>JAYKAV010002939.1:129305-376541 GCA_035582835.1 Phoebastria nigripes | reverse complement strand
CCGCCGCCCCGCGCCCACCCGGGGCGGGGGGGGTCGGGGCGCAGCGCTCCCCCCCGCAGAGGCAGCGCGGCCGCCGCGGCAGGGTTTGACCTCGGGGGGCTGCGCGGCGGGGGCCGGCGGCCGGCCCGCGCGCCCGCTGGGAGAGTGGGGGCGTGCAGCTCCGGGTCTGAACCGGGCTGAGCGCGGTGGAGACCAATCTGCTGCGCATTAATCTGGTGCAATTAGCGTTATAACCCGTGCCAGCTCACTAAAGACAAAGCTTTATGCAAATCGCCCCCCCACCCCACCCCCCACTCCCGGGGACTGACGCTGTTTCCCAGCCTGTTTTTAATGATGCGGTACGCGGAGTAACTTAAAATTAATTATAAGGTTCTCGACTAAAAGGAAGGGGGGAGGCGGCGTCGTTAGGCGGGTTTGGTATTCGGAGCCTTGGCCACCTGCGCTTGGCAGCGGTGCCCAGCTAAGGGTGCTGGCGGTAGTGACCGGGCTGTGGAGGCTTCTGCAGCTCCACTTTTTGGGCAGCTGTGCGGCTCGGAGAGCCCGGCTGCCGCGGGCAGCGGCTGCGGAGCCCGGCGAAGGTACGGTCCCCGGGCGGGCGAGGCGAGGGCGCGGGTGGGGGAGCGCCCAGGCAGGGGTGGGCTCTGTCTCCTTCCAGGTGGAGGAGTGCTTTTTGGGGTGGGGGGTGTGTGTGTCTGTGTCTGTGTCTCTGTGTGTGTGTCCGTCCGTGTCTGTGGGGGGGTTGTAGGTCTCCTGGCTCGGGCTCCGAATTTTCGTCTGCAGACGCTACTTTTTTTGAAGACCTACGTGATTTCTTCCCCTAGAAGCTGGCTTGTTGCTTTCTGGCATACACTTATCTAACCCCCACCCCCGAAGATAAATGTTTCAAAATACTGAGAGGACGTGACTACAAAATGCACTGTGCCGTGGGGAGGACAGCAGGAAGGATGTGAGGGCTAGTGAAATCCTTAAAAATACAGCATCTAACATGAATGTTGTTATTTAGAGTTCTGTGTAATTTAGTCGCAGGAAAAATACTATAATGGGTCTTTTTGACAAGACTTTTATCTGCATCTCTCTCTCTCTCTCTCTTTTACATCTTTCTCTTTGTCTCCTCCATATTCTGCTTTTATTATAAGAAGTTTGTTAATTCGACATTTCAACGTTGCTGGCTTCGGACTGCAGGAACTGTAGGAACTCTTTTTTACAAAACTAGACTGAAAAAATTCCCCTAAACCTCCACTTAACGGCACAACTGGTATGTATAAATAAAATCTTCATTTTTTAAAGTGACGTCGATGTGGTTTACTCTGTAGCCTCAGTAATTTAAACAGCACCTATCTGCTGCAGATAGAGTTGCTATGCACGTCTCTACTAGTGAGTTTGAAAATTCGAACCCGGCTTTGATTTATTTCCTTTCTATCAGTGATTAATGCGCCTTAATTAGCTAATCTCAAAGCCATTATTTACAACTGGGGCAGACAAAGGGAAAAACTGGTGATCCAGCACTTAAGTCGGTTTGAAATTATGAAACGGAAAGAAATGTTTAGGTCTCGGCTCGGAACCGGACAGCCCAGTCGCAGGGTTTTAATAATAATAATAATTATTATTAATAATAATAATATCATCAATGTTTAGTTAATCCATTAATTCTAGCTGGTAATTTTTTCGGCCGAAAATGTGCTCGCATCGCCTCTGAGTTAAAAAAAGTAACCATCTGCTGGGAGTCTTCTCTCTCCCCCTTTGTTGCTGTGTCAAGGACAGGAACTAAATGCGTGTTGCCCAAATGCGCAGGCGGTGGGGATGCACGCGGAGGAGGAAGCCCACGGCTCCACGCGCGGTGGGGCGCAACCCACGCGTGCCCGCGGGGGGGGCTCCGCCCACGGTCGCCGCTCCCACCGCCCCCAGCCCCGCCCGACCCGGGCGCCGGGTGACCCTGAGTGGGACGGGGCTGGTGGGAGGGTGAAGAAAGGCTGGGGGGCGGCGGGGCTCTCCGGAGCCGCGGCCGCCTGCGGGCCGCCCCTGCGGTGCGGTGAGCGGCCCGGGGCTGCCCGCTGGTGTCCGCCGCAGCGTTTTGCGGAAGAGTCTCGGCTCCGTTAGATCCTGGGGTTTTTTCCTTTCTCTTCCTCTTTGACTGTGGGAATCTGGCTTTCTAATAAGACCCTAATCCCCCACCATCACGAGCCTGGGAAGACAGGGAAGCTTTCGTTTGATCTGGAAATGGGAGGGGAGGAGGGAAATAAAACATGTATGAAAATAGCAGGGAGGGAAAGAAGAAATTCGACTGGGAAATTTAAATATAAAAAAGAAGAAAAACAAAACCCGAGGGGTGCTGGGAGGGGGGCAGAGCAAAGGTGCCTGGTGTGAACAGGCGCTGATTGTCCAAGAGAAGAGGTGCAAATGTTCTTTGTTCCGAGGTGCCTTGCCAGAGGCGCACGAAAATCATCATTATCGTCAAAAAATATTAACACTTACAGGAAGAAAAAGAAAAAAAAGAAAAAAAAAAAACCAACAACTAGCAAAGCAGAAGCCTTGGGGGAATGTATATTACAAGCTAAACAGCCTCCCCACCCTGTTTATCATTCCTGGGGGAAAAAAAAAATCTGCAACCTTTCCAGTTGCTACTCCCTCGCTCCCTCCCCCTCGCTCCCTCCCAAACAAACAATGAATTACCGATGATTGCCCCGTGCCCGCTGTAACGCAGCGACACGGAACAAACCGGGAGGGAGCGGGCACGGGAGGGAAGTGAAGCGCTGCGGGGATGTCCAGGGCAGCGCGGGACCGGCCTCCCTCCGCCAGGGCCAAAATCTCCTCCTCGCTTTTCTTCTTCATCTTCTTCCTCCTCTTCTTGTCTAATGGAGGATTGATTGAGACATATGAGTTATGCCTGATGCTACTTAGCCCTTGAAAAAACGAATCCAGGCTCTAAACTCCAAAGAATTTTGCATGGGATTTTGGTTCTGAGAAATGCCCCTGTTTGTCCTAAATCCAACCACAAGGGAGGGGGGTGAGTGGGGGGACATCTGTTTAATTTGAAGCAATAAATACGCCGGATCTGTGGCTGTTTGGGGGTTTCCATTTTTAAAGATGATTAATCCCACCTCCACCCCCCTTTCCAATTCGACTGTAAAGAAATGGATTAGGAATGGTATCAAGAAGGATTATTCATTTATATCAGACAGATGGAGCTGTACAGTAGGGTTTCAAAGAAACAAAGAAAATGGTTTCTAAATGGTTGTTTGGCATGAATTATTTGGTGGATTTGAAAACAAGCAAGGCGAAGCACTGTGCAGCAAGATGTAGGGGAAACCCATCTGGCACCTTCCCCGTCCCTGTCTGGGGCTGGAGGGCTTTCCAGACAGGTAGCGGCAGAGGCGCGGAGCAGACCTGGCCCGAAGGCAGAGGACCCGTGGGCATCAGACTCCTCTTTCCGCCGACAGCCGAGAGCCTGCAGCCTGCCCAGGCTGCGCTGCTCCGCGGCCCCGGCGGGGCCTGGGGCTGGGCTGGGGACTGCACCTGTGGGCCCGGCCGGAGGTGCCGGGGGTGCCGGGGGCTGCCGGGGCTGCCGGCCTCCGCGCAGCCGGGCCTCTGTAGGCTCTGGGGGACAGGTCTCGCAGGGCACGGCCCTGGCGGGGTCCTGCCTGCCCCCCCCGGGCACCCCACCCAGCACCGCTCCTCCCCACCTCGCCCTCTCGACTCAACAGCTTGCAAAGTTCAGGGTTTAGGAGGAGGAAAGAATAAAGAACAGACAAACTCTTGGAAGTGTTTTCAGCCCGATCCGTCCTCCCCTGCATTTCTGTTTCTCCTGGCATTTTTCAAGTCAGCCCCGCGCTGAGATCTCCGGCCATTTCAAACAGTTTCAAATGTGATTGACACATATGTTAATGGTTTGTTTTTGTGCAAAGCGGCTGTGCAAATTTCCAACACAAACACATTGTGTAGATCAGATGTTAGGTATAAAAATGGTTTATTGATTGAAATAATAGAAGCATTATTTTGATTTGTCCTGACATGATGGCTGATTTATAGATTCCTACCCCATTGATTTCTTCTTTTCCGGGCAGAGGGAAATGATCAAATCTCATGAAAATGCCCTTTTGTGTTAATTAGGAACCCGAGATGCACATTATATATTTATATTTATTTTCCTTCTTTCTTCCTTCCTTCCTTTCTTTCTTCCTTCCTTCTTTCCTTCCTTTCTTTCTTTCCTTCTTTCCTTCTGTCTTTCTTTCCTTCTCTCTCTTTCTTTCTCTCTTTCTCTCTTTCTTTCCCTCTCTCTCCCCCCCTTTCACCCCTCTTTCTGTTCGCCCCTTTCTTTTCCCTCTCTTTCTCCCTCTCTCTCTCTTTTTCTTTCTCTCTGATGGGATTTACCAGATTTATTCTCTGCGCCATGGACTTGGTGCGTGTATGTGTATATTTTTTATCTTTTATACATCTGTTTTCACTTTGCACTTTCAATGAGCTGTAGCAGACAATAGTGAGAGAAACATCTGAAAATGCAAGGAGACAGAGTTGCATATGTGTTTCATTTCTGCGGGTTAGTCAGAGAAAACAACAAAAGGACAGCTGGAGGGGGGGGGGGAGGAATAAAACACACACTTACAAAGGGGATTGTGACCCTGTGAGAGGGAAAGGCGAGTACAACGAAAAAACACTGCAAAAAGTAAGGAAGAACGATAGAAGTGAAGCAGAAAAGAGTGTCAGGGAAAACTGATCAAGAACAAGAATAAGAAGTTAAAAGCCAGTCCGGCTGGGTGTTCCCTAACCTTCTTTAAAAGGAGAGTTAGGGAAAAGGCAGCTCGGTCCGGATAAACAAACTGGGAAGACGCACCTGCCGAAAATGTGTATCTGATCTGTCTACACAGATGTTTGGGTGTTTATCCATCTATACATTTATATAGGGGGATCTAGAGCATCCCAACACTCTAATTGCAGTCGTGCGTCGAAGAGGTAAGTCTCATTCTCTCTTTTCTGAACGGAGAACCAAATCCCTTGAATAGCCAGCAACAGTCACATCTCAGGCAGTATTAGTTTGGATGGACTTTGTGTGTGTCTGTTTGTTTGTTTTCGTTACTTTTTTTGGGTTGTGGAGGAGACAGGGTTCAGTGGGAGACAACCAGATGGGGAGGGAGGGCAATCCCATTGTCTGTTCGCCAGAAGATCTCGTTTTGCCCTGGAAAAGGCGATCAAACGCAGCCAGGGTCCACTCAGGAAAGTAAAAGGGATGGGGGGGGGCGGAAAGAAGAGTGGGTGCATGTGGATTTAATAGCAGTGAAAGTATTACAGGGGGATCAGATTTAGCGAGCGAGCGAGAGGGAGCTTTTGAACATCTGCCTAATGCAGCCAATAGAAGTGACATTAGTGATATTGGAGCGAGGGAGACACCGCCGCCGATCGGGCTGGGATTACGGGAGCCTTCCCAATCCGATTAGCCGCTGTCCCTCTCCTGCCAGCGGCGGAGCCGGGGCCCCTGCTGCCACCTCCGCCGTGCCGGGAGCGGCCCCGCTCCGCGCCGCCCCGCGCCCCGCTCCGCACCGCTGCGSGGCCGGCGCTGCCCCGACCCTCTGGCCCTGCTCTCCCTCTCCCCGCGACCCGCCGGCAGCCGCGGCTCACTGCCTCCCCAAAACGCCCCCGGAGGGGCAGAGCCGCAGCCCAGGGGTGCCGATCAAGCCGCTCGGGTTTAACATTCATCGATACAGCGCGATGAAATTCCACCCCGCTCCTGGGGAAACCTTTATTCTCCGGCTAATTGTAATTTACAATCACACTTCACACTTCATCACGTAGGAGGTTAGGAAACAAGATTCTTCCATATAATTATTGGCCTCCTTAATCCTATTCCACCGCATATCACACCGCACCGCAAAGTCCTATTGTTCCCTCCTCCCCATTTTACCAATCATTTAAACTAGTATCAAAAAACCAAAGATCCCAGTCTGCATAATTTTAGACATCACACCCACGCCTCTGAGCGTGGAGCAAAACGCATCAATGGGTTGTAACTCCCGCCGGAGGGGAGGCGGCTGGCTGCGCGGCGCTGCGCCGGGCAGGGCTCCTCCAGCGCCGGGCTCCTCCTCGCCGCCGGGCCGGCAGCTGCCGGGGCACCGCGCCGGGCACGGCTCTGGTTTTGGATCCCTCGGCAGATAGTTTCCCTTCAGTTTGCTTACCGGCTCGATTACTTTAAAAGCTTTCCTTGATTAATGGCAGGCAAGTTACGCACACAGAAACACACATTTATGAGGTCTTTGCGCCTAAGCAGGTATCTCCTGCCCATATGCACCATACGCCTTACAATCCTTGCTTAGCTGTGACCGTAGCCTTTAAAGCAAAGCGCATCTCCCTAGCTCTCCAGTGCGGGGAAAATGCCTGCAGTTTGTACCTCCAGGCATAACAACATGCCTCAGCCCAGCTGAAAGCAACACTGCAGCTTGAGCGCAGTCGGCCGCAGAGGAGTGTCACTGCCTTCAGCTCTGCCAGGGACACTGCCAGGGGCTGCCGTGGGGCTCTCGAGTACTATCAGGTTCAGCCTTGTGCCTGCCTCTTCGCAAGCTGTTTTACCACCCGGTAGCAGCTACCCGAAGCATGACTCAAAGGCTGACTAGCATCCAGCTCATGAATTACAGAAAATTGATGCCCTGCTTAAAATTCACAGCATTTGTAATGTTCACATTTTTACATGACAGTCATCTTACAGGAGATAACGTCTAACAGCTCCTGAGTTTCCCCCTTGTAACAGTGTGGGAATAACGTGGCAAAGGCCAAGAAGTCTCTCTGTCTCTCACTCACACACACAGAGCACACCCTGCAGTGTCGTGCAGCAGTTTCGTGGTTTGTAGCACATCAATGTAGTATCTGCCTCTAAGAATATACACTGGTGGGGTTTTGTTTGTTTGTTTGGTTGGTTGGTTTTTTTTAATGGACATTAAAACCTTTCTTCTTATAGTGCTAGGTGGGCTAATTTTCCTAGTCTTTCATCTCTCATATCAGGCACCAAAGTTGTTATAACGTCAAAAAATCCCTGATTTTAATGGTAACAGTTTAGTCTGCATTAGCCACTTAATTAGATGTAGTTGGGGCAAAGAGTTGAGGGTAGAATTAGGAGATATGACTGTTGAAGAAGGTATCTCAGAAAACCTGTATAAAGTCCTCTTGGTTTGCCACCCTATCACCTCTGAACTTATATCATTCAAACAGCCAAACAAGTAATTTATGCAAAATTTCCCCCCCATTCCCAACAACCCTTCTTTTCCACAGTCTTCAGAGGTTATTTTCAGATCAAAAGTTCATAAACTTGTCCTGGGAATGCAAATAGTCTTAGAAGAACAAATCCTATCCTACCACAAAGCCCTATGTTCCTTTTGTTCTTGTATTTCAGTTTATTGCATAATTGTGTTTCTTCTAAGTGATACATTCTTGAGTTATTATTTTCATATTAAATCTCTGATGTTCTTAATAAAACAAATAGCTTGCATCATTCTGGTCATTCTTTGTTCTGAAATAGAGGGTCTTATACTAGGCGGATGCCAAATGTATTCATGGGCTGGTCAGTAGGAGACAGCGACAGTTTGGGGGTCATAGCATCTCTCTACTATGTGCATGTGCAGTTCAAAATACTGTAGAGTTCCAGCATAAATTTGTGCTTCTGGAATAAAGATGATTATTAGTATCTTGAATCCTATTTTCTGGACCCCCAAATTTCTTATGAAATATGTTTAAAGATTAACATGGAGTGCCCTAAATTGATTTCCTCCATTTTAAGGTTTCTTAATTTTTCATTGGAGCTTTTTACCATAGATATTTCTGCTAACTTTTTAATACCTATTTAAAGTAACAAAATTGAAACCAAATTAAAATTATGACAGATTCATTTTATAGGAATGAAAAGGTAAAAATATAAATCTCTACTATTTAATGCAATCCTGGATTTTATCTTGCAGTGAGCAGCAAGCATTTTTTCTAGTCTTTTCCATTATTTTTAATGTTTTGTTTATATATCGCAATCTTTGAAAAATGCATCCAAGACACTTGAGGTGGGCATGCAGTGGATTCCAGAATGCATCCACTCTGATGTGAACTAATACCCATTTTAAAGCTCTTTTGTGTCATCAGTGAAGTGCATGAATTCCTGCTTACATCCATGACACTTCAGAATGACACATGCCTTCTATTGGGAACTCTGGGGCTGAGAAAAGGAATATGATATTGAGTATCAAAATATAAAGAGCAGAACCCACTGATCGGTAAGGGTAATTTTAAATTACCAAGGGAGGGAATATCTGGGCACAATTGTCTGCAGATAGGACAAAGTCAGGCTGCAGTATCCTTTACTGATATGAATTTGTCATCGTGAAAGAAGAACTATTTTTGCTCTTGTTAGCTGAAGACCAGCCCCATACAGCGCATGGATTCCAGAGTGGTCATRGACAAGTGGAGTGGCTTTTAGAGAATAATTAATTAGCAGATTGTGTTTTGAATATTATTGCAGCTGTTCCTGCTGATTCTGTCAGAGGTCAAACCCTGTTGTGCCAGACATTATTCAAACCTGGGACCAGAAAGCTGGTCCCTGCTTGGTGTTTCTTTCGTAAACAGGAAACCCTGCCTCCTATTTCGGTTTGTTTGGTTGTGACTCTGGTGCTAGGTGCACCACTGCACCTAAGCTTTAAGTGCAGCAGAATTAGCTCGAACTTCACAGATTGGATAAAACTTCTGAGGTAAATCTCAGAAAAAAATAGAGAAATAGGAAAGAAAGAAAAAAAAATTGTTAGAGAAAAAAATGGGTATGATGAAAAGCACTGATCAGAAAGAAGGCAGGGGATCTTGACATAACATATTTTTCTTTTACCAAGCAATATTTTCCAGTAGTTCTTTGGAAAATGTCATTCTTTGTCCCACCATCTCCTCTTGTCCCTTAAATCTTTGCGGAATCCCCAGGCTGCCGTGGCCAACTACACCAAGGAAGAAAGGGACTGGGAGAACTAAGAAAGTCTCAGCGCACAGAGGGAAGAGTACAGTTTCAAGTAAAAGTGAACTGGTCCATATTCTTACTTCTGTAAAATCATCTTTCTCTCAGTCTCACCTGTGTATACACACATGCACACACMCCCCCMCACACACACAAGTACTTTGAACTGCTTCTCAGCAAATCTCAATTAAAAAGCCTGTTGTGCCAATGTATCATATTAGCAGCTCTGCTAGTGCTAGGAGAGAAGAGTGAAAGACCGAGGTGGAGGGGGATCATTGATGTCTACATTTGATTGCCTGTAAATCAGCCAGGTAAACCTCAACAGTGTTGCCTTTATGCTGCACGCCGTGTAACTGTGATCATGACTGGTGAGCATTAGAAAGGGATGGACCAGCTGGCAGGGCTGGATTCTTAATGGCACTTTTTTGTATCCTTTTTAAAATATGATTTGAAGACTTGGGAAGAATACAAAACAGATGACACTGGTAGTGTTTAGCTCTGCTGTGGACAGGGTACCCTCAGGTAGCTGATGCACCCTTACTCACATTGCTCTGCCAGGACAACCCCCTAACTTGGAAGGTAACTGAGAAAAACTGCTTCCTGATTACACCAGGGTAAATCAATAATAGCTCAGGAAAAGTCCATGCAGCTCTACTGGGGCAAGCCTGGTGTAAGTGAAGTGAGAATCAAGCCCCATTGCACCAGTCATTGCAAAGGGCTAATTTGTGATTTGGGCTGCTTAACTGCCACGATGCTTGAGCCTGGGCCCATGATGCTTGGGAACTATTGCATCTTGTGCCACACACAGAGGTAAGAAGAGGGCTGGAGCGGGGTTTGGTATTCCTGGGCACACCAGGCAGTGAGCAGGCATGGTGGGATACCTCTATCAGATCCTGGCATGGCACAGGTGGAGGACGGCTCTGAGGTTAGAGCAGTGGTCTGGGACTCTGGGCAGTGTTTCTCCATCCTTGGCTAGGCAGGCCATGTAAAACACTGTGAACGCCAAGATTTCTGACATTTACCAAGTGAAAAGATATACCAGTGTTTTATGATGGTCAGATTCATTGAAAACATGATCTTTCCCATTTTGACTAAACCCCCTTTCCCTGCTTACTATCACTTGTCACCAGGGACAGCTTTTCAGTTCTGTTTCCTGGGAGGGATCATTGTTTGGATATATTTTTTTGATTACRTGCAGGAGAATGTATCCTCATTGACTGAAAAGACAAATAAATAAAAGAGTGACAAGTTTGCTTTGCCAAGCAATTAAACTATTAATTTTCCAATGTAAGTCTGGAAATTGGTCTGGTTTTGTATGCACTGGTCTGGATGAAATTTTAATTTCACCATGTGACTAGAGAAAGGATGACTAGAGATGTGACATCATACTTAGCAGTAGGACACAGCCATTCACGTGGAACAGCATGAGCCGTACAAAAAGGAAGAACCTGTTTGTAAATAAATTGTGTTTTAGGTATTCCTCAGTTTTGGCAGCAGACTGAGGTACACCCGAGTGAGATCACTGCAGGTTTCCCCCCCCCGCCCAGGTTTGTAATTCACACGTCAGTAAAGAGAAAGCAAGTCTCCATTGTCACAGCACTGCAGATAAATAACTGCTTGGCCACCCATTGCAGAAAAYCATGTCCTACAGTTTCTGTTGATTTTATCCCCATAAATTTCGACCTGCACAATTGAAGGGAATTCTCTGTTTCTAACAAAAGCCCAAGCATTTTGCAAAACAAAAAGTCCCTTTTAATCAGGTATATTTTTAATCTTGCTACCTTTTTGTTCTCTAAAATTGTTCTCTGTTCAGCACTAGTGCTATTATTTGACTGTAGAAATGGCAGGGCTTTCTTTGTTATTTCCTGTGAATGTTTGTGCTTGTGTTTTGGATGTATTCAGAGCTTGACTTCGCCTGTTGTGCTTTCAAAATTCAGGAGATTAGCATTCTGCTTTAGCTGCGAATTATACTGTTACCAAAGATCTTTGGACAAATGTGGAATGTAAAATAACCAGCCTAATACTAATGACATTTCTGGGCCAAATTCAGCTGTGACATAAATGGCGGCACAGGCTACATGCAGGATATATGTTGATCAGAGGCAGAGCGATGAAGCATACATGGTTACAACAGGGTAGCTTGTATGAGGCTGGCTTTCAGTRCATAAAATGAGGGTAACTTGAGCTGGTGGGAGGACTGTGTGTGCATCTGTAGTGTGTGAGTGTGCGCCTATCAGGGAAAGTAAAGCTTTATCCCACACTGGCAGTAGGAACAAGCCTTAATCTGGATGTATTTGTATTTCATTCCCAGAGTGACGTAAAAGAATCCTAGGGTCAATCTACACCACATAAGGGAGTCAGGTGCAGAGATCTCTGTGCTGAGAGCCAGAGAGCTTAGAAAGCAAGCCAGCCTCATGGAGGGGCAGCACCACGCTGGGGGAGCCTCTCGGCTCCAGCACCGCTGGGCTTGGCTGCCTGGTGGAGCCACCACAGGCTGCAGGGAGGGCTCCAGTGCCACCCACACCCCAGTCCTTCCACCACCTGCCTGCAAGCAGTCATCCCTTCTTCCTTCTGCCATCAGTGCTCCACTATTTCAGCCCCTTGACTGGTTTCTTTCTTCTACTTTCAAGCTCTAATTATCGTCTTCTGATGCTTATTTCCTATTTTCTCTTCCTGGATTGTTGCAACCCTCCTAAACCATCAGTGCTCCAAGCCTGACCTGCCTGTCTACCCCAGATGCCCCATGTGCCCAGGCCTTCCCTGTTCCTACCTGTGCAGTCCCGGTGGGGAGCACACACAAGGCAGTTCCCATTTGGTGGCTCCAGCTGGTGACTTACATGGCAGAAGAGGGATGTATGTGTTCTGGAGATGTTAGATGTTGTCTCCTGATACAGAACCTCAGGATTGGCTGAGACAATCAAATACATATTTATTTAATTAAAAACAAATCCTCCATTCACTGTAGAGCTTTTGTATTGCTGCCCTGCCAGTGGTTAAGACAGCTACCATGTGAACCTTTGAACTGTGGGCAAACCACAAAACAGGTTAAGACCAAAAGATGTGTTAAATCTCCTTCCTTCAGGTGAAATGAAAGGCACAATTAAGTGCCTTTCTAGTTGTGAAATAGCTGGAAACAATAGAAGCTGCAGCTGGAGGCATATAGACCTGAGCGAAGTACTGTGCAAGGAAGATAGTGTGAGGCTGTAATGGGATGCGTACTGAAGCTGCTGCTGCTGCTGTAAAAAGTTCCTTCCCCACCATTCTTCCAGCCTCTTATTCCCACCTTCACACCTCTCTGCTGCTCCGTGGTGGCATATGTGTTTGTGCAACGGCATTGGCAACTGGAACAGGGAATAGCCTGGCTAAAAATCACACAGTAAAAAAATACCCTAAATCCACAGCAATATTTTAGTTGCATAAAGTTACTGAATAGCCAGTACTGTGAAGCCACAGCTAGCAAGCTTCTCTGTCACTAGTCTAAAATCCAGGGGAATAAGTAGTTGTTTGACATGCTGTGTGCAGGAGGGAAAGCAAGAAGTAAGAGAGGAATATGACTCTGAGTAGAAGCAAGAGATGGAGGTTTTCAGATGCAGGACTTACTAAGAAAATATAAGGTTAGGGAAATGAAACAGCTTTATGCTTCTAAGGCGCGTGAGGCAGTGACACCTCACACTCATGTGAATGCAAATGATTGCAGCAATGAAACGTCTGTTTTGTAGAATACCTTCCTCGACAACCAAAAACTATTCTGTAAGAACTTGATATTGTCTAACTACTCATGTCCTAGCAGTCAGGCTAGGCTACATGTTTTTAAAGCCCACAATCTTCCAACATGGGTGTTCGCACAGAGGGTCTCCTTAAAGCTGGTATCAAAGTAGAGACGTTTATATGACCCCTATGACATCTGCCTTTATATGACTTGAGAAGTCATCTGAGCCCCAGAATAGAAATGCCTCCAGGACTCTGTTTCCCTCTGCATACAGTGCTTAATATAAGATGATATTTATTCTGTTTCAGTAAAAATTTAAATAATATAAATTTCTTAATGCTAATAAATAAAAAAATAGAGAAAAATAAATATGCATGCTTCAACAAATATCAGTTATATATAAACGTATCAGGACACTTTTCTTAGTCTTTCCAGAGGCAATAAAATCCTAGTATGCCTTACAGACTGTGGAATGAGATAAAGCGAGCGTTATTATGAAACGATCATGAGGGTGATGCTGTTTTCTAAGGAACTATAGACTAATTACTGAATGGCAAGATCATCTGGCTATTCTTATTTTTTTATTGTATCCTACTGTGGATTGTTTTCCATGAGCTTTCTGGAAGACATTTTTCCCCTTAATAAAATAAATTCATATTCATTTACCATAATGAAATTCAAAATAACTTTCAGTTTAGGGTTTTAGCTCCTGATAACAATTTCTTATGTAAAGCAGATGCTATTTTAAGTCTCTCTCTCTTTCTTGCTCAAGGAAGAGTGTAATGGGCTTTGGTTGGCTATCTATAGCAACCTTAGAATGTTTGACTTTTTTATTTTAGCACGCTGCAATGAAAATATTTAATTCATTTATAATATTTAGAATGTTAGCTTCAAAGTCCATTTGATAAAATAAATTTTATGTGTTATTTATGGGGAAGACACTTAAGGATTTCAATAATTCTTAAAAATATTTACATTTTTTTCTTCTGACTTTTTGTTTTACACTGTGTTTTATAGGTCTTCATTTCTATTTGATGTCGGTTTCGAACTTCAGATTTATGTCTCAACACCTTGCAACAAATTTTGTAAATATTCTGTGGGGGCTTGGTCCTGAAACATAAACACTTCTTCCTATTGAGGTACTGAAGAAAACCAGACCCCCTCATTTATTATGTGATATCCAGAAGGCTAAGGAGATTTTGATCTCCTTTTTCAGGAACATCTTCTTCAGTAAGAAAAATGAAATGTCATCATGCTAAGGTGAATCATAATAAATGTTATGTCTTGGCTGACACTGAAAAATAAATCAAAGAAAGTTGTGAGAAATATTGGTGACTTTTTTTTCCACAGAGATTTGGACCGGCTTTGTAAATTAAACAGTATGCGATGACAGCTTCGGGGCGGTAAGTAAACCATTCCGTAGATAATCTCCATAGTAACAAAAAAAGTTTAACCATCTCAAACCAAAATAGCACATCTGGACTTGGCTGTGTCATATGGCAATAAGGAACATTTTATTGTTGTTAAAAGTCACAGCACACAAGAAAACTGTGCACAGCTTAATCCTTGTTAGCAGAAATCGGTGAAGTGCAAGCCATGCATTTTGGAGGATTCTGATCCCGTAAATCATTATCTATTTGCTCACCTTTATGCTGCCTAAGGGTCCTGTTGTGATCCATCTGCTGTTTGCAAGTTAGGAAAAAAAGCAGCCTTTTCCTTAATGGAGTTCAGTCCTGAAAATTCTTGCTCATGTGAGTGGTCCTAAGTCATGATGACAGAATTCATTTGAGTAATAGCTGAGGCACTGGGTTCCTAATTAGCAGTATTTAGTTTTAATTGCACTAAACTTCAAAGTTGAAGACCTACTTTACAAAAGAAATGCTTTTGTGTGCTAAATCAAAGATGGAATAATTTAATTGGTGTGGTGCTGTAACTTAGAGATAAAGAGCAAACTGCTGAAGAGAATGCAAAATTTTATTCAGTAAGGACGAGGCTATGTGTGACACTCCATATCTCTGCCTGAGAATAAAAGAGACCAGGGCCTCCACTTTGCATCTTGTTCAAGCTGCGTAAACTCTGGGTCAAGCCTTGCTAAACTGAGTGTGTAGCTGACGGCAGGAGGCATCCGTGGGGTGGTTGGCAGGAGATGCGTGGGGTCCAGCTGCTCCCTTACCACAAAATTCACTTTTGGCTTCACTACGGGGTGTTAATTTGCCCCTGTCTAAGGCAGCAAATGCTCAGGGAAGGAAACAGATATAATCTTCATGCTGTCTTTATAGTGAACTTGCTGTTCCAGCTACGTCATTTGCATAGAGGGATGCAGCAATTTGTAGGTATGGGCTATGGCACAAATTGTGTCTCTGAGATAAACAGTTTCAGAGTTTGTGCTTCCTGAGGATTCTCCTGGACTGGGGCATTTATGTACCTCCTTTTGCTCAGAGCTGAGCTCAAAGGCACACTCTGGGGCTTCAGAGCTATGAAATCCTGTGTCACTAGCCAGCTCTCCAGGACTGTGTGAGAGCTCTACGTCCGCTCTAGGTCTCCTGAAGGCAGTCAGCTGTGCCAGACTTCCCTAGCATGCTTTCAGCTCTTCCTTGTCCTTACCTCGATACAGCTAAAGCTATAACACCCACGAGGCAGCTCAGTCTCCTTGGTCGATTCAATCCTTTTCATCCATCGGAGAGTGCCAGGACAGCTAAAAAGGGCCAATATGGGTTGCAGAATTGGGACTAGAGAGATTCCTAGATTTATGTCAATAGTGGTTACAGACAGCAAAGTTTGCACGGCTTCACTCATTTCTAGCACCACCTCCTTCCTCGTGGGGCCACAGCATGGCCTATGTTTCTGTCTTTCTGTGCTAACCCCTTCTTCTTAAGCTCAACCATTTCCCTTTTAGCTCCAGGACAGGTCCCTGGACATACCCAGCACCACAAAGTCCTGTGGACTGGGGATGGTACTGTGTGAATGGGTGCTTCTTCCCCCTCCCACACTTGTAAGGGAAGGAGTCTGCCCGTAGCAAAACCTCCCTGTGCAAAAATCTTTAAGCATGACTCAAACCTCTCTAAAGGAGAGTGCTAGTACGAAGGAAGAATCCTGCCTGTTTCCTTTGGATGCTGCAAAAATATTCCCTAATCCTGACCTAAAAGGATGGCTGCAGTTGCCAGCCAGGATTTGCAAAGCCTTGACACAACGATGTACGCGATAACAAATRATTTGACATAAATCCATCCAAGACAAAAAAAACATGCACAGTAGAGACAGGTTTATAAAGCTGGGTGATGAAGCAAGGTCAGTACCTCTAATCTAAATGCAGCAATCCTTGCGTTGCATCACAAGAAGCCTCCTAAGCCACCTTTCCACAGCTCACTGAAATCATACACTTCGCAATCTTCCCTTCCATGCTTCCTTTGTTAAATAATTTAGTGGGGATATTTTGGATGAGATTCTCATCTGCACACGTTTATCTTTAACACAGATGATTCCCTYGTCTCCTCCCCCTCCCTTCAACTATGTGAGCGTGCCGGGCCTTGTGCGTGGTTGGAGTGGAGGGCATTTGGGTAATTACTTTTCATTATTACATTGCACAACAACATCCTTTACAATTTAAGGTTGCCAGTGCTTCGGCAGCTCTGAGATCCCAACTCAGACTTTAATAATGTGTTGCTAAAACAGGGGGTTAAATGTTGTTTATACATTACATTTCTGGACGCGGCAAATTTCACTTGCACCTGCCAATGGCTTACTGATAAATATACACTGGTAGAAGTTCAACAGCAGTGGGCCAGTGAGTTAGATAAATACCACATGACACCGTAAGCATTGAAGGTTAGTGTTTTCCCAGCTCTCACACTCCGGTAGACATAAACTCTTTTCTTAAAACAGATTAAAAATAAATAAATCCTCTTTGCAAGGTAAAAAAAAAAAATTAAAATGCATATTGAAAACACAAAATAAATTTCTCTTAAAGTCTATCACAGTCATCTGCTAGGTTTCCTGCCTCTTGGATGTTAATTATGATTTACCCAAGATTTGTGGTCAATTTTTAAGTATAAAAGCATCTCATATGACTGGTTGCCAATTCTGAAGTCTAAAGGCCTTGCTTTATATTGCTATAGTAGAATAGAAAATATAATCAAAGTTTGACCTTCAACTTTAATCCTATAAACAGAGAATTTGCTTACTTTACCTTGGAAACGGATGTGATTCATCACAGTAGCCCATAAATAACATGTCAAACTGTTAGACCGATCGATGAAAATAAGTTATTGAAAAATAATGTGATTGTAAAGTCTCTATGTAAACTAGCTTAGTGTTATTTTAAAATGAGGAGGGCTTTCAGCTTGGGGTAAATTTTTTTTTTTTAAGGAGGATAGTTACTATATATTAAGTGCAGTAAACATTAAACATATTTGGCCTATGCAAGCTATTCTTTTTCAGGAAAACTACCTTAAGGTAAATAATCATTATGCCTCCAGAGGAAGAACCGGTCTCCGCTTAGATCAAGACGGCAAATGGCAGGTTACCTAAACTGCCTGTTGCTTATCACTGTGCCTGAAACAAAAACAGAGGGTGAACTCTCATCCACATGGGAGCCCACAGGAATGGTTCAGTCATGGAAAACCTGCATTACAGACCTCAGAGCTGCAAGCAGAAGTTCTGGGACGTGAACTGGATGAACTAAGTCTCCACTTTTTCATTGCGGATACTAACTCTGAAGTCTGATAACAGCAATTTAAATAGGAAGCTGGTAACTGTTTCATGGCTTATGTTTTCAACAGGAATACCCAGATAATGGAGCATTTCACAAAAACCTTTCAGGTGTCGTCTTGGTTCCAAAAAGTTTGATTTTAAAATTCTTCGATGTAGTAGCAAAACATTTATTCTGACAATACGCCTTACACTGAAAAAAAAATATATGGAGATATTGAACTGAAATGAACATAAAAATAAATAACCTAACTCTGGTACCTGTGTATTACTGAATTTTGTTATCCAGTTAACGAAAAACTATTTTACTGAACTGGAAGCTGAAGCTGATTTTAGCCTGCTGTATCAGAATCAGACCTCGTCCAGCATTTAGATCTACCAGCTGAAGTTTGTTTGCACTCTTCATGTCAGTAATAGTGGAGATATTTCTCATATCTAAAAATTAGGCCAGTTATTTTGATGCCAAAATATAAATAATATTTTTCAGCCTACTTTATTCAAAAGTTCTTGTTTGTACACGATGGAATCTTTCAATATAAATAATTAACATATGAATAGACTGTATTTCTGTTCAATGAGACTGGGAGGCAATGGAATAATATCTGATGACAGCTATGTACCTTCTTTTTTTCCTTTCGTTGGTGCCATACAAATAATTAAAAAATAAATTCTTTACCTCACACAGGAAACATTCTGCTGAGATTATACTGTAAATTATGTAGAGAAAGAATATAATATAAACAATGTTATTTATGAGAATAATTTTCTGACAGAGCAGCTCTTTAGTATTTTTTGCACAAATACAGCTTTGTATTTTCATTTGTTAATATAAATGGAACATAGCTGGAGTCAAAAGCATTCTGGATTTACGTCATGACAGCCGGAACCCTCTCAAGGCCTTTCCCTTTGTCATTTATAGTTTATTTATTTACTTAAACCTCAAACCTGGTGGGAGGAAAAGAGGAAATGTCAGGAATCCCATGTGGACTCTGCAAACCTCTGCCAATAATAAGCGACCCCAAGAACTACCCGCTGAAAGCCTCTGCTCCCAGTGAAACATCACCTTCCTCGTCTTTTGCAATGTCTTGCTCCACGTGCAGCCTCTGCCTACCTKGGTGCCATGGCCGTGGCTCCACCAGTGTGATGAGCAGAGGCCCCAGTGCTGGAGGGGTGAGTGGGCTCCCAGTGAGCATAGGGTGCTGCTTTTGGAGAGGTCCCATCTCGTAGCAATAGCAAAGCCAAGAGGACACCTCTGTTTGTCATACTCATTACTACTAGAGTGCAGAAGAACAGTAGCTGAGGTCCAAGGGTGCAGGACCCCGAAGAGAGAAGCCCATCCCAAGCAACTCATAGCTCAGGCAGAAAACAAAAGATGGCACAAGGACACAGATGGGGCAGAGGAACAGAGGGAGTGTTGGGGGATGGGGTGTCACACCTTTAACAGAGGCACCTACCTTTCCATCCAAGCCATCCGCTCTGCCCTCCCTCCAGAGACAGAGAGGCGGCTGTGGGGTATGACCTGTCCCACGTGCAGAGGGAGGGGGCCGTGGCCCTGTGCCGTGCATCCCCCCGGCTAGCAGCCCCGCGGAACAGGAGCCTGATTTCCATCGCGCCCTATGGAGGCATTATAGCAACAGACCATTTTACGCAGAGGTTTAAGGAATGATAATGAAATGGTTTCTGGACTGTTTATGTAAACCTTCCCGCAAATCTGTGAGACAGGAGGAGAGAAAKCACAAAGGTGCCTACCTGATGATTTAACAAATGGCGTTGCCATTCTCAGCTGCCTGGGATCAACACTTCCAGCTTTCATGTGTTGGCTGTAAAATGAACTTACTACTGCAGTCAGCATTTACAGACATGCTTCAATATATTGTAATTGAAAGAACCTTTTAAAGAGTGATTTCCATAGACAATAAAGCTTACTTTCTACTTCCTTTTTATGGAATATTATTTTAGACAACTGCATGTTAAAAATCACCCGTATATTCACAAAACTTTTTAATGGCATCCTTACTGTAACATCGCTTAAAGCATCCACCACATCATTTTCTGGGCTCTGCTTTAATCTTGTTTCTGGTTTTACAGATTTTTATTTTGTGTTTGAAGATTTATTTGTGGGAAGAGAGACTTCTGATATGAATACTTTAGTATCAATTCTTCAATCAGTGCAGGGCAGATGTAGGCCAGTAAACTCCACTTAAGGTAGGAGAGGTGAAAATTTAAATTGCTCAGTCTGGGAATGGAGAAGAGACTCCTCCCTTAAAATGTTTTAATTTCCCTAAGAAACCAACTTTTTTTTTTTTAAGAAAAGGATACTGAACACTAAACAACTTTTTGTTGTTGTTATTACTATTCTTGTTTTATTAAAAGAAACATCTGTTTTAAGACAGAATAGCAGTATCATGTCATTAGTGCTTTCTTTTGCATCTCTCTCTTCTTCTCACCCAAACGTATGTTATGGGTCAGAAAACTTTTTTGTCATTTATCCTGATAATGTAACTAATTCACCCAAGCATGCTGTCCTGGTCTCATAACACATGCCAGTTTATCTTGCACATTACTCAACATGTTGTGGAAAAAAGAGCCTGAAATATCAGAAGGAAAAATTGAAGAACATACGACTGTGGCTGAGCCAAGAGAAGTGGTGCTGAGGTTTATAGATGTAGTTAATACTACTGTGAGCAGTGCTATCACTGGCAATCCTATCAGTTTAAAAAAAAAAAAAGAAGTCACTTACTGAGTTCCTTGTGTAAGGTTGAGCAACTCACTAAAAATAAATCATCTGTTCCTTTCTACTGCCATGAAATAGAGGAGAAATATAAGCGTTGTTGTTAACAGCAAGGCTGACCTTAGAGATTCTGTTGCCCCAGAGCTGATGAGATTATAGGGAAGGGAGAGTTTATAGCAGAGATTTTAGAAACAAATGCTTTAGGATTTCATTCCACATTTGGGAAAAAAACACAGAAAAACATTCAGTCCTTTGGGACATCTTTCGCGACTTGTTCATCTTCCCCCATCAAGATTCAGCTTTCATAAAATCGCATGCTGTGTTTGTACTGTGTTGTTCCCAGCTCTCTCTATTTTACAGCAAAACTTCAAATAACTGATCCTGGAGTAAGGTTGCTACCAAAGCATCTCATTTTTCACAAAGAAGCGGCAAAAAAATAGGTGTCCAGCCCATGGGGCAGTAGGCAGGATCACTGATCATGCTGACTCCAAAAGACAAAAAAAGTAATTAATTATTGTTTTTAAAATATCATGATTATTAATCACCTTTGTGATATTTTTCATGCAGATTGTGAATGGGAGATAGAAAAGTACAAACAGCCATCTTTTCTCTTTCATCAGAAAGACAACACATAAAAACCAGGCAAAATACTTTAAAGGGGGTGCTAGTGAAACTTCATGTATTTCTACTGTAAAAGTACATTTCTACCATCTTTGAATGTATAATCCAGCTGTGAGATCCCACAGTTTGCTATTTTAAATTGTACTGAGCAGTTTCTATATATTTAAATTTTTGCTTTTAGAAAGGAATTAATGAAATTATTTGCATGTTGAAATAAAACTGAATTTATTTGGAAATTCASAACCAAATTGGCATTCAGCAAAAAAAAATAGGCTAAGTCTCTCTAACCTATCCTAGCATGCCTGCAAAAGGACAATACTTATTTTCTTCATACAGCTGAGTCAGGAGTGTACATAACATACCTGAGTTTTAAGAAACTTTGAAAACTACAGAATGAAAGGGCTTCATAACACATTCGTACTCAATGGTGGAAGCAAGATCAAACACTCCATGGAATTTAACAATACATGATATTCCTGCTAAAATTCCTCAATGTGCATCCAGATTTTTGTCATGTTTCAAGCCTTCACTAATGTTACTGTTTTCTAGAAAGTCCGGATTCTTTTAGATGAAGTGGCAGAATTGGCCTTCAGTAATTTGTTTACTGGAAAATAACTTGAAAGTATATGAGAGGTAATAAATAAAACTGAAATTTCATTCCCTTTTTCAGCTTTGCTGTGATATATTTTTGGAAAAGATTTACATTTATGACTAAGATAGTGTCATCAATAATTTACCCTTCAGCAAAATGTATTATGTTATAAAATTAATCACACACCAGATCAGACTATTCTAATTTTAAGACTGTATCATAAAAAACTGTTTTTACTGAGAGAGATACAATATTCAGCCGTGAGAAGTGCCTTTGTATTCACCCTTAAAGAATTAAATTATTTCAACAGGCCAATATGCAGCTAAAACACTAAAATAACTTTTAATATGTTGGAAAACATGATGAAGTTTTGTTCCTCTGGTTTCTTTCAATTGAAAGGTACAGAGATCAATAACTTTTGGGGGCTATACCTCAGAATTTTCATGTATTTAAGGTTGACATAATGATATACCTTCTATGACTCTGAAACTGTCTTGACAGATGAAAAAAAGTAATTGAAATAAAAATAACTGAAATATTTGAAATGGAAGGAATGACATAATTGAACAATTAGCAAGAAGTCATTCTCATTTTCCATTAGTTTGTAAAGAGAGTGCTATCTCCTAAAGTTGACATTATAATTTGCAAATGATTATATAAAGTTCAAACTTTTTAATTGTAGTATATATTTTACATTTGCAAATATTTTTAATGCAGTTTCATGTCTTTAAAATAATGAAGCAGAATTAGATTATTGTCCTTTTGGCTCTGTAGTAACAAAAGGCTTTCATCAATATTTTTATATTTCTATGGTTTCAAGCATCAGTGATGACAGGAAACAAATATGTCCTTTTCAATCAACTCTTTAATTGTTTCCTCAATTATAGAAAGAATGAATACACTGATGGCAATATAGAAAACTTTAATATGATGAGTCATTTAAGCTACAAGTGAAACTTGGGAAACACTTCAATTTGCTGTTGTAGTTAATGAGATAGCATACTGTTGCTTCTGCAGACGCCATCTTGCTGATCTCTGAATTCCTTAGCAATTAAAACAGTCAACAAAACGATTAGACATTAAAAATAATTCAGTACTTTTGTTCTTAGATGCTGTGATAGACTTATCTTTATGATTAATTCCATTTTCTTATTGCCTTTCATCTGATGAAGTGACAGGAATTTTTGAGTAATTTATTTTGCATAAGCTCCAGTCAGCCTTATGGTAATTATCCATATGGAAATCTTTGTTCACTCGTTTTAGAAAATGTAAAGCCGCTTCTTCCATAGTAGAGAACTTGTCTTGTTTATAGACTGTTATCATGGGAGTTTTTGTCGCTACCATGATTTATGTAGGATTGCAGCTTAATCATTCTTGTATCATGATCACTGCTTGGCACTTGTGTGCTGGGTATGTATTTCCCAGATCTGCTTCCTATGTAGTCCATTATCAAACTGAAGAGAAACGTGGAATAAAACAATCTTTAAATACTGGATAGCTGTGTATGAAGAGAAATCCTCATTGCAAACCTTTTAGGTAGACCAAATGAATTCTGAAAATACATTTCAGGATTATAACTTTGCATTTCCTTGGTAGTTTAAGGAATTTCTGTGAAAAATTTATACTTCCACGGTCTTGTGTTTTATGGGTACTATGTAAACAACAATTATTATTTGAGATGTCAAACAACCAGATGTCTCAGAGAAAATTCCTTCAACAAAATAAGCTTAGATTTACTTCCTTGAGGTCTCTCTGTGGGCATGAATATTTACCATATCTCATTCTATTGTTCTGGCATCTTACATTTCAGTACTACAGCTACTAAGTTTTAAAGCCTGAGCTTTACACCACATTTATGGAGCTTTTGCAGTAAGATATACACCTGTCCGTTTGACAAGTATTTGTTGTGAACATGGGCACCAATTAATTTTTCAGACATTGAATTCCTCTCTTTTCGTGTCTGACTTTTCCTCATCTGGGTAACAAGTTAAATAACAGACTTYTGGGCCAACACCATATTTTAATAAGTGGAACTCAAAAATTGCAATGCATTTGCATGTGCTGTTGATACAACATGAAAAGAAAAACCTTTTCCACCAAAGCTAGTTGTTTAGGTTTGTCCTACAATTAATAAATAGAGAGAGATAGATCCCTAGCAAGATTTATCCCACCTGTCATAGAATCATAGAATCATAGAATCATAAAGTTTGGAAAAGACCTCTAAGATCATCGAGTCCAACCTTCAACCCAACACCACCATGCCCACTAAACCATGTCTCTAAGCGCCTCATTTACATGTCTTTTAAATACCTCTAGGGATGGTGACTCCACCACTTCCCTGGGCAGCCTGGTCCAATGCTTAACCACTCTTTCAGTAAAGAAATTTTTCCTAATATCCAATCTAAACCTCCCCTGGCGCAACTTGAGGCCATTTCCTCTCGTCCTATCGCTAGTTGCTTGGCAGAAGAGACCAACACCTGTCCTAGGGATAGACTGAATTGCTCTGTGAAGGTTTCTTTTTTCCCATTGACTGCAGAAGGTGTTAGACAGCTAGTTTAGAGATGCCTCATGTTTGGACAGGTAGACTTAGATATGAGGAATACCAACCTTGGTTTTTTCAACTTAAAATCTAGGCTCCGAACATGGCATAATCAACAATTACATTACTTACTGTAATACAGCTTCAAAAGCTTAACTGATTGATTCAGCTTCATCCTTACATATACTATAAATTAATAAGTAAAGGATATTTTCTCTGAGGTGGAACATGCTATTTCCCAAGAAGATGCTTTCTGTTATCAGTGATCATGGTGTGTCCAAAGCAATAGTGTAACAGTCTTTCTTGCAATGTTTGGGGCTACTGTAATGTAAATAAAATTTCATATTAATGTATGTTCTGTTGCTCACACAGGTTTATCTTGAAACAATTATTAAATCTGATCAGCTTTTACCATTGCTGCTTATGTACTGTAAACGGTATGCTAGTTGCATTCCATTAAGAAGGTTTTTGACATTGCAATCCTACATATTTTACCACTTAGTTTTTAGATTCTTTGTAACCATATAGGACTCCTGCCCTAGTATACAAGTCCACAAAAGCCAGAGAGGAGACATGAACTGTCAATAGAAAGATCAAGAAGGTATCTGAGTTTGGAAGTAAAAGAGAAGAATTCTGAGGCTTTATGAGCTATAGACCCTCTTTTGGAGAAAGACYACTAAGTCAAAGCAGTCCATCCTCATTTCTGCCTTCCTTCCAAAAAAACCCCAAGCCAAACAAAACCTCTCACCACTGCTGTTTCTGACATTCACCTAAATGACCAACAGGAGAGATCACTGACCTGGAACAGCAGATGGGACTCAGTCCAAAAGAAGTGTCTTAACTACTGCTTTTGCATACAATCCATGCCTCTGTGGTTGTGTGGCTGGGCAAAGCAACCTCTCTCACTCTTTCTTTTTTAAGCTACTGTCTTTTCCCTWAAATGATTAAAGATTTATTGAGAAGGACAATGGGACTTCTTTCCTCCCATCCCAATGTGTTGGTATTCAGTACATATCTCGTTGCCTATGGAGGGCAGCATAATCTCTGGATAAAGAAGCTGAATTGCATATGTGCCCAAAGATCATACATACTATTATCTACATGGTGATGCTTTTGGAATTAATAGTGTATATTCTGCAAGATTGTGCATCTTGGCAAGCACTGTGATAAATGCAACCTTTATTCTCTTATTATTACTAAACAAGATAATGACA
This sequence comes from Phoebastria nigripes, assembly GCA_035582835.1. Taxonomy (NCBI): domain Eukaryota; kingdom Metazoa; phylum Chordata; class Aves; order Procellariiformes; family Diomedeidae; genus Phoebastria; species Phoebastria nigripes. The sequence goes on along the minus strand of JAYKAV010002939.1, from coordinate 351,469 downwards.
ATGAAATAAGGATAGGTGCCATAGAAATGCAACGTTACATAAACCGCCTCTGTGCTTATCTCTGTAGTCACTAGCTTTATACTGAAATGTGTACCTTTTTATGGGATATAAATAAATACATCAGATCTTGAAGGGTTATTTAATTAAGCCAAAAAATTACCTTTGCCATAATTCCTATCTTGCTGATGTACTTCTAACTGACAACAGCATTTCCTMAGTTATTTAGGAAGCACCAAGGGCAATATTTAACTTCTGCTCTTCAAAAATTACATGGTGGATATCTTCTCCTTCCCTTATAGGTATTCAATCTGTTCAAATCACACTAACCAGAGGAAGTCTCTCTTGGGAGAGAACTGATTTGCAGTACTCCAAATCATGGGCTTTTATTCCAGAAACTGCATAGCTTGGGATGGATCTGATCTAAGTCTTCAAGGAAGGCTGCATGGCCACGTGGACAATTCTGAACTGTGGGACCAAGATCTGCACCATGCACTGGTTGTTGGGGGGTTACAGGTCCCCCAGACTCTCCTAGGAAATCAGTTGCCAGCTGGGGTTTGGTGTAGTTTACAGCTAGCTCCTATGTTACATTTTAGTTGATGCAAGCTGTAGTGGTTTGCTACTTGGTTGTGACTGGCTTCTAGAGCAACTCCTGAGGAGGAGGAGACAACACAGTTCTTGGAGTTTCCTACACCAAAAGTCAAATCTTTAATTTTCATCACTGAACTTCCACTTTTATTCAAGATATTAAACAGATTTGATATTTTAGTCTATATATTTCTTTCTGACTTTGAGGAAAACACACTAAAAATTTAATGAATTCTTTTCTTGCCCAGAAGTGAAAAACCAATAACAATACATCATACATTTAAAGATCATTTCATTAAAGATAACATCAGAATATACTGCTAGTTATAGATCATTTAATTGTTATGTATTAAAAATAAGAAATATTTCTACCATTCTTTTCAAGCTTTCATATTCTTGAAATTTATTATGTCAATCTTCAGCTCTTATGACATCACAAGATGAATTCAAAACAATGATTACTTTAGTATTTAAAATGCTTGGAGTGTACCAATTATTCAGGCTGCTAAGTGAAAGTAAAAATGTCAGCTTAACTATCTATAATCCCATAATGTTTAAAGGTTCATGAATTACATATGGACCAGATAGAAAGAGAGAAACTAGGGTTTCACTAAAAGACATTTTCTGTGCAAAATATGCTGAAACCATATCTTTTAATATATTCTAGTGATTAATCAAAGTGATTTAGAACATTAGATTATTTAAGGCCCTGTATTTGAATTTACTCTCAGTGTAAAGCTTTGCTGTATTTATTGCGATATGTAAGTAAACAGCGTGTGTCTAATGCTTTACAAATACTCATCTGTAAAATGTAAGGATCCAGATCTTGCATTTTTTGCTGTTTGAACCAAGCTGAGAAATGCAGGCACCAAGAACATGTGACTGAGCCCCAAAATTTTATTCATTTTTTTTAAATCCTGTGTCATGGTGTTCTCCCTGAATAGCTTAGCTGAATGCTTCTGTACTTCAGAAGTAAGGTTATGTTTCCTTTTCTGGTTCCAGATAACGTTGGTAGAAGAAAACAGCCTTGGGAGGATACTCYTAGTACAGTAGACCTCTGCAGAAAACTATTGCTAGAGGCTATGAAGAACTAGAGGGCCAGGTGGTACATTCTATTTCTTGTTCAAAGTTTCCTTATAAAATAATCGAGGAAGGATTGGGTCTTTGTTCCTTTATAGTCATAACTATAATTAAGCTTGTACTTATAGAGACAGGAATAAAATACATTCAGTATTTACCCATCTTTTTAACTAACCAGAAAATATTCAGTACCAATTTTCACATTCACTTATAGCTCATATACATCTTAAAAAATGAAGAATGTCCCTTTCCTTGCACAAGTTTGAAAATCCTTTCCTCTTCATGCCTACCTTTCTAATGCTTTCCGTTGGAAGTCATAGATTAGTTGCGTTATTTGGTACTGAGCATTTCACGTAGGGCACTGTCAACCCAAACCAATGAGAAAACAGATAAGACCTCTATTTTGGAGCTTTGCAGCACCTCCGGAGAGTTTTACTGAAGCATCACAACTCAAAGTGGAAGCAAGAATCTCTCTCTTTCTCTGCATGTAAGCAATAGGGTCTAACTCAATTACAGACAAAACAAGCCATGCATCAGACATATCAGATATGCAAACTTTAATCTATGAAGGTTTGTTTTAGTTTCTCTTCAGATATATAGATAGTATGGTGACAGATCTGGTTGAGCCTATAAATCTTTAATGAGTGTAATGCATTTGTGGACTGTTTGTGTTTGTATTTGTATTTTAAGAGTTCAGAATAGAAGTCCCATTATAGAAGGATCACACTGTGTTTGATTATGAAGGATTATTAACTTGCCTTTGAGATCTTCTCTAGTTACATCAAGATGTGTTTGGTCTCAGAATGAATTTCTTATTTCTCTTCAAAAAGACTTCACTGGTGAAATGTTGCAGACGCAAGTCACTAATTCTTAAAGGCTTTGGTTTGAGAAATTCTGAGATGTAAGCAACTGCAATCACATCCATTCACTGATGATGCACAAAATATTGTGACCCACCTGGTTTTCAAGTTCTTTCAGAACCCGAGGAAAACTGAAAACTGCAGTGGGAGTCATGTATCAAATGTGAGCAGAGGCCAAGAAATATTATTGTACTACTCTGTGTGGGCTTCCAAGTGTCTTTAAAATAAGATTAATGTTGTGTTTAGACTTATAATGCAAATAATAAAGAATATGCCTAGTGTTTCCTGGGTGAATACTCAGAGTTTTCAGGTGGAAGGGGATCACTGTCCAGGAGATTTCAGCAAGGTGTCATCATCCTTTAATTCATATTATCAAGGCTATCAGTGACAATTTTGGAATATTCTTGATGGTTTCCAAGTCCAGCTCTATTTCTTCAGCCATATTCTGAATCTTCTTTGGAGACAGAACAGGAAGGTATGATGAGAAGAGTCTTTTCTCAGGTTATCGGTCACACTCGGATCATTATCTTCTCTGGTTCAATGTCAGAAATCAGTGTGACTTTTCATAAGCTAAAATCCTATTATAAAGATTCGATTACATAAAAGAATAAACTTTTGCTGTTCAGATCTCTCTGCTGGTGATAATCATAATTAAAAATGTGATTCATCTATTCAGAATGATTATGCTTAATGATGTGCTTGAAATCACTTTCAAAGATCTTATGAAAAATTAGAATCTCAGTTAAATTCTGAAGTGCATTGGTTCTGGCTTACAACAATTTATGCTATATTAATCTATTATAAAAGTGTGCTATTCATTCAAACAGTGAACCAGAGTCTCCACTGAGTATTACTCTTTAAAATTAGTTGTTAAGGACTGGCATCTGAGACAGAGACACATTATTTTCAGTAAGTGTTATTAGCTTTAGGTGATGCTATTAAGTGATGATGAAATAAAGACTTAACTATGATGCCAGCATAACTATGATGTATACTAGGAAGACAGATTTAGCTTATTCTTAAAACCTAAGAAAGTGTAGAACCATATAAATGCAAATGCACAGGTTAAAACCTGACAATATTTGAAGGAGTAGCTATGTTTAAACATGCAAATATCAAGGATTGTACAGAGCAGGCCAATATATTAATCAGAAAATTGATAAGAAATTTTATAACTAAACATTAAAAGTACTGAGACAAACATTTTTGAACAAAGGAACACTGAGGAGAAATGCTCAAAAGCATCATTATACAAATGCATTACGTAATTTATAAGTTTGCAATGTAGTATGACAAGAAGAACCAGAAAAAAAGGGCAAATTTCAATTTCTTGGTGTAGAACTGGATTCAAACTTTTTCAGAAGATAGGTGAGGTTTTTTCTCTCCATATACTGTCAGTGCACTGGTGTACTGTAAACACTAGAGAAGCAGATAATAGGACTAGGCAAATCTGATCCAAAAGCCCATGTAGGCCAAGAGAAAAATCTTGCAGCTGACTTCATTGCACTTTTACTGCAGGTGTTGCAGATTACGGTGGCCTGATATAAATCACTGGAATTATACAATTTTTTTAAAGTGTGCCCTCAGTCAACTCCATAGATGGTCTCCATCACTATTGAATGATATGTTACTAGGAAATACTGAAAAAAGTAGAAAATTTAGAAAAAGATTTAAAACATGATGGTGAAGATGTCTTCTGATATTAGGTAATAGATAATATTATAATTATTGGCTAACAAAAGAGTGACCTACAAGTAAACTGCAAACATATGAAAACTTTATGAAAAAAGTTCGGAATGTATTATTTAATGAAAAAAATAAAAGCGGAACTGAGATGTCTGTACTGAGGAAAGCAAGCAATTAAACTTAATTTCAGGAATACAAATGAAAATAAAACCTATGACTATAGTTTTGTAAATGAATAGGTAAGAAACATTAATTAAGCTGTTCAAAAATAAATTAGAAACACATGCAGACATGCTGTCTCTCCCTGGAGAGACGTAGATGGAATAACAAGTGTCTGCCACCTTGAATTTGGCAACAAATCCACGCAACAGGCAGAAATAGACCACACACTTCATTATACTGTTTAATGATTTAATGTTTTTTAACCTAATTCTTTGTCCTTTGCTGCACTTCTCCTTCAATAATATGATGCTCCATTCCACAATACATCTTTTTTCACCTGAAATCGTAGAAGAAAGGTGTCAGATAAGCTTCTAAGAGCAAGCAAGCTAGAAATATAATGACACTAAAGACTGAAAGATATGAAAACATGATAAATTAATAGAATGGTACCTTTCTGCATTCAAGCAGAGGTGTAAAAAGTGACACACAATCTGTGTGCTGGTCCTGTGTAAATTATAATCAATATCTGTAATTTTAAAATATATAGTTAGGTTTTGGGGTCATCATTGATAGTGTGATTTTTTATCTGTTTTAGCACAAGTACATAAAGGGACTGTGTGCTTACTCAAGGCTATGGAAATAATTTTACTGTACTATATTGTTAGCAAATTCAGTAGGTGCAATAATTATGTAATTATTTAATTATGTAACTATTTAAAGCATACTGATGCACACTTAAAGCACAAAGTTTGATTTTGATACATCTTTTGCTTACAGTAGACTTGAAACATAAAGTAGCATGGTGATATATTTCTTATTCTGCAGTGATTATTGGTATCTCAGGTATTATGATAAAACAATGTCTTTTATTTTTAAAAAAATAAGGGAAAAAAACAACCCAAAATATTTCTATATGTAATAGTGCTGTGTAATAGTGCCTCCTGCTAGTCATAGGAAACCTTACATGTAGTACCAATATGGAAGTTGAATTTAACTCTTCATTTAAACAGAAGGGAAAAGCACATTAAATTCCTTTCAGGTTGGATGGAAGCTAAGTTAGAAGTGACTTCAAGCCCCAGGTTACTTGTGGGGATGAGTAGAAGGACACTGATTCAGAGGATTCTTTTGAATATTTTGTTTTGTTTTTAATCAAGGAATGTAAATAAGGTATTTCCCATGGCAGCTGTATGAATCTCACTAGTATTTATATTGACCTCTTAATTGTTATAAAAACATGTGTTTTGGTACAATTATCATTAACCTGCAAGCAATAACCTTTTACATGTTTAAAGTGGTTGCAGTGCTTGTTATTATAGCCCACTTTCAATGCTGTTCATTTAGTATGCTGTGTTTTTAACACAAATGTAATCCACTCTGCATTTTCCATTTAAAATGCATAAGGCAAAGTGCATCATAACAGGATGTAACTACGTATTAATCAAATTAGCACAACACTTCAAAGGCCCTGGCTTTTTACTAAGCTAGTGTTAGATCACAATTCATGATGGAAAGAAGCAGTGTAATGAAAGGCTTGGCAAGGGAGCTGTTTATTTTCTTTCCAGAAAGATATATTGTGGGTTAATTTTCATGACGGGAAAAAATGTGGAGGAAAAGTAACAGTAAGCATTAAGCGAAAACACAATAAATGGAATTTAAAATACTACTGTGGCTTTGCTATTGACAAACATAAATGTAGTAATTAGCTGATGACACAACAGAGCTCAGATGACCTATTGTTTAATTATTAAAACTTCATGACCCAAACAAAGAAGAGTCAGATTATTCAATATTCACATTGTGAAACAGGAACAGCTGGGAAGGTTCTTCTCCCATCATATGTTTGACTTACTACATAAGACCCTTCAGGTAATACTTTTTCACTACTGTTTCTCAACGCTTTCAAGTATATACTACCCATTTTCAGTTTATGATAATTTTAAATTATGTTTCAGAATATGAAGTGAGGCCTTACGGCATATTGACTCCTACATGGAATAGTCATGATTTAGGAAACCCAGTCTAAGATGGTTTCAGCAGAGTACAGCAAAGCATCAGGAACGCATAAGGGAACGGTGTCTGCGTTGCTCTCCTTGCAATGTGAGGGCTTGCTGTAAAATGTGAAAATCGTTCTTCTGCTTGGATGTATAACATCATTACAGATTCAGCTGAAATTAAAATGGTTTATGCTAAACTTTGGAATTACTTTTCAAATTTATTGATTTGTATTTGTCTCATTAACCCATTTCCATTTTCTTCATTTATGTTTTTAGGCTGCAGGGTAATTTGGAAGTTGGTCTGAAAGTCAATGGTGAAACTCCCATTGAGTTTGGCTGCAGCAGGACTGAATAAATGTAGTCATCCAAGTCTTCCCTAAGGCAGCAATAACTTCCTTGTCTTCCAGATTCTGCCATCCACTCTTTTGCTACTTATTTGTTTATTTATGTAAACTTTTATGCGTGCAAGCTATTAATGTTGTTTTCTAAATCAGTAGGTAGTCATTGCACCCACTACTCTTTTCTGTTTATTCCCAGTAGATGAAGGAAATAGTACTCAATCCTCTAGTTTATGTTTTGTGAAACATATAAAAGATCTTTATGGCCATATCTCTGTTTTCATTATTGAAGTGCATTAGTAAAAGCAAAGTCTGTATGAGCACCTTTTTTGCAAAGCTGAAAACAACTGAAATTTATCCTATGGAAACCTGCTTTGACATACTTGATTTGACATGCACATAGGCTCTTGCTAGAGAAAATCACTGAGGAAATGTTATCTTAAGTTATGATGGTAATGCTTCCAAAAGGAAGATTGAAGGTGACAGGCTAAATCTTTAGGAACCTTTCAATTATGAAAGAATGCAGTCAGTGAAAATCCAGAAACTGTTCAGAGATTAAAAATATTAAAAATAGAATCTACCTCTAAAAGTACATACATCCTTTTATGTGATATCTATATTACAGACATAGCACATGTGTAAGAATTTCATATGAATAATAACATAAATCTGTATTAGTTGTCCTTATATAGGGGATCTGGCTATTAGATAACACAGATTTCAAGTGGTACTGGAGCTGTCTGTTGCTTAAAACCCAATTCAAGACATGTTTTGAGGAAGAAGATTAGTATTTAAATATGTCTTCTGCCCTCTGTTAAAAAAATGGGACTGAACTGGAACCCTAAAGCAACTAGATTAATATTCCTTAATGTTCGGTGATTTAATGTGATATTTTTAACCATTGTAGCTTCAGGATTTTTTTAGTTAGTTTATTTCTATTTTCTGTTTGGGAGAAGCTAGATTACTGACAAAAATGCTATACATATTGACATAGATAAATACAGTCACATTAAAAATAGCTGCTATTACTGACTGCAATATGAGGACTGCACACACACACACGAAAAAATTTCCTTTGCTTATAAAAATCTCAACAATTTCAGTCAAATTGTACCATGAGATTTCATTGCACTCGAAGAGCTGGCATCTAATAATAATTAGATACACAGTTATTACAGTATTCACATTTAGTTCTGACTCTGCCATGTGCTGGATCAGAAATATTTTCTTCTGAAAATTTCCAGCTAACTTTCAGTTTAAGTTTTAACTTAAGCTTACAGGTTAAGTTATTTTTTTTTGTATCATGTCCATCACAATGTGTTCATAGAAACTGCCTATATAACATTTAATGGTATCATGTTGTCATTGTGAATGACCAGGATGAAATATGGGGCTAAATTTTGACCGTAATCATGCAAAACTCTCACAGAAATGGCCAATTAAACAAAGAGAAATTTGAGACGGGTAGACCTATAATGTCATTTAGCTACCTCTTTGTATCATTCTCCATGGTATAATCTTCCTATGTTCCCTCAAGATCAGTTTTAAATGATTCAAATCATTCCATCACATCACTGGAGAGAGTCTTTTTCATATCTGACAGCCCTTGCATCTTTGTTTTAATTATGTTTTCTCAATTTTATCCTGTTACTTCTAGGCTGAATTTTAACTTAATATATCTGTTATCAAAACAGGTAGAGGATAATTTTTCTTCTGTTGCAAACTGTGCATATAATTCAAACACAGAAGACTAGGCAATAATGACTTGCAGGACATTTTGGAGATATGTGTTCAGTATGGCAGCCCTGCAAGGAAGAAAAAGCAATTCTGAATATCTGGTTTCTTCCTAAAAATTTAGGTACTAAAAACAGTGAACTTCCAGAGGAATAAAATGTTTATGGGAAGGTAAATGCAGTACTCTGAAACTTCTCCTAGAGGGAAATCCAGTGACAGTTTCTGTAATGGGGACAGAGGAATCATACTTCTGTGCCTTTCGCAAGGAGAAGTGGACTATCCAGTCACTGCTTCAAGAAAAGGAAAAATCATGGTGCACGACTACAGAATTAAAGCTTTGATGGAGAGCACATGTTCCATACTTTGTTTAGGGGATCAGGTTGCCTGAACTGGGCTCTTTTGGAGTATTCAAGTTCCCCCTATACCACCACAAGGACAGAGAATGTGAAGTTACTGAACTGCTCTGGATATGAGGGAGCTCTAGATATGAGGGTGCAGAAGGATCTCAGAGATAACTCCTGTTCTGGTAGTGAAGGAATACTGTTTTTAAAGCTATTTGTCTCTCATATCACCATTTAGGCAGCATAGGTCAGAAGACTGTAAGTACAGCACCTCAGGGAGAATTCTATTGTTTTAATGGAAGGTAGAAACATTTTTTTAAATGAATTTAAAAAGAGGGGGAGAATTGTACTGGTAATGAACAGAGTGCTTTTTAGAGGAAAGACCATCTGGTGGTGAGAAGACTTATATTGTATTTTACTTATATAGTTCTCCTTTGGAAATATGACCACAGGAACTCTTCCAAAAACAAGAAGCAGATGATGTGGTGAGAGTTCAGGTACCTCTTTGAGAAAAGATCTCATGTCTAGGAGGAGTCTTCTTTAGATACTTCAGATAAAATCAATATTTCAAACTTTTGAAATTCATTCATCTTGAATCAAGTACTCCATTTTGTCAAGGATTTTATAGGCATTTTAACAATATTTAAGACCAAAACACAATTTTGTTTTTTATATCTAGTTTCAGTTCCCTTTTAATTAATTTCATTCCTCTCTGAAATAAAGTAATCTTGGGTGAAATTCTTCAGCCTTTGTTTATGCATAAAAAGAAACTATCCCATGTTTCAAAAAGATTTTTATTTATTATTCATTTCCTCATAGGCTAAAAGCAAGCAACCTCATCCCACCCCAGAGGTGATTTTCAAGGCATGAATAGGTGGCTCCATAACTTGCATCAGGTCTTAGGTACAAATGTATTTGGTTTACATATTCTGTTCAGTGTTTTGTTTAAAATAGCTCAAAAAATTAAGTTATTTCATGAATAAGAGTAGAACTTTCAGGATTTTTTTTAATCATTACTTAGGATATAGGATACATATGCCGGAAATTGCACTATTTATTTTTACACTGCAAACCACTCAAGTTCAAGTATTAGAGATAAGAATAAATAAACTAATTTAAAATAAAATCCCATGTGTCACTGAAAAGTTTTTATTACTCTAGGCTTGGAATTATCTCAGGCTCCAGACAACTATATTTCAAATATTCACACAGTTTGTCACACAGAAACAGTATTCTTCAATTCTTCTTCAATCTTAAGGTTTGTAGATCTCCATAAAATCAATCCAAATCTAATGTTTATATTTCTAAACAATTGAAAAGGGTTGCAGTCCAACTACATTTTTTAATATTTACTATTTTTAAGGATATTTTCTCAAGGTATAAGCTGAAAAGGGTACAGTCAAGATTCAGTTCCAAACACTAATGTACATTTCTGTGTCAATATTTCAACACTTCAATCATGCAGTTATGCTAAACTTTTAAGATATTTAATCTAAAGCTGTAACTTTATCACATTCCATTGTTAACACACTTAGTTGTTACTACTTCTTTAGTTAACTATCCAGAATGCAAGATTTTCAATATGTGCTTGCATAGAAGTGTGCTAACATCTCCTCACCCTAAAAATGTCAAAAAGGTACTTGTTCTATTAAATGTAAAGCTTTTCCCGAGGGAATCATCTGTCCTTTTGACATGTCCTTCTGTTTCTGTGTTTGGTATGAAAGTACTACAAGGATCCATTAAAACAGAGCATACAGTTTTTTAGAGTTTGGTGAATGCAGAGATGAAAAACCTCTTATTATACCCAGTTTGACACTTTGAGGTTCACCGAGTAGCAAATGTTGCATCTGTTTTGTGACAGCTGAAAAGCCAATTCTGATTTACTTGGTCTGAATTTGAACTTTTAGTTATAAAATAAGTGGAAGATAAAATGCAGTCATGTACTGAAGCCTTTGCTCAACAAAGCCAAAAAGGCTTTGTTAAAGAACTATTTCCYAAATATCTTTTGTTAAAACAAAACTACCTTTCAGTGAAGAAATTCTTCTGTTTCAAACTGTAGTAGCACTTTTTGCATCACAATTTACTATTTCAAAAATATTATCAACCAAAATGTCAAATTATGTCAAATGATGCTAGGGCATCCAAACTTTTAAAAGTTTTGCTTTTAGCCCTATCTGTATCTAATGTTTATCTTTTGGTATCTCTCTGTTGGCTTTTTGTCTTCCAACCAACACATGCTGCCATCCATATGTAGTAGCCAGTTGGTGGTCCTGCAGATTTACTAAATGTGGTTGCCGTTCTCTGTCATTCTCCTCTGTGCCGTGATATGTCAGGTACCTGAGACCCATCTAAACAATTTGCTACTCATGGCTGGGAAGGAGCTTTGAAAAAAATTCCCTGTATTCTTTTTCCTCTTTTTTCCACAGTGTACAATGACATGTTAGCTATCTTTTACTTGCATTCAGTCCTGGTAGAGCAGGACAGTACTGGTAATATAACTAAAAGCCTTACTTGCGAGATTTCAAACCCAATTCCCAGAGCAGAAGGCTTAGATAACGTCTGGTGTCCATCCAAAATGAAATTAATGTCCTAAACTTTTGGATAGTTTTGTTCATTGTGAATATAAATGTGCTGTAGTCAACCAGTTAATATCCTACTTAAACAAAGTTTACTTAATAAAAAAAAGCTTAAATTATATACAGCTGTATACCATTAATATTCTTGGACAGAGCTTTCAGCATACAGGAAGATATAAAGTAAATGAACAAGACATGACCTAAGACGATACATAACTGTTTCCTTAGATCCAAAAATGCATTTATTGATTTTGTTTTCACCATGGTCAGAATAATACAAACATTTGTCAGCTGCATCCTTTAGCACTCAGCCCAAGCAGAACTATTAAAAGTTACCCTTACAGATTCCACCACAAATAAAATGTTGTTGCAGTATATACCTTTAGAACCCTTCTTCAGATATACAAATAAATACAATCTTCACAGAGTAGTGTTAGCAGTGTTAGGATACTTCAGTTGCTACTGGTAACAACAGGGATGATAATACTTTTGGGATGAATAATGTATTAATTGTTTTGTTGAAAAAATGGAGATGAACTTTATTTATGGCTGGGTTTCTCTAAAAGGGTTACAAGGGTTGCTCTTTTATTGTGCACGCCAGGTTTTCAAATCAATATTTATACATTTTCCCCAATGCTAATGCAACCCTATCCATTTGTTAAAATAAACAATAAAACCTGACCTATTTACAATGCTCTATGTATGTTATACCAGCTACTCTATAAACATCACTGTAGAGAATTAACACTATGGATTCAGAGGCATAATTTATCAAATATGTTATCTGAAAATTAAAGGCACTCTTCTATGGTCCTTTCTTGTATGTAACTCTCTGAAGTGATGTGGAAGTCTGCATGAGAATGGGTTACAGGACTGTACAGGATAATTGTTGTCCACAGAAATTTGGAAACTAATAATTGGAGGCTTGAAAATCCAGAGTTAGGTTCAAGGATCAGGCCAGATTCTCTTCTAATGTCCAGAAAAAGTAGCCCTTTTGAATCCAAATTTATACCTTCTGAAGATGTAATTAATGTCTGTGAGAATATATCTCCATTCTAAACTGCTAGATTTCTTAATACTCTTCCCATCACTCCTCAACTTTGACCCTACAGAATCACTGTCTACTGAAAGGAGAGGGTATTTTAGCCTATATGGCTCATTCATCTTTAAATCTTTTCTTCGATCTTCTTTTCTTTTTAAAACCAGGACTGCTGACAACTGCACCAAGCGTTAGCTGAGTGAGTAGCCTTAATTTATCTTATTAGAATCTGAGCCCCGACCACCAACCTCATTTCACCTCAGACCTTTTCCCCACATTTATTAAAAATGACTTATGTCCCTCTCAGACAATTTGCATAGAAAAGATACATCCAGTGCATTAAGTGCGCTGGATCCTGGATTCAATACACCTATATCACAATTTTCACTATCTCATAATATTAAAAATTAATTTTAGATATATAATGAGAAAAGTGCTTATGTTGTAAGTAAGAACAAACTGTAAGTAGCTGTATTGGGAAATTCCATTTTGCACAATGTAAGAATATGCAGGCATATAACAGTGAGATTAACTGATTCTTCTGTCATGTCTTGGTGCAAAATAAGAGCAATTCCACTCATCACAACTAAATCTAGAGCAGATTTTGATTGATATATTTGAAATTATAGACTCAAGGCTTGAAAATTAATTTCCAGGACCAGATATCACTTTGGAAATAGGTACATATCTGTCTCATAGACCATGTATTTAGTATCTTGTTATCCTTAAAGGAAGTTTAAATACGTATTTTAAAAAAATTCAGCTGTTGATTATTGCACCAGTAAAATATACACAGTCATATTCTTCTCTGTTGAAGGTAGTGGGAGTCTCATTTCAACATGGAGTGTTGACCTATATTCTGCAGGGATTTTCTCTAATGAAGGTAAAACTGGCAACTGAAACATACTGGCAAAAATTCACAAGCAGATGTTTAAGGTCAAAAGACATCATTATGATAGCCAAGACTGAGCTTCATCCCACCTAACTAGTTGCTGCAAGTTGGTCTAAGGTAGTTCTGCAGCTTTCTTCTACATTTACCATAGTAATCAGCATGCCTGGACAGAGGTTCATCTTTCATAACATCAGTGTCAAAGATACAAGGATAGATTGGCCTTTGGATGCTTGAGTCTCCCCATTGACTATCAAAGAGCACAAACAGATATTTTATTATATTAGTTTATGATAACTGAAACTAGGTGATGAATCCAGCCCTGACCCTGACCTCTTGAATATTGAAGGCTCTGGAGCTTTACACACTTACTATTCCAATAGAGGGAATTATTTTTTTACTGAGGAAGCACTAACCAGTAACTTATGGTTGAACTAAAGATGACTTGTCAAACATACAATATTTCCATTATAAAACTCCAAGGCTATAAGTAAAGACTTGACTGATCTCATCTAAGGACCAGGTGTAGCTCTTAGGTGGACATGCAGAGCTCCCTGCAAGCCCACAAGTAGCTGGCTGCTCCACCTGAGAAATGGCACAAGCAGTCCTCAGTCCTGCAACAGCACCATCATTTATGGACTAAACTAGTAGCAGACCTGCCATGGGCAGGTGCAAGATGGGAGTGATGTTGAGGGAGCAGATGTTTAAAGATATTGAACATTTCTATTCCTTTGATAAACAATAGCCACCGATAAGGATTTAATGAAAACCAAATGGTTTTGATATGTACATAGGCACAGTTTCCATTATAAGTGAATAAAAAATTGTTTGCTTTTTCTTCTTGAATATCAAATATAGTCCTTAAAAAAAGACCACTATCTTCAGACATAACTACTTTTGTTGCTAGTATTTAGGAAATATGAGGAGAATAAACAACAAAAGGAAGTTTTAAAAGTCCCTTTAATTCTCATTGCTCTCATTGTATTTACTTTTTTTTTAAAAGATAGCGTTCAACCTTCTGGCTGAAGTTAAATTTAAAGATGCATTTAAGATTAGTTTTTAGGGAAGTAAAGTGCTTAACCTATTTGAACTGATTGCTGATAAAAATCCCTTCAATATCACTTAGTATGCACTCTAAACACTTGACGGGCAGGAGAAGATACAAGTGCTCCCTCACTATTCCAAGAAGAGGCTGGATGTGCTCTGATGCTGCTGTCCCACATGCTACAGTTGACAAGATCCCTGTATTATCTGTTCTGTAAGTGGAGCACTCATACTTATCTTTGCAGGAACTGTCACTGCTACTTTTACCCATATCATGTTTAAGGAGGCTGCTTAAGATATCCTCTTATTTCTCCAATTTAAATGTGGAATTAAACATTATTATTTGTATTCACAATTGACATAGATGAAATAGAGAAATATAAAATGATTTGTAATGTTTGCTACTGGAACTCCTTTGTGATTTTCTGTGCAGTAACAACATCATCAGGTTTTATAYACTTATGTATAAAATATATATATATGCCATTAGCCAAATTTGGAACAGACCATTTCTTTCTGTAATCAAAAAAACTGCAAAAAAATGTGTACATGAAAACTGGAAGAATCACAAGTGTATCCAGCAGCCTTTACACTTTTGATGATGTGGATTCTCCAGCTATAGAAAACAGAAGTATACTTAGCTAGTTAAGAAATATTTAATAATACAATTCTCAGAAATGTTTCTGACAAACAACTGAACAAGGGTAAATGAAAGGGTAGGGCTGTCTGTATTATTCGGGACTTTCTATTACGTTCACAGTCCTTGCTGGTCTTCCAAACATTTGAATTAACACAGAAATACAGATGTGTCTAGGCAAATGAAATTAAGTATAAAACAATCTCAGAAATGAACTACTCTGTCTCGTACAGTTCCTCTAAAGGTCATTGTAAAGCATGCTTGTCTGAAATGTTATTTAGCCATCTGAAATACTTTTGTATAAATGGAATTGCTCAAAAATTAGAAAGCTGGCAAATCATTTTGTGTAAGTTTAGAGAGTTCATTATTTTTGATTTATCTGGTAATTTTTGTGAAAATTTTGACTGTATGAATAGTTTGGGTTTGGTTATTATTCAATATTCCAGCCTTTCTTTGAGTTTTTTTGCACCTTTTATTTTCCTTGTCTTTCTTTTTTACACCTCTATTTCTGTGAATTGTTTTTTATTTCTTTAATACATTTTGTCACTGAGAAAATGGAAAGTCTTTGTTTCATGAAAAGCTAGAAGGGTCAGCATAATATAAAACTAAAAGTAAAAAAGACCATCCAATTTCTCTAAAAAATTGAAAAATCTCAGAAATTTAAAATTTTGGGCCAAATTTTTTTTAATATTTATTCATTTTTCTCTTCAGTTTGTGGACATGATTTTTCACACACTATTCTATTTTTTCCTAAGAATTTTGACAACATATCAGAATTAGTAGCTAAGAGTATTAAGAAAAAAGATTCCCTGGTCAATTATTTTAAGTGTGTAAATTGTATCTCATTGTTTACACACATGAATGTAAAGATGATAACTGAAAACAGGAAATAATTTACTGTAGTTTAACTTAAAATTAACATTGACCTTGTTTTAGATCTCAAAACAGGCAGTTCTAAAAATTTATTCAGTTTCCTTCTACAGATGTGAAAGGCCATGCAATCTGCCWTATGTACAGATGAGAAAGCACATGAAGCCGAGCACAGGTGGGTTTTACACTGGGGAGAAGCAGCAGGAAACCAGCACATGGCTCCACATGCTGCCCCTCTGTGAGGCTCGGGCTGCTTGTGCTGTGCCACCTCTGCCTCCGGTACCGAAACACCGGCGGACGTGTGGCCACAGCTGTGCCCATGGTGAGATCCCCCAGTGTGGTTTAAGGGATTTGAAGTTAATGTTGACTTGGCATTAACTGTATAACTGTCTAAAATCCCACAGCTTTGGAAAGGGAACACATCATCTAGGATGGCTGGCTGTAACTATTCCCCACTTGCCTCTCCATCCTCTTCTGCAGCGGATTGCTAACCCTTGCAGTGGTACAAAGGAGCAGGTGGCAGCTGTCTAATGCCTTGCTATGAAGCCACATGGACGGATTTCTCCTGCATGCAGACACCCCAGGGTCTTCTGTCTTTAACACAGGCCCATCTGCTGCTCTCTACTGCACATGCTGAAGAGGATACTAGCACTTAAGGAAATGGGCAGTAAAACCGTGACACACATACCTGGGTCCAAAATGTTGGCTGACATAAACCATTGGAAGCTGAGGGGACTGTGCTCTTTCTCAACATTTTTAGGATCTGTCCCAGGTTATGAACATGGTTTTAAACTATGCTAGAAATTGAAGGATTTTAAAAAATTATTTAGTTGATGTTTTGATGGTTTTCTTGGAGATGCACTGTATGTGCAAGCACTATGCTGTACCACTGAACTCACTACACCCTCTCTGAGGCTTCAGTTTCTTGCTCAAATTCAAGTACAAACTCTGTATATGTCTCTTTCTGTACATGACTAAACCAAAATAGACTAATGAAATGGAGGAGAAATCTGCCAGGTATGCTCCAAGTGTGGTACYATAAATATAGAAAGACTGCACTTCAGCTAATATATTACAGTGGTATTTTGCTTTAGATCAGTTTAGGCTTAAATAATTCAAGACAGAAAACAAAGACCAGTATTTAAGTTAGCTCCTCTAATCTTCCAGGTCATGATCCTGCACTGATGAAGTTGAACACTGATTTTAACTGGCCATGGGTCTGGCCTCCAGAAAACAAGCTTGTTGTGAAGGCTTAATCACCTTAACTATCTCCATGATGTCCAAAGAACAGATCTGTGGGAAGAACCACATGCTCTTTGCCACCTGTGAAAAGGCAAAAGGCAAGGGGTGTGGGGGTGTGTGTTTGTACATGAATGTGAAAGTACCAAATCCCATACAATTTCAGCAAATAGAAATGAGATCTGTCTACTTTCTTGACTTTTTTTAATAACACTGAAGTGAGCTGATGACACTCTTCTAGAAGTTCTGAAGGTCACAAATTCATCCTTGGTATCATCTGTCATCTAGAAGAAAATGTGAAACAAACATTACCATATATTGACTATTAGGTTTTCCATAATAGAAAACTTCTTGAGCTGATCTGTTGACATCTGTGTTTTTGATTAATATTTTTCCATTTCTTGCATCTAGACATTTATTGCATTGGAGTTTATCTTTTTCCTTTCTTTCTTTCTTCTTTTTCCATTGGAGGAATAATTGCAGTTCTTTTCAAATCTCCCAGGAAATTTTTCAGCTATGTAAAGTTATAACAAGATGTGACATCCAGTCCTAGCTAATCAGTGTTCAACACAGACCCACTACTGCAGTGCAGTGGGTGGCACTTTCAATTTGCCCATGACACTGACCAGGTTTTTAAGGAACAGTGAGTGAAGGGAGAAAATAGCATAAAAATGCTTAAATTTTTATAGAAAAGGTATAACTTTGTAAGAAAGCACTATCATAAATTCCAAAAAAGTATATCTTAATGATACACTTAGAGTAAATCATTTGCCTTGAGAGACAGGAGGTCTCTGGTGACCTGTATGGCAGCCACAAGAGACTACCAGACTAGCTACTTTCAGCTAAATGTACTCTCATATTAATATTTTAAAATGCCATAATGCCTCTCTGAAAACCTCAGAGGACAGATACATCAATTTGCGAGGTCTTCACTCCAGGAAATAGAAACAGGGATAATCTGCCATTAAAAGAAATAGTTCATTATGTCTGCTTCTTGGGAGCACATAAACTATGTCCCTCACATACTTATGTTGCAAATCCTCACTTTAATGTGAAGGGAAACACCATGCCCCAGAGCTTTATTGTCCCACTGTTTATTAGTACAAAAAGGTTTGTTGTGGTATGAAATCTTAAGCTTGTTGCAGTAATCAATCAGCTTCAAAGAGTCTCTTCCCTGAGCCAGAATCATTACAAATAAATCAATTAAACATAAAGTTCCTATTTTCAGGAGGATCACAATACAGAAAACCAGCAGTGCATCATAGTTAGAGAAAGGGATTTTGCTAGGTTGGGGCTTCTAATACAAGACCTCCTTTCTTTTTTTTTTTTTATTGCAAAGGATGAGAGATTTTTTTTCCCCAGTTAAATCCAGAGTATTCCTCTTTTAAATGCCTATTTCAACATGAGAAATTTATATATTTATGAGAAAAATAAAAACTACTACTTAACACTTCTCTAGCTGTAGAAAGGAATAAGAAATTAATTTGCATTGTTTTGTCCATTAAGGACACAAAATCAGAGAGGAATGCTGCAAAATGGAATATGTGCGTAAAACCAATTTTTATTTTATTGGTTTATCTGCTGGGGGAGGTACCAGATATTAGGACATATATGGAATTTTTTTCCTTGAGAATTTCTGCCATATCATTGTTTAAATATGTTCCTGAGGTTTCCCATAATATTAAACAAATGTCAACAATAACGACATCAATAGAATAAACTATTTTATTCTGTTCTATTCCATTCTATTCTGTGTACCAATTTAATAATATTCTCACGTTTCTTCAGTGGGTGAACTGGCTACTCACCATAATGTTTTGTTTAGCTGGATTTTAATTTATTTTCTGGGAAAGGAATGCATGTGTGGCTCTTTAAAAACACATACATACTGCTTATGTTTATTTTTGTCAACAACATCAAAGAAGAAGCCTTTTTGTGTTGATATGGGAGGTGATGTTCTGATGCTGAGATCTGTGATGATCTTAAGTTTCAAATTTATATGATCATATACCGACTGCAATATACTTTATTGCAGAAGACTTCTGACATATATTCTACATGTCAGTGTTGTGAGGAAAAAAAGATGGTTTTAAGTGAAATAGAGCTGCTGCCTTTAAGCCCCTGCTTCTGCTGTACAGATTGGAAGCTATGTTGTAAAGGAGGCAGAGAAATACAGCAGAGAAAGGATGGTCTTTGATGGAAACACTCCCCTGGATAACTACCTCATCTAGTTGCTATTTCTGGCACATAGCCGTACTGTGGATGAAGCAGGCACATGGTYGTATATGGCTGCCGGGCATAGTCTTGTTTTTCTGTGTACACAACCTGAGATTTTCTAGGTAGAGCCTCAGGTCTGATTTATAACAATGATGAGGTATTACAACAGAACTGAAAACAGAACAGTGCTCCAAGAACCAGGCTGAGGGATTGCTGAATCAGGTGTCTAAATAAATCAATCGTTTTTGTTTGATTTCTCTTGCAGATTAAACTCAATTTTGACAATTTTCTCCATGAACAAATTCAAAACAAATATTTTCTTTTGGATCAGCTCAAACAAAATTGGCATGTTTATTTACTGAACTGATGCCAAACATTTTGTTCCAATAAACCAGCCAGCTGTAATTTTTGTCTGAGCACATAGTATTGAGGAAATTTTAGCCTGAGCTTATAGGCTGAGTTCCTTGAAGAGTTATATCTTCCACTGCAAAAAGCAGTTTTCTCCTGAATAATGATGCATTATCAGCTCACATCACGGCTGGTGCGTCATAAGAGACAACTTTTGACTCGACAGCAAAAGGGATAAACTGATTCAACTGCAGTGTTCATTCATCGCACCTAACAGGGGTCCTTAGTTTTGAATAATCAACCTTCCCTTCTAAAGGTCATTTTTAAGCCTACTTAAATCTGAATCATCTTCTAGTGGTGTTCATATCTTTCCATTTGCTATAGGTGGAGATCAGGATGTGCAGGTTTTTCAGTCAAACTACTCAGTTAATTCCTAGTGTTATGTGGAACAAATCAGGACTGGAGAAACAGATCCAAGTTCTTAATTTTTTACTTTGTCTCCAATCAAGGTAATCTCCAGCTGAATTGCATTCTGCCTGTAACAAAATAAAAACTCAAGTTACCAATACCATCTGGATGGTCAGGCACGGATGATAACATCCACTCAAACTCAGCCTGTGGCATTCTTATCTTTTTATCCTACACACACATATTTCAGAGAGACAGAGAAGAGCTGAYCCACTCTGAGTAAATTCTGAGACCATATATTCTTGTGGGGAGGGAGAAAAACTGTTTAGGTTGTGTAACTATAATCTTGCAAATATATACTATTGCCTGTATGAAAAAAAATCCTGTACAGAAAGCAAAAAACGTATTTCTCTTCTCCTATACTCCTGATGGAGAATTATCAGAGAAAATCAGTATATTTCTAATGATGGAACTCATCATCCCTGCAGAATTCAGTATCGAGAATCATAGCAGTGCAAGATACTGATCTTAGTCTGCTGGAAAGGAGGATTTCCTAGAGCCAGCAAATGATGTCCAAATGGATGAATTTGTATTTCCAGTAGAAACCCTCCACAGAGGATCAAGTTCACGCCCTGCCATTTTACATGTTGGAACAAGATCTCCAGAGTGGCTGGGGAACCTCCATCCTTGGAGTTTCAAGACCAGACTAGACAAAGCCCTAAACAACCTGGTCTGAATTCAGTATTGACCCTGCTTTGGGCAGGAGGTGGGACCAGAAGTCCTCCCGAGGTCCCTTCCAGCCAGAAATTTTTGGTGGTTTTACAGTTCTAGCACCTGCCCCAAAAGAAACCCCACAAAGACATCCAGGGGTATTCCAGGAATCCTACGTGGAGTAACTGAATTTCTTCTTTTTAGAGTGCTGTTTGGCTGCTCCTGGCAAGACAGTGCAGTCTACCGTGAATAAAAAGATTGCTATGAATTAGCACAATCAATCAATCAATTAATTAGTTCTGCAATGATGAAGAGTAGAAACAAAGAAAGATGAGGCAAATTGTGCAAAACGTGTGTGCCATGTAAAGAGCAAAAAATATTCAATCTTCTTACAGCTACCACCATTTATCAGTTTACCTAGTCATATATCCATGATTGCAGTGCTTGTAAAATGGCACTGCTGTAAATAGCTGGCCCCAGAGGGCTTTCTAAGCTAGTGACGCCAAAGAATTAGTTTGTACTGAGATATGAAATTTAGGTTTTGTTCCAAAGCAAAAGGAGAATAAAAGAACATATTGGTAAATATGTGCAAAAGGAACCAGCATCAGCAAATCTATCTTCCCTTTTGAAAAACAAAACCAGCTAAAACCCTTCAGTAATATTCACTGGTTCCTTGATACATAATACACTGTGCATATGGTGAAATGTCAAAGTGCTCTTCCAGACCCACAAAAGAAACAAAGGTACAGAAAAACCACTTAATATAACACTAATACTTCCAGAGGGGTGGCACTAATTCTGTCACTCTATTCAGAGAAAAGTATGAAGCATTCAGCTACATTTTCTTTTGAGTTACCAGATGGTCCTTCTAAGAGAGAAAAAATATCCTCTATGAATTGATAGTGTACTTGCTCTATTTGCTTACCTCTCTGAGATAAGGTTGCATCAGAACCTCTAATTGTTATAAAACACCTGCTCTGATAATAAACAAAACAAGTTAGGGATAGAAATAAAATAGTCTTGTGATCATGTTAGAAGGCTTGTTGAACATGCTTTATCTGAATGCTTGAAAGGCTTCCACAGATGTATCACCTTTGGAATGTCGGATCTTCTGATCCCATCACTACAAAAAATAATCTCTATGCAATCGAGTGATAATAGAGATTTTATTAATGAATGTGAGATACCATTTACCTTTCAGGGCCAGGTATTTTATTTATTAATAGGAAACATTGTATTTGCACCCATAGACTGTACTTAACTGTCATTTTGCTTAAGCTAAGAAGTGTAGTATATTTACAAGCTGGGAACTCCCATTTCCAGAGGTCTGAAGTATATACGTTGTTCATGTGTCTATGAACTAAGATCCATATTTCTAAAATAAATGCTTATTTCTTAAAGTTGATTTTGACATTGCTGATGAAGAATTGCTGATCTTCTCAGAACACYCCGAGATCTGCCTAGCAGATGAACGTTAATTTAGACAAATTCGAAGTTGAAATTATTGCCTTCACTAATTGCCATGGCAAAACCTCTATGTTTTGATGTTGTCAGATCSAGAAGATACGGCTTTCTGCTAGGTACACTTTCATCAAACACAATTTAACTCTGGATCATTGAATGGTAGATCATTAAATTATATAACATTTCTGCTCCTTCAGGTCTTGCCTGTGAAGATAGTATCTCTCTAACTTTGCTGCATACATTTTACCACTTTTGATGATATGGATTTTAAGTGCACTACAGTCAAGGGAAAACCCTCCATTGATTTCTGAAGCTTTTAAAGCAACCTTGATCAGATTATTAGTAAAACAAAGCATGTTTTACTTAGAAATAGTGGGGAAAAAATTTCACAAGGACCATTACTGTGACATTCTTCCTGTGACTCTTGTAGTTCAGTCATGTACCCCAATATCTTACTGCATGCCAGACAGCCTTTAATTTCATCAACAGTCATTTCAAGACGTTTCTGCCTTTTGTCTATTAACTCTGGTACTGCTTTCCCAGCATTTGGCCCACACACCTCAAAGAAGCACTCACTCTCTTAGAGTGGATGATAGGCAGAGGAGCTAGGGCACTTCTTATGGTGTCTCAGGTGTCCCAGCACCTGAATTTGCTGCACTTAGTCAAGGAATTCTTGGTAACTGTTACTCAGTTACCTTGAATTCCAGGTAACTTAACAAAAGCTGAGCACATAAAACTATTAGTTTGTCATATTCAGCATAATGAAGTTTTTTTTTTTTAGAAAAGATATAAGTGAAGGTAAAGGGAAATTGTACATAACTTAAACAAAGATTAGATCAGAAGGTCCCTTCTTCCATCAGCTGACTTGCTGTTTTCTTTCTGACAAGCCTGGCAACAACCTTTGCATGGCGCTCCTGTCTCAGCAAAGGGTCTTAGAAGAGCATCCTAGCTAAAGATGCTCTTACAGCCAAACTCTTTTTTCAGGTTTTCTAGRTGATCTAAGGCCTGTTTAATCTTTCTTTCTGAATCTCTGCCTAAATTCACTCTTTTATTAGGATACTGGCTCTTAATTAGCATAAAGTTGTTTCCATATTGATGTAGATKTCTCTCTCCCCAGCACCCCCGCCATTGCACTTAACCAGTTAGTAAACAACTCTCTGTTTAAACAAAGTGTAAAACTCCCCCCTATCTGTGGTGTCAATTTGACATTCTTCAGTCTAGCAYGTGGCTGTCACTATACATATATACCTGTTACAATATTCCGTACATTAAAATGATGCGTAATTCAAACTCCTAAACAGGCTAATTTAATATAGTTTATTATTTGCTGCTGACTGAGACCATACCTGTTGGCAGACAAAAACTTTGGGGTGATAACTGAATTGGCATGGTTAATGCCCAAACTGTTTTCAAATAACCACCTTTATTCTACTACAATGTAAAGATACATTAAGGAGAAATACAGACGGACCATGTTCTTTTAAACACAGTAACCAGTTTAGGTTTTTTACTAATACGTTACTAATGCCTTAGAGGCAGACTCTTCAGTTGCAGCCACCAAAATACAGCAATTTGTTATCTGAGAAGTTAATTAGAAAGTTCGATTCTTTAGACATTATCAGTAAATAGATGCACAACAGGAAAGATCACTAAGGGCCACATTGCTGTGAAACTATATCCTTATGGAATAAAGGGTACTTAGTGTCTGTAGAAGTATCAACATCTGGTGCACAACATGAAGTGGAAAAGGTGGATCATTTGGCACTGTATTGTGAACTGCCCTGGCAGCCTTTGGAAAAATAATAGAGATGTTTCTAAAATGACTTGTGGCAAGGAGCCAAGCACTGACATTTTTCACACAGCTGGACCTACCACTTAACCCAATGAAGTTCTGTATGAATTTCAGTACAGGGCATGAATCTATCTGTTTATTGTATATTCATTTTAATAATCTGGTTGACCTTGTACTTTCTAAGCTTTGAATAAAATCTATTTGATTCTCTGAAAAGCTAAGCTTGCTACAGACACATTACGAAGTTTGGTACTATTCAATGCTATCTTCATTTTGGTGCATAATAATGGTCCTATTCTTCACYGTTCATGAATTATGTAGGTCAGTACATAGTCATGCCAGGAAAACCTTTCTAGCACCCCACACAATCATGTATTTTGTATATGTATTGATGTACATTATTGTGATCCTCTCAGAAATATTTTGGGAAAATTCTAGAATGTTAAAATTACTATTTTTGTTTGTCTCCATCTGTAATGTCAAGTGAATTAGTTGTCATGAATGCAACTGTGCAGAGATCGAGAAGGAGAAAAATAAAAAATGGAGAAAGGTTTTAAAGTAGATGCTTGGCCAAAAATAGCTTTGCTATACATAAAACATACTGCTGTGTTATGGTTTGATTTTGCAGGTCTGCAGGTTTATATACTTGAGGCCAAGAATATTGTTCATTGTAAAGACATAAATGTAAAGGTTATCTGAAATTTCCCTGTGCAATGGTTAATTAAATAAAGGAGATTCACTGATGCTCTGCCCTCATCATGGGWTCACTGATTTTTTTCCAATTCTCAAGCATGGTTCTCAAGCAATGTTACTGCTAGTCCAGTTCAGCCTAAGAATCCAGCATTTCTAGGATCTGGGATATTAAAGCATTGCTGCCACTGAGACTGAGCCAAAGCTGGGGATCAACTACTCTCAGGGCTAGGAAAACTTTTTGGATCATAATTGCTATTTGCCCATGTTTCCAAATTTCAAATTTTGTGGAATTTTGATGATTTCACTTCATATAATAACTCATAAGCCCTGAAAAATTGCCTAGATACTGGTCTTTTTGATTGTCTCTGAAATGTTAGTCTCTCAAATGAATTAATGGAAGAGATAGGTTAATATTTCTTTGATAATTTTTTTATTAATTAGGGAATAAAAAAGAAAATTTCATGGCTAGAGAAAGGGATAGACTTTGATTTCTTAATTTTTCAAGTTGGTTCAAAGAAATCAGGAATCTTCTGAAGCTGCCYAGGACATGCAGCTTTTTAGAGGCAGTTCTTAAAGAAACATACCATAGTGACAATGAGATGGGTAAAAGTATCTTTTATTACTTGAAGTCGTACATAATATAGTTGATGCATTCTTGCCTGAAACAGGTCTAAAACAGCATTTAGTGTATATGCTAATATATTTTTTAAACGTTTGGTTTGACATATCATTTTAGCACTTATCAGGTAAAATGTTTCAAAGTTTTGAAAACCTACAAATCAGTGCTTTAGAAACAGAGCTCTGAAACAGACCTGTAACACATTTAYACACAAGAAAAAAGTGTTTGAGGGGGGCTGGGGGACTGTTTGGTTGTTTAATCTGACACCACTAAACATGGAAACCGTTAAGTATTCAAGTTTATCCTCATTAGCATGATYCATGCAAGAAAGATTTCCTGGCTGATTGTGGCCACCAGAACACACTTTCTGATGCCATTATCAGCTATCAGTCATTATCAGCTTTCAAACCATTATGTACAGTGAAATAGAGGCCATCATCTGAATCCACAGTCCAGAGAAGTTTGGAAATCTCACTTTGCCGATCATTGTAACAAAGAAAAAGATCACCCTTTCAGTCTGTTGCCTTAAATTCACTCTTAACACCAATTAAAAAATGTGCTGAACTATTTACTTACAACCCGAAACAGATGACCCACTTGCCATCTTGAGACAAACACAAGTGGCAGAAGAAAAGCATATTTCATTTGCTTATGCAAAACCTAGAGGGTTCATCTGCCTCCCTACTCTTCTCTCTACTTAGTGTTTTTAGACATAAACCCATATATACAATGTGAAAACCTTAGACTCTGAACCTTAGAGTTCATTTAGATATGTAGATTGTCAATCATTTTATACACAAGTGAATGGAGTGAATAGCTGCATTTCTTTACTGATTCTTGTTTGAGTGATAACAGCATTCAAATATTTATGATCTCATTGAGTTTGGAGTGCACAATCCTCCAGTCCAGTCTTTAAGGCATGCTATGACACATATTCATTCTTTTGATCACTAAGTAGTTTTCCTTCAGTTCAAAACACTTGGAAGGGTCACCACATCTTTCAATGTCTGTAACTATTGTTTTCTAAGTCAAAGTGGTTTTATTTGTTTTCAGTATATATTTCATTAACAGGGGACAACAGTCTACCAGCAATCCAACACTGGTCATTAGCCACTTTCACATGTAGCTGTACAGTCACAGGATACAACATCCAGCCTCTGTCAGTGTTGAATCATAGAGCTCTCTCTTTCTTTCTCTTTTTAAGCTTTAAAATTTCAGAAAATCACTATTGGAACCCTTTCCTTCATGCTTTCATACCTGTCATATTGCATCAAGATCAATTTTTAAAGGCAGCTGTGCACCAGTGAAAATCAAAGCAGTACCAGGACT
Source organism: Phoebastria nigripes (assembly GCA_035582835.1). NCBI lineage: Eukaryota > Metazoa > Chordata > Aves > Procellariiformes > Diomedeidae > Phoebastria > Phoebastria nigripes. The sequence goes on along the minus strand of JAYKAV010002939.1, from coordinate 324,814 downwards.
GGTTGTGAGGACTGCCAGTCTCTTAGGAAAGCCAGACTGATCAGCCTTTGCATGAAAAAGATAAGTCAATAAGTGCATCTAGTTATTTTATGATTTCACACCTAAAGCTGTGTGTATCTGTAAACAGAGATGGATTGCTCTAGCAAATATATTTATGCTTAGACCATGGAAAGAAGAAATATTTTAAGAACAAAATACAATTGTTCTAACAAAACTGAAATCTATTAAAAGATCACGAATTCAACCTTGTAGTGTAGTTTATTGTTTGTAAAATGTGCTGACTGTAAGAGCATCTTGGATACTCAGTGCAGTTCCTAGCTATTATGAGATTTGATCTCAAGCAACTAATAATATCACAAAGCAGCTATAGGTTGTTATGTACCACATACCTGAAATTGGGAAAAAAAATGTTTATATTAAATTTAGTCATCTAAGATAATGATGAAAATTTATTTCACAAAATGGCTTTGGAAAAAGAGACATCTGACATTTACTTTGTCAACTCTGATGGTCCATCCTATGTGGTTTTCTGTCTTTTGCACCAAGTGGTGTTTCAGTTTAGAAGAACGTAAAGTTATATTTCTAAGCTAAGTACAGGCTTTTATTAGAAATTTACCTGAGTCCACTTTAAATGAGTCTTCCCTATCAGTCCTGACACTTTATAGTTCTACAATTGGCCTTTTCCCAAGGGCATTCTACCACATGGCGATGATGAAAGGTACCTATTTCTGGAAACAAAATAAGACTATTCTAGTAAGAACAAGGAAAACGGTGTTGTTTCTAGAAATACTCCATATCTCCTTTTACTTCTCTATAGAATTTCACCTTGATTTCTGACCCTGTTTTCTTGCCACATTTTAAATGAAATAACACGTAATTCCTTTATTTCTTTTTCAGTGGTATAAGGAATTGTTCATTATAGTTAGAATTTATGCTTCAGCTGAATAAAAATTTTTAGGCTCATACCTAGTATCACAGCAAACAGGGATAATGACTCCTTTTCCATTCTCCAGCAGTCAGCTGAGCTTCCCACTCACAGCTTCTGTTTTCATGCTTTCTGACCTTGTGGGTCTCTCTTTATCCTCTCTCTGAGGTAGGCTGGATCCTCTTTCCTCAAAGGAAGAGCCAGAAAAGAAAAAAGTCTCCAAGTTCCTCTCAGCAGGAGTTTTTACTGTCTGCTTGCAAGGCCTCTGTTTATTTCCCGAGTGATCAACCCTGCTTTTCTTCTTTTTACTTTCTTTCTTTTTCTCTTCCCTTCCTGGGTGTAAGTGTGGCTTGTTTTTACCCTTCTTCATCAACCAGTTGCAAGGGAACAACCCTGTTAACAAGGAGACTTGTGTGATAGTGGCCAGAGTATATCACTGAGTGAAAATTATTAGCCTCTGACATACAGGAGGTCAGTCCAAATGATCTATTAGTCCCTTTGGACTTAAGCTTTATAAGTCTATTATTTTAACACAAATTACAAATAAACCTCAATCACTATCTTTCATACTTTTCCTAGGGGGGGGTTATTCAATCGGTTCATTTAAAGTAGGCCTACAATATGGATTCAAGAGAAATTGTTAGATATTTCTTTGGACCCCCATCCACAGCTCCAATAGGACAAGAAGGATTTGTGTGGTAATCACTGGCAAATTACATAGATAAGGAAAACTGCACACTGAACTGTATCAGGAGGAGTGTAGGTAGCAGACTGAAGGTAGGTGGTGTCCTCTGTTCAGCACCGATGAGGCCGCGCCTGGAATACTGTGTCCACTTTTGGGGCTCCCAGTTCAAGAAGTGTTTTGGAAAATGGGGGGAATCCAGTGKAGGGCTCCCAACGTGGATAAGGGCCTGTGGGGTGAGGGTTTTAGGCAGCTGGGCTTGCTTAATCTGGTGAAGAGAAGGCTGAGGAGAAAGCTAATAGCTTTTTACTGCTACCCAAAAGGTTCCCAGTGACAACACCAAGCTCTTGTTGTAGCAGAAAATAGCAAGAACAAAGGGCAATGGTGACTTTTTCACTAAGAAGTTTACCCAGGGAGATAGTGGAGTTTCTATCTGGTAGTTTTTATAAGATTCAGCTAGAGAAAACCATGACTAACCTGAACTGCCACTGATGGTAGTACTGCTCCACATGGGAGGCTGGATCTCCAGATGTTCTTTCCAGGCAAAGTTTGTGTTACTCCATGGTACTCTGAAAATCTTTGGAATTCCATGATGCTACAGATACCACTCCACTCCATAAACAGTGGAGTGAAGTATCGGGGACTAATGCAGTACTGCTCTAAGCAGGGGATGTGCATCCATGAACGTATCAGGTTTTGTGGGAATATGTACAAATGATCAAGGGGGCTACAGTCCAGTTAGCTCCCTGGTAAATCTGTGCGCAAAGTTTTAGTATTTCAAGGAAACTGAATACCAAGACTTTGCCAAATTATCATTCCTTCTTCAGCAATTCAGAAATATGGTGGTGTTACATACAATATGTATGTAAGAGAATGAATCTCTTACGTAAAAGTGTTTTCAGCTACAAAGCTAATTTATATGACAAATGAATCATAATTCATTTAGAGCATTTGGATGATTCCAGACCTCAAAAATTGGAAGCTAATTTTTTCATTAATACAAGCTCAGGTTTCAATCCCCAGTCACTTAAATTTGCATATGTGAGACATTCTGAAAGAATAACACAGAATTGTTCTTATTTATAAGCATCTGTAGGATCAGGCCCTAATGGATATGGATAGGTAGGAGCAAAAGAAGATACAAAATTTTAGCTTTTATAATGTCAACCTTTTACCATGATTTGGCACACAAAGCATACTACACAAAGCAACTGCAAATAGAAAAATGTGTCAATGTGTAGTAAGATTTCTATGTCAAAACAACATCAAAACATTCAAAAGAGCCATTTATGATGTCAATGAAAGAACTACAATGTTACTAATTCACATTGCTTCTCTTTCTTACTTAATTGTTTATGTACTTTAAAGGAATGCAGCTTTCTCAATAGTTGGTGCTGCCTTGGAACAATTCAATTTCAACTACTGATATACCCTCCTACCATTCCCTAAAAGGCCAAGTACATGTAATATACATCTGCATATTTTTAAAATGCAGTTTAAGCCTGTGAAATTCTAGGTGTGACAACTCACGTTATCTTCTGAAAACCATAGGATCACAGGGAAACAGGTTCTTTGAAACAAGTGCTCTATAGGAAGCTTGATTTTATTTTGAATTGTGAGTCATAGCCTCCAGGAAGAACCTCAAGAGACAACCAGAGTCAAATGACAAGAAGTGAAAATGTTATTGTAATTTAAGACAATAAAATATTTTTCCTTCAGTTTTTGCATCAGATTGAATATTCTCTGACAGCACATCAGAACATACTCAAATAAATTTTATATATTTATCATAATTATCAATATTTAATTTTTAGTTCTATTTTCATAACAGATATAAAAGCAGCAAAGTTTTAAACCATTATTTGACATAATTGAACAAAATATAGAAGTCTGTGGCCCCTTCGAACAGTAGTCTCATTCAAGGCAAAGGCCTGTCAGAAATTTGGTGCTTGATTTTATACCATATGCCTCCACTATTCTTGAAGTAATTTTGTGCTATTAATCTCTTATTTTAAAGATAATTAAAATGCAGGATCGTGATTATGAGGAAGCCCTACATATTAGATAAAGAATATTCTCTAGACGTTTCAGAGGAGTTGAGTTAAGCAAGGAAACCCTAATTGATACTAATACTGAATGCTTCAGTCATGCTCCTATGTCTAACTATATTAGCAAGATACTGGGGCAATCAATTTGTAATGGTTAATATTTTTCCAAATGTATTACAAGCATTTCACTTCATGAGCAGCAATTCAAACCGACTACGGAAACTGAAGACTTTAAATCCCAGCTGCAATTAGGAATGGAAATTTGTTTCTTCCCTCCAAATATAGGCAATATTGTTATTGCATACTTGCTATAAATCAGTGTAAATGAGAAAAAATTAGCCCATTTTATGGTAGTCTTGCTAATACCATTTGACTAATTACACTCTGCCTATCTGTCTTTCTCCAGCAGTTTCAGCTGAATGTTTTTTGTCCATGTCGTCTGTCTTAAACACCAGTGACTTCCCCAGATGATTCTTCCTTCCTCTTTCCTCACCTCGTTCAGACACACACAAAAGCAAAAAGCTGAGAGAATAAATGGTTTTGTACCATGTTCTGAAGGTCAACAGATGCAGGATTTGTAAGCCCAGTTGAGAAAAAAATTCTGAAGTCAAGAGCTTTCGTAAAGTGTGCAACAGCACTTTAAATTGAACTTTGGCTCTATTTCAGCGTATATAGAATGGGTTCTGTTAAACTACAGATTTCTGGAAGAGAATGCTTTTTTCCCATAAGCAGTAGTATTAAGAGCCTTGAACTCACATCCTTTCTTTTAGCACTGCTGTCAGAACCTCTTCAAACTGGAACCCAAATGTTTTGAAAAGGCTGTGACTTATGGGGGCTACCATTTGGACATTTCAAAAAACAGTTCAAAAACCATGGCTATTTAAGACATGTTCATTTCAACTGCAATTCCACAATATTTTTTTTTTTCCTTTCCATCTTCTCTTTGTGGCAACAAAAATATATGTTGTGTGTTACTACATTTCAGCACTGGGGAGTTARAATTTCACTGCAATCTGTAAGAACAGTTTCTGAAAGTGACTGTTCACTGGTTTGGTTAAGAGAAGTTGCTAAACTGCTTGGATTTGTAAAGCTGCAGCTAATTAAGTTAAGTACTTGTAAGTGTTAATATCAGGAGGGAAGGAAAGAAGCGTGAAATCTTATCCCATGAATATTCTTAATAAATGAAAATAAATTTCAGTTTACATGAGGAAAAAATAAAATTATTTCCATTTTTGTTTGAAAACATATTATAATTTTATTTTCAGGCATTGAATTTTGGCAAAAAAGCCTGGCCTTGGTTTGCTTTTCTAATTAACCATGGAAATAGTATTAAGAAAATGGAAATAATTTTAGTAATATATGTTTTGAAAGGTATGTTTTGATTCTGCAAATCATTTAAAAATACATGCTTAAGAAATATTCTAAAAAACAGTCCAAGGACAAGAAGTTAACTGCATGTTATAGTTATATTGAAATAGAAACAATCAACAGAGATTTTAATAATATTCTATCTGAATATCTCTTGCATTTTGTATTTCTTTTGACTGACTGAGATATTTAAGCTCAGTAATCACCAGAACACACTACGTCTATAATATAGTCATTAAAATAATATCAGAAGTCCTCACTGGAAAGATTAGCTATATTATTTTAATCACTGAAACTTATTGTATATTTCTTCCAATAGTTTTCCTGACCACTTGGCTTATACTGGTGAATTAAGTTTTGCACATATGCATAGGCAGAGAAATTAGAACTTATACCAAAGAATTTAAGTGCTTTTCCACATTAAAAGTATTACAATTATCAAATAATGCTGCTGATGTGAATCTCTCTCTCACTTATCTGAGGATTTCCACCAAAAAGTTTTGTGTCTTTCATGCTTTTTTTTTCCTCCCTCTTTTTCCCCACCTTCTCTGTGCCGGGTCTATCTCCAGTACTTAAGGTTTTGCCTTGCTTTTAGTTCTTTATTTCTCAATCTGTTCTTCTCTTTGAATATCTTTCTTGCTTTACACAGTCATCTTTTTCTTTAAATAGCTCACTGAACTGTAACTGTGTAGGAATTGATTGGGAGTACATCAATGGCGCAGCGCTCCGCAGGGAACTACTGAGGGCCAAGTTATCACTATGCTCCAACACAGCTGGTTCCTGTTAAGTTGAGTCTGAGATGCTGTATAGGTAACATAAGGGTAGGTAAGCAATAAGCAGTGCTATGAGACCTTTGCATCTTACGGCTTTTCCTCGCGTAAGGGCAACACTAGATTAAAAAATATRTATAAAAACAAAACAAGAACTACTATGGCTCATCTGTCTGTAAGGACTGTGTAAATCACTGTATTACTGAATATGCTACTTTGCATCTCGAGGTCCTAAGGCTACAAGCTGGACCACAGGCCGTGCTGCAACTTGGCTGTGGGAGCAGCTTGAGTCTGCCTGTGCTGAAGTACCCCTGTGGTTGGAAAATTAGTGTGTGATGGAGTACTCACACATGCCTCGCAAATGCAGACATTATCGCCACTCCTTTATGTAGACAATCATACCAGCACATTGTTCTGGGAAAAGAACTTAGTGAGTCTATTGGACTAGTGAGGAAAAGTCAAGCCTTTTGTAGATGGATAGTACTTTCTATTTTTTATAGAAAGTTTTTATTGTATAGTGTAGTTTAGTATAGTATAGTATAGTGTGGAATTACAGATTATGGAGTGAAATGGAGCAGTAAAGAATAGTGCTAAACCCATCCCTCTGTGGTTTTCATTTAATCAAAAAGTGGGCTGAGGATGTTAAATCCATATTTCAATCCATAGATCATGAAACTTCTGATTTATCGGACATGTCATTTCAGTTCAAGTGACAAAATCAAATACAATTCGGTTTCAGCCACCTCCAAAGATATCATTAGCACCACATACAGAAATGATCCTGATTGAGTCAAAAAAACCAGTGGACAATCTCAAATTAAACTTGTTAAGTGAGCAGGACAGGCTCTTTTGTTCTACAGCAGTTGTTACACTATCGTGTAAACCAGGGAGGTGGGAAGAGAGCCAYGAATGGAGGATAATGTCTAAGAGATTTCACGTGATTTCTGGTGGCAGTAAACACATCTGCTGTCTTTCAAAAATCCACTCTTGAAATGGAAGAAAAAATTACCTTATAATATGGTAAACATTATTTTCATTAAACATTATTTTCATAAAACATTAGCCCTGTGATGGACTACTTAAATAAAATGCTGAACTAAAGGCAGGAATGAAAGAAAGGGGAGCACTTGGCAGAAACCTGGCTACGGTGAATGGAGGTTTATCACCGTTTGCAAATTGTGTGTGGAGGATGAACACTCTTCTTCAGAAGAATCCATAGGTGTACAAAGGTGATTCTACAGCTATGGGGAACATGCTGCTCATTTAGCTAATTCTGAATAATTTTGGTGGCTTGTTCTAAGACTATTTTTAATTTGCTGTAATTTCTCCTGCTTTATTCCTGCTGGGGATGCAGGCATGCATTCATGTGGAGCTCAGCAGGCACACCTTTCCTTATCTTCCACCTTACTGATGCTGCTTGAGCTGTGGAAAGACTCAGCAAGACAGTGGAGAAGGAAACTGTAGTTCAGAGAGAGACCAAGTAAACCCTCACACTTAGATGAAACTTGGGAGATCTTGCACATGTTTTTGCAATGATGTAGAGAGTGAACTAGGCTAATTTTATTTACAGAACTAGCTCTTGATAGTCAAGACTAACAAGTTGCAAAGACTGTCTATTTGCATTTGTCCGTTATCTGTGCTTATGCTTATCTTGGTCTCAGTCATTCAGTCCGCACTGTAGCTGTCTTTCATTAACGGCTATGCCCAGTATGCAGCCTCGTGCCTTTGCAAAATATGGTAAACTGTATTTCCTGCATTTCATGTCAGAGAAAACATGTGAGGAGAGAGACATTTCTCTCATTCTGGCATTTGCAGTTTTCCCTTAGTGAGAGTTATCTGAAGTGAAAAAAATATAGAGATTAACAGAAATTTAATCTTAAAAATAAATGATAGAATATAAGGCTATCATGACAAACTCAAAGTGGAAAAGGGGATTTGAAGAATAATTTCTGAATTTTTTGTTCACATGAAACAAGCAAAAAAAATAGGGGTTGAAAGAAGGATGAGGAATTCCAGGAAATTGTCTGATTTTTCTTTAGAAATGTTCTTGTACATTTACCTTTTCTTGCTTTGTAAGATGCAATTGCCCATGTAAAACAATTTGTTATGAACATATGGCGGTGGAAGGACAGAAAACCCACTAGAATAATTCTCTATGTCACCAGGGGGATTGTTCGAAATGACATAATGATTAACACCTAAAAAGGCAGGAAGAGAATGAAAGAATTCTGACAGACCTGGAAAATCCATCATGCTGCTTGTGCAGAATCATTAACTTAAGTTGCTAACTTGCAAAAAGTGTCTCCAGATTTAGTTAAGGTAAAAAATTGTGACTGTCTCAGGCTGTGAGAACACCATCTTACATAATCAAATGACTTAGAAGACAGCTTTTAAGCTGAGCTCAGCTGCATAACTCTCTATGTGTACTTTCCTATCCATTCCAGCTGTGAGATGAAATTCATTAGCTTAAAATTCGGATAAACGAAGGAACCAGCAGCTAACATGTTGTACTCCACAACTGGGAATAATTTAGTAAAACAGAGTGTTGACAGTTCTTAGGTGCTTCAGTGAAAAGCCCAGTATCTTGGTTTAACTTTTCTTTTGACTGTCGGGACCAAACTGTTAGACATTGCACTCAAGTGCTCAGGTTCCATTTTGGCAGCTCTGATGTGGAGTAATTCCTGGAGGAGACTGATGACAAATAAACTGGAGGAAGTAGCATCCTAAACTGTCAGACTTGTTTGGTAAGTGTTTAAATGTCAAAGTCCTAACATCATTCACAAAGATCTTTATGTCAGCTGAATCACAGCAGCTGACCTGGTGCGTAGCACCTTGTGTGACTGTCATATTTCATTTAGATTTGGTCACACGCCAATATACTTGTACATACAGAGATATACCTCAAGGATAATCATTGTTATCAAGGATAATCATTACTATTAAGGATAATAAGATGCACTTAAACAGGCATGGACAAGTTTCACACATAACATTTTCGATATACTTGTCCCAGACAATTTTTATTTCCTTGCCTGCTGGAGATAGTTGCCCTTATTTACTGCATGTTTTAAAGAAGTTAAGCTAATTGCATTCAGTAATTCTTATTTATACTGGCACTATTCATAAGATACGTAAGACACTGGTAGGATTTGAACAAGTTCTCTTGTCATTAAATTAAATGAGAAATGGAGGTACCAAACAACTTTAAAAAGGAGGACAGCAACTCAATGACTAAGGATCTTGTCTCATGGGAATTTATAAAAATAAAAACAATTATGTTATTGTTTGAATCCACCTTTGGCTAGCGAACATTTAGGCCAATGAAGCAATGCTATGCTTTTAACTCAGTGCTGCTGTGTTTAGGTTCTGTCTCACAGCATGTGAATGAATATTAAAGTATTTTTAGTTTGTAATGTTGCAATAGACCGTCACTGCAGTTTAAACTCATATATTGTAGGACAAAGAAAAAGTATAATTTGAAGGCAATATTAAAGACGAGTTAGGGCATGTTGGCAGAGGCAGAGGGAGCTCGTGGCTCCTAGGAGTGTGCTGAACACTTGGTCAATTCTTGGGAAGAACAAATGGTCATGGTCATGGTCCTGGTCCCTGAAGAAGGGTGAACCCACGCCTCATAGCCTGTTTCTGTTCAAAATGCAATACAAAATGTAACTCAAGTGATAAGTTAAGTGACAGCAGAATCAAACCTATAGATAGGTATTTAAACATACAGGTTTTAGAATGGCTAAAAGACTAGCTAGAATATTTTACATTTTCCTGGTTTTTGTAAGTTGCATTAATAAGTTGACCTTATTTTCCTTCTAGTAACTGGGAAAGCTGACTTAGAACACTATTAAACAAGGGCTATAATTGAAAATCCATAAAAATAAAGAAATGAATTGACTTTATGCTTTGAGATTTTTGGAAATACTGCTAATAATCTGCCTAGAGACTTTATAGAAACTGTAGTGGCATTTTTCATTCTCTTTTCCAGTGAATTTTTCTACTGAGTCAAATGCTGAAGTTTCAGTGAGCTTATGGAGATGACTGTTCTGTGTGTTCACTTACAATTGCATAGAGCATACTGCAGTTTCCTACCATAAAGCCATCCATGATATGAATTTTCTCTGAAAAGTGTTAGYCTCTAGGGATTACAATTCTTGTAACTGACAAGAAGTTTAAAATGTTTCTTAGATGAAAGCAGATGTTCACTTACACTTGAGGATGGTTGAATTTTGATGGATTAAAAAATGTATTTTTATCATTTTCTGAAAAAAAAAAACCAACTTGTGGGTATATATGACTGTGTCTGTGTGTATGTGTGTGTATGCGTGTGTATAGTTTGTGTGCTGTGCTCTCATTAAGAAATAATAGACTAGAAATTGCAAAGCCCAGCAATGGTTTAGTTTTTACAAAAGCTTTAGAACATTTAAACAAAAAACTTTGAATGATAAAGCATTGTGAACTTAATTTTTTTTATCCAATATTCATAATATAAAATGATGAGTTGGATCAATAATTTATTTTAATCGTGAATAAATATGAACATGTAGAGCCTTCAATTTACTGCTACTTCAGTGGAAGAAGAYGTCACAGAACTTCATATTCCTTATAGCAGAGGGCTACTAGCCTTCTATACGCTCTTTCAAACCCTTGCTTTTTTTCTTTTGCAAATTTGCACACTCTTTCTTATTTTAGAGAGGCTTATTTCTTGTGATTCATGGTATTTAATGCTTTGATTTTACTTTTCACTGGACCAGATCCTCTACTTATTAGCAAAACTTGTACGGTTTCATGAGCTTGTACACCACTGCTAGCCACAGATTGTGCTAGCAGGTCTTAGGTTAGCTACTCAGGATATATTTGTGCCAGGTTGTTCTAAACATAAATTTTATAAAATATCAGGCTATGGCCAAATTTCCTGGACTACAGTTTTTCTTTCTTTAAAAGGTTATCTATGAAGGGGCACATTGTTCAGTGTATTTCTTGATGCTACAGCTTTGCAAGTATCATACAAAGGTTTCATTGTTCTTGTTATCCTATACATACATTTTTTTTTAACTTTTTTTTTTTTTTAAACAAAGAGGTGTGGAAAAAGTGGTCTTATCTTTTATTATCTGTAACTGTCGTTGCATGCATGGTTACATTTTTGTATCTTCAGCAAACACCACCCCTTTCATTAATGCATATTTTGTTACCCAGCTTAGAGAAGCTTTTATTGACAGAAATTTTGAAATTCAGTTCACCTTATTAAACTGAACTGAAAATCTGAGAACTTAAATCCTAAAACTGTACAAGAATTCAGCTTGCCTAACTCTGATCTCAAAATTCATGTTATGGGTGATTCAGACTTTGTGAGGTGGATAGTACATACAAAAAAGGAAAAATATTTCTTAATGCTGCTGCCAAATCCTGACTTAAAAACATCGTATCAGCATCCTGCCTCCCTTATAATGGCAGATTATTCTGAAACTTTTCTCATTTTCTAATGTTAGAATCAATTTTGTTTTCTGACTCTTCTCTATCTGTTATCATAAAGCTGTTAATAAATCCAACTGTTGTATTCCCAAGACACATTCAAAAGATGTAACTGCCTAACAATTCCTTGTGCCAAAATCCTGAACTAATTGGATTTGAAATTTCAGGCCAGATCAATAATAAAAATAGGCCATAACTTTTTAATGGAGTTTAATCTAAACATTTTTCAATAGAAAAAATATGTTTCTGGAGAGTAAAAACTGTTTCTGGCTTGGATTCATATTTATTTCCTTCCATGCAATGTAACATTTGTTTGCCTGTAGGTTAAATTGTCTTAAGAGAAAGAGAAAATGAGAGCTTGCCTGTCCAGTAAAGACCAAATTTGCATCTATAAATGAAGACTCTATCGTAAAACATGTCTTGATATTTTCAATATTTTAATAGAAATACTAGTCTCTGGACAAGAAGAAGGGTCTCAGCTGATATTCTCAGCATTTGTCTCATTCTGCTGTAGTTAGTCTCTAGGTTGTCATTGACATCACAATGATTGCACCTGAGCAGAAAGTGAGTAAGCCTTCCCCAGTTGTTGGAGTCCAGAAGCGCAAGGATTACTTCTATGATGCAGTTATTATGGTCATCCAGACAGGTGAAGTGAGAGATTGAATATGGGAGTAATGTAATTTGACAGCTCTTTTTCTCTTACAAGCGTCAGTGAGATGCAGAAGGTCTGGGGTGTAATGGTGGAGCAATTCCAGCTTTACTAAAAATACTGGGAGAGGGGAAACTCAAGGTGGCAGATTTAAAAATTGTGTCAATTAGCTAGTAGACTTGACATAAAAACCATATGGATGGAAAGATACCTAAAACACTAGCATTTTAGGAAGAATTCATTTTGATGTTTCAACAAGACACAAATCACCTCAGAGCAAAAGATTACGATGTTAATTAAGGAGAGTGTTTCAAAGCAGAGTTAAAAGGAAGAGCGGAAAAATAAAAGTTAGCATCAGGTGATCCACTAGTTGAAATGAACTCTGACATTCATTAAAAGCGTTGTTTAAAGAATTTGGACATTCGCAGTCAGAAACCGAAATTGAAATGGCYGGTACTAGAATATTTAAAAACAGGAACCAGAATAGTCCTGGAATAAATGCCTGCAGAGAAATTCTTTCCAAGTTTCTGATTTAGGACAAGGAAGAGGTATTGACAAAGGATGCCTGTGAATGTGGTATCAGACAGCAATAGCCCTGGTGGGCCTGAAATGTTCTTAGCTTAAACAAGAAGTAAAAGACCACAAGGACCACAAAAGAATTCTAAGAAAAGTTTTATCACCAGTTTGAGAAAAGACATATTGAATTAGTGGAAGAAACTCATTTCTACAATAGATTTCCATTAAGTTTTGGACAAGACAGTTTGCTTTCTTCTTCAGTCACTTATGTGACTTCTGTGACACTGCAAAATGTGGGTGAGACTGCTTCCTTATTCTCGATACTGGCAGGAGAAATCCGCTGGCCTGTAAGGTCCTCCAGTGCTAGAGTAATGCCACCTATATCAAAGCATGGATGGATGGATGGATGGATGGATGGGTGGATGGATAAACAGGTGGGTAGGTGTATTACACAGAAATGGAGAATAATTCTGTAGGCAAGTGTGTATAATTGCAGGTGTTTTATGGATGCTGGTAAGCAAAGTGAGCTGATTATTAAAAAATGTTGAAACAATGAGGCAGGAAGAATTCAGCATCACTGAAGGACTGGCATCTGTGAAGGCCACTAAGAGTGCTTCTTGATTACTGATAGCTGTTTGCAAAAGATAACAGGGACATAGCATTTTGGGGTAGTTCCACATCACCAACAGTGCTTCAGCACATCACTTGGAGAGCATTTTTCTTCTTTGAAGGATTTTATAAGGGTTAGCTAATTCTTCCAGTGTCCTCAAACCAGGAAGTGGATGATGTGAATTTGAATTTATTCAGGCAGAAGAGAATGACTTTCTGAGCTGTAGGTTATGTAGAAAACAGAATCATCAAGAGTGGCATGACCTTTGATCCTTTTTTTTTGCAAAGCAGGTATAGGTGTAGGCTCTAATCTCTACAAGGAATAGACACATCTCCCTACAGCCTAGAGATTGTTCTCAGCAGTCCTGGGCCAGGGAGATGAAATAGATAATGAAGTTTACCTGAATCTCATAGTCAGGGGGACTAAGTCCTGGAGAGAAGCGGGATTTAAGATGGATTCTCATTCACAGAGTTTCTTTTCTGGCTATGTCTAAGCAGCTGCTCTTTATTCACTCTTGTAGATCCCCCTCTCAGATGGGTATCCCTCTGCAATGTCTCCCCACCTCTCGCTTGCAGAGCCTACATCTTTGCTCCAGGGGAAACGCTTTGTGAAGTTCAGCRTCATGACTCCCAGCACAATGGGTCTGAAATTACTTTTCTGTGTGCAACTCCAAATCACAGGCTCAGTCTCAGAGCTAGGCTAGTGGTCTAGGTTATTAATTTTATTGCCTCCCTATCTCCTGTGCTAGAGTATAAGTGGACCAAGAGGTAGTTTTATGTTCAGTGATTGCACAATTCCTATGTTCTGGTTCACCTATATAGCATGTTATACTAGCACTACAGCTCTTAATAGCACTASTACTATTTCTACAGATACAGCTACTATTACTACCATTAGTACTAAATATGACAGATCTGAGAATCTAGTCATAAATATGTATCCCTTTCCTCAGTATCCTCAATCCAACTCTATCAGAAGTAAGTCACACATTGAAGTAACAGGAAAGGAAAGGAATAGGGCCTGTATGTTTCAAAAGTAAGGTATAGTTACAGCAGAGTATAGTAATGAATAATTAGTCTATGTAACCACAGTCATTTTGCATTACCTATTACACACCTACCAGTATATTTGCTTTATTGAGTCTTTTTGCACTGTGGCAGCAATAATGTCATATACAGTACTGGATTGCTTAACAGTGTACCAGTCCATCCCTGTTCTGAATTGAGGGTCTTCTATTACATTTAGACTGTTGTGCACTGGTATGAAATAGAAAGTTGCAGTCATAATTACGTGGTCCAAATGCTGGTCTTGAATTGTCACAGCTCAGTCAGGTCTAATGCTCTGAGTGTAAGTCTCAAAAATTAGTTTCTGTGTCGTACTTCCAAGTAGGCAGGATGTGAATATATGTATTTAAAGCACAGCACTATGGCCATCTCCTGTTCTCTGATACCGTGTTCTCGGGTCTAATCCGGGAGAGAAGCTATGGTGCTGCCTCAGGCCATCCATGGCAGGGTCCCTTCTGGGATGCATGTTTTCTAGCCAAAGCCACAACCAGACCCCTGCTCTGTGACTTGGTGCCACACTCCCATGTGTTTTGCAAGCTGGAGTAAGTGAACCTAATTTCCAGTACAGTTAAAGTGAACAGAAAGCCCTGTGAAAATACAGCCTTTTTATTTAGATACTTAGATGTTTTACTTACAGTACTTAAATATACTTAAATTAAGACACTTAGATGCTTTAGTTTAAGTGTCTACTTAAAAAAACATTGACTGTAACTAGAGGAAAATTAAGAAATTTTTTTTGTCATTTTGTCACACAGGTCAAGGGGTGTAAAATTCAATAAAATCAGAATGTACTGATCTGTTTCACGTTAAAATCTTCTGAGACGTCAAATTATGGTACATACAGAGCTCTTAATTATGACATCTGAGTACTTCTCCATCCTCAGCAACTCTCTGTTGCTGTTCTTGAGGCAGCAACAACTGTCCAAAAATATTCTTGTCCTTTCCAAGAGTAGGGCACTTCACATTTCCATAAAAGATTCTTGACACAATGCGCAAATAAATTGCTACAGCAGTAGAAAGCTATTTAAACATGTTATTAACATTTTACAATTCAGATTAATGGGGTAATCTGTACTTCTTTGTTCCCTTCTCAGAAGGGAATCCTTGTCACAGGATTCACTTTGTACTGTTTCAGAAATTGCTCTAAAATGTGCAGTTTAACTTTCTTGCTATCAGTTTACCAAATCCTTATGCATCATTCAAAAATTGTAGGGGAAAAAAAAAACAAACTGCATCTAGTGTTCTTCTACTTTTCCAGTATGCAGAAAGTAATTATGGTGTCCAAAACAGTGAAAAGTGTACAAGAAGAATTACCAGATACCATCAAAACAGTTTGAATCTTGTACTGTAATGACTGAAAAATATGTAATAAATACAACAAAGCACTTTACAGACACTTATCAGAAACCTAAGTCATTTGGGATGGATAAAGGGTAAAGGATAAACGAGGTTGCTTCACATGTGTGCTCATTAAAATGTAAATATGTGTGTGTATGTATATATATGAACACACATAGAAGTAAAGCAACCTCTAGAACTGAGTAAAACAATTGTCTGACAACACACAGCTCTACGTAGCAATAGGAAATTATTTCATATCATATATATGTAAAAGTGCTGGGGACTTTTAATTAGACAGAATGTAATTATTTGCTTCGGAGTTCAGCCAGCAAACTGGCATTAGCTACTTTGCTCTCAGACCTAAGCRAGCATGTGTAGGGATGTCTGTGTGGTAAAAGAGAAAGCTACACTACAGATTAGATGCTAATGCATACCACTTCCAATAACTATGGATCAGGCAGATGGGTCATATTTTACCATCTCCTTGAACTCTATTTAGGTTTATTTTTTTGTTCTTGCCAGCATTTTGTTGCACTGTGCACAAACAAAGAGAAAAAAAACCCTGACTATTAGTGACAGAGCATTGTTTCCTATYGGGTATTTTGTAACTGCCTTTGGTGACAAACAATAGGTTCTAATCCAGGGCTTTCGCAGAGTGGACAGAGCCTTAGAGGCCAAAAATAATTGTGAAATTTCACACCCAGCATTATGTTATTTGCAAGTTGAGAATCAGTCCTGGGGGATTAGGAAAAGATGGAGGGAACAAATTTTGTATTGCAAAATGGCAAGTATTAATTTGACATCATAAAGAAAATATTTTTTCTTGGGTATGACTGTCCACTGCACTTTCTAATTTTGTGAAAAGACATCTTTCTTTTGCCTTTCAAATACTTTTGGGTTACATTTAAAATTTCACTGAGTGAGACAGAAGAAAATAATACTGAGGATGCAATTGCATCAGGTTGCATTCTGATCTTCACATTACACATCCTTGGCAGTCAGTGATGCGTCATGTTCCTTTCCCACCCTGACATCTGCTTTAACTTCAGAAGATGAAAGCCATCAGTCTTCTAAGAATTGCTCTACCTCCCCAGCCAAACACCACAGCAGGTACCAATATTTTCCATTTCCACATATACCACCATTTCCACGGAATGACACGTAGGTTATATCATTCTGATCAGAAATCCTACTGGTTTGCACTCTTTTCATATGATGCATACCTCCATCTTTGGAGACCTCACATTGAAGCAACAAAATACTGTGCAATGTCTCCTACCTCACAACTGTCTTGCATGTCTCATATTATAATTACACTGCCATTTCTCATGAGGCCCAAGAAACAAAAAAATGTCTTACATGTTTTCTATAGCTCTCCTCTCTCAAAATAATTAGATAGTATCTTTTTTGAATACTCATCTTAGCCTCTGCTGGTTGCTGTTCATTTGGGCAGTTCAGTATCATGAGTTTTGCTCCCTGATAAGAATATCTGAGTAGAAAAACATATGGCAGAACTGCATTTTTCAGAAGAATAGTCCTCTTTACCATTCTGCCTTCTTCAGGCCTGGTCTCTGACTCTGAACTAAAACTTAAAAGTCCTAGAAAACAGTTAAGTGGAAATTGTTGCTTGGCAGGAATAAAGGTTGTTTCCAATGGCAAAGCATGGACACATGGCATGCCTTGGAAGAAATGAGTCAGGCTTTCCTCTCAGAGCAGCACCCAGGGCTTATCTCTTCCTTTCATATATTCATGCTTTGTGACAAGTTCTGCCCTTGAAGCTCCACACAGATGATAACTATGACAGCAGTTGCTTCAACCTGAGACATGCACAGAAAACTATTTTCTAATAAATAACTATCACTTCATCCTGCCATGAGCTCCCATTGCAATGAATGTTGCACAGCACCGATGTTTTTGAACAAAGACATTGAAAACAAATAAAAGCTCACCTGGTATGGACTTCTGCAATTCCCTTTCCTCTGTGTGCTGCGGCTACCTAACAGCTGACCATCAGTGCTTAACCCCATTAAGCAATACTAAATCAAAATCATTATTTCTAGGTATGCCTACACACAAACCTCATTTGTGAGACATCGTTTGTTACCCAACTTCAGGCAGACCGGTCTTTGGCTACCTCTGACAAAGCTCTTTGGCTCTGAATGGGATAGCAGTTCTACAGCACTCAGATAATTAGTCCATTTTTAGAGGAGACACAGTGGTTACATGTAAAACAGGGTGCTACTGTATTCACATTACAGCCAACAAGAGCTCTGCTTTTGCCTCAGAACAGACAAAATGCTATCTATGCATCCACAGCAACACCTTCTGTCTAAACAATTATAAACTTTCCCTGCTGCTTGAAAAAGGAAAAGGAAAAGGGAAAGGGAAAGGAAAAGAAAAAAGAAAAGGAAAAAGGGGGAAAAAGAGGGATCCTCAGTGGAGCCAGTTTCTATCATTGGATCTTGACACTTCCTTAGTCATGCCTGGTAGCAAATTGTAGAAAGGGAATGAGAAACAAATTTAGACTTTTCCAAGTTTCAGTTTTTCATTTCAGAACAACTGAACTTTTTATAGGCTGACTGAAATAACTATTGCTGGACTAAGGAATCTGGAGTCTGGTGGAAAACCCCTGGGACCCTGTTCAGCTTCCTTCCCCAGTCCATGGGGTTTGGATTAGGCCCTCAGATGCCAAGCATGTAAAAGCCATTGTTGTTTTGGCATCTTATGTTGTTTTCCTGCTTAGCACCAAATTTTCAGAAATAAAGGATTAAAGATTAGGAACAATGCAGAGGAAAAATAGATTGTACAGATGACAAGGATTGTAAATCATGTCAGTGCATGCTGGAAAGCTCCTCACAGCTCTCACATAAGCTACAGAGATGCAGCCTGCATCTCCAGAAAGCAGATGTTCCGCCACAGTTTTAAAAAGAAGCACTTATCAAGCTACACGTTGTTCAATCACACAAACACTTCTCTTTTTTTCTCAGTTTCCAGAAAGATATTTTGCTCATGACATATTAGAATGACAATGGCATCTAAGTCAAGGCTAAGCCCACAGCACAGTGATGAGCATCCTATCTGAATGTGGTGTACATGTATAGCCATAGCACAAAGCATCATTTTATCTTTGTAGATCCCTGGATGTTTACTGTAATCATCTAGCAATACTATTTTCAACACTAAAAAGAAGTAGAAGAAACACTTGTAGATTGGAACATTGCATTAAAAAAAAAAAAAAGAATAAGAATTAAACCCTTTCTTGTATGTGTTGTACATTTTC
This sequence comes from Phoebastria nigripes, assembly GCA_035582835.1. Classification (NCBI taxonomy): domain Eukaryota; kingdom Metazoa; phylum Chordata; class Aves; order Procellariiformes; family Diomedeidae; genus Phoebastria; species Phoebastria nigripes. The sequence continues at coordinate 306,086 of JAYKAV010002939.1, read as the reverse complement.
TACACATGCACGCATGGATGCAGGCACAGACAGACACACCAGGCATTGAATAGGCTGCTTGATATTTAATCTGAATGCAGCTGTTTAGATATTTGTTTGGTCTGTCTCTGGATTTTTCATTAAAAATATGTGGTTAACAGCAGCCAACCTGATTTGCATGTGTGTATGTCTGATTTGTTCACTGCTATGCCTCCTGTGTCCTACATCTTAATCACATCCAGGCACCCGCCCCATTACATTACCAGAAGGGAAGTGATGGACATCCCTTGACTCTCTTCATGACCCCCTGATAATCCTGTTTCACACACAGGCTCCCTGCTGTATGAAACACAAAAGCTGCCACTGTAGTTCTTTACTTCCAGTCGATATTCTGACAGACTTGATCTAGCAAATTAGTATGCTGTGGTAGGGGCACGACAAAAGACCCTTTTGACACACTCTGAATCGATACAAAGGCCAACAGAGAGCCATTTCACTGTAGTTCTGTTATTTTTCCCCTTTTGATGACCCTTCTTCTTCTTCTTTTTTTTTAGCTTGTACGACCTTGTCAGATTTAAAAACATAATGTTAGAAAAGTCATCCTTGCACAGGGGAAGAAAAATCTAAACATGCAGAAATGCAAGAATACCAATGTAAAATTAAAATACAGCTGGATCAGAGGAGTGGAGATTTTCTTGTGTGAATTTGTTTGTCCTTCACACTGCTGAAATCCCTACATGCTTCAAATGTCAGAGTGTAGAAGTAAACAGACTGTTCTGGCCATGAATGCTGTGTTACATGTGAATATTATTATCCTTTCTTTTTAAAAAGATGAACAGTTCATCTTAGAGCATTAAAAAGGTATGTCTTAGTCATGTTTTTTGGTATGAAGGATCTTGCAATAGCGCCATGTATTTTACAATTCAAAAATTATAGTTACAATTACTTAATTTCCAAGTGCTTATGCTGTGAAATTTAACTGAATTTATGCTGATATTGATCATACTATGCAAAGAAAAATACTTTTCAGCATGTGCTATATATAAAAAAAAATCTATAGAGAGCAACTTAATTTGTATCTGAAAGTTTATCTGCAGACATTACACTTGTTCAAAATGATGACTTATTCTTAGAGAAACTACAGACTTAATTGACTTGCATCTTTAAGCAATATTATTGTATGTATTTCTCTACCTCTGCAAGAATTACTCATTTGTTCAGAGTCACTGTCATTTTAATTAGGTTTACACGTTTACCAATTTAATTGGTTTTATGTTGGCCAAATCTATGTAATAGATTTACATTTTTGTCTTTAGGAGACATACATAAATGAGGATGACAACTATTTATCTCATAATAGATACTTATGTGTAACTATATCCAGGTATACATAGACACTACAGCTTTGCCTTATCATGATTTTAAAGGTGTAATTATGTCATAATAAGGCCTAATTCTTGTAATTTACATACTTTCATGTTGTTCTTAAAGAATGATCCATCTGCTTAAATGAAAAACAAACACTCAGATAATCTATATTTTCTTTCTTACACTAACAAACTAAAAAGTACCTACTCAAAGCCATTTTCTAAACCTAATCTTCAAATTTTAAGTTTTCAAGCTGAAGGCAAACTTAAGTCAATAAAAAATGTGACATTCCCAGCTTTAGAAAGCACTTTACTGTAACTCACAAAAAAGCATTTTCCAAAAATACAGGTGCACAAATTACTCCTAGTATTAGCTGTACAGTATGTACATTTGACCTCTGCCGCACTTCAGCATTTTTCAACACATAAACCTTGTTCTCTCAAATAGAACTACTATATAGACACAAGGGATAAAGCATATTGTGTAAGAAATTCAGGCCACTTCAGAAAACTCAACTTGAAAGCAGGGGCAAAATTACACTAGCTGTTCCAATTCCTCTAGCAGTTTTATCTAGCCCAGGATTACCAGACTCAGCCCCCTCCCCCAAAAAACCCCAAAGCATAGGGTGACATACTCAGCTACCAGAAATCAGTGGCCCACAAAATAACTTTTACCATTTACATCAACTCTGATCCACACTGAGAGAACATTTTATTGGGAAATATATCGCATTTCACTGAGACAGAGCACTCTGTCCTGAGATAAATATAACACAAATTTGTATGAAGCAAGTACTACCCTTAATCTTATCATAGTATCCATATTTACATGATCTTTATGAAGTCCACATTTGCAGAGCAATATGTTGCATTGTAACTCCGAACCGTTAAGACAGAATACTGTTAATACATACAGCACTTCTCTGAAATATATTAATTTTCTCCCTTCTAGGAAAAAAAGCTACAGCATATGGCAATCATTTTAAAAGAAGTTAGGCTAACAGCTGCAGCATAGCTTCATATCAGGAGGAGCAGCAACGGATGTATCTTGCCAATGGGATTCTCTTTTATATGTCAGGTGTGGCTTCTTTTCCCCTATCAGACAACCAACAAAACCAAATATAATAATCCTCAAGTTGGGTATACTAAATGTTGCATGGCAAGTATGTGTCTCAAATAAAACACCTCTACTGGTAAAAATGACTAATTACTTTTAAAAACCTTGCTTTACAATTGCATCTTCTTTTTTCAGCCCAAGCAAAACCTGGGTTTATGGGCAGCTCAACTCTGAGACTTGCAGCATGACAGGTGCAGGACTGGAGGTTGCCAGGATCTGGAAGGCGGGAAGGAAGAAAAGCAAAAGGAGGAGGTTTTGTCCTCTTGCCAGTCACGCATATTAGTGCACACTTCGTTACATAGAGCTAATAAGGGACTGGTTACCACCACTCCCTTTGCTTCCTGCTTAACCTTCTTTCTCAAAATTTGCCTCTAGTGAGGTATTCTCTCAGAGGAACTGGTGCTATCCTGATTTCCAGATTTACAATTCCAAATTCTTCCTTTAGCTATCTTTACTTCTCACTGTATTACTGGTGTCAACCTGCACTGCTAACGTGCTAAAACTATATAGCCGCCAGGACATTGCCCAACATCTGCCCTGTGTTTGTGCATCCTCATGAACTCATCCTCCCCCAGAACCCTACAGGCTGGATCCTTTTTTTTAGCTGTGATTTTGTACCACAAAAAGCTCTGTCTTTGCCAAATTCTACCAATCACTCCAAACTGTGCCTCTTCCTTCAGATAGGACAGTGTCATGTTTTCCGCTTGTAAGGTGRGACCAAGCACCCTATCACCCAGAGGACTAAGCCAAAAATCCCTGGGACTCCCACACAGTTTTCTCCTTCTGACATGCAGAGGGGCGAGCTCTTCCTCAGCAAATCAGGGCAGGGCACAGCAGGAGCAGCAGTCTTGCATTTTCTGACAAGCTTTTAGGAGAAAAAGAATGCAATAATGCAAAGAGGCAACGTCAGGCTCTGGAGGAAGAGGCAACATCTTGACTATCAGTAAATCTCGTTGTTTTAAAGATTACGTTAACAGTTTCTGTTTGTATCAAATACTTTCTACGTGGTGTGTGCAAATTTATTAATGCCTATTCCTTTTTTTACAAATGCCTGAAATTCTTCATAAATGCATAAAATACAATGGCTAGATCTGTATGGTAAGGAAGGATACAACAATACTAGTAACTTAAATATGTCCAGAACCTTTTTCTGGAACTGACACCAGCTGACAAGGAATTGTGAGCCTCTGCAATGTTCAATCCTCCTACTCACCAGAATAGGAAGGTAACATCCAGACTATCTTCTGGGAAAGCTATCTGGCCATTGCTTCTGTGTCAGGGAATTGTTGGGAGATAGTTTGTTGCCATGGGCCAGGATTATAGGAGGTACTCTTGTAACACATTGCCAGCATGGGTGCTGATGAGTTCCTGTGCCTACGAATATACCTAGGCACTGTTTAATGGTGTAGGTATCATCTGCTGCTCCCATAACTCAGCTGATCCTAGTCTTTTCAAATTATACTTATATACTATATACTATATATTTCAAATAATACTTCCCAGGTGGCTCACAGTGTCTATTCTTCGGTGTTTCAGAATAAAAAAGAGGAAATCTGCCTGGTTAAAAATGTATCTGTAGGTCTCACTGTGATTTAACAGGAGTTTCACATCTCAGTAGCTCCACTCACTTCAGGACAGTCAGTTCTGATTTGTGTTCGCTTGAAATCAGAATCAGCCCACTATGCACTGACTAATACCTACAGCATGAACATCAATTTTTAACTTCTGCAAAGCAAACAGTAGACTCTATTTTGGAGTTTGTCTTCTCTTAGACTAGTCACTGACCTCAGAGAGAGCTTCATCAAAATAAAGATAGAAGGATTCAACCCAGGAAAAGTGAAACCTTTTATTTTATATACTGGATAAAGGCAATGTGGTGTGCTACTCACCTATATATGTATTTTCAAATTAGTGTAGTTTATTTGCCCTTACTGTTTGCCTCATCTACTATACTATTACTATAATTGTCTATCTGTATGTTTATACTGCACTCATATCTACCTCTCCTAACCACATCATAGTTTACCTTTAGCATGCTGCCTGCAAAAGAGGAAGAGAAATCATTCCAGCTTAAATCTTTCACTTCTTGCAAGACTTTTTTCTACAGCTTCAGTAAATGAATCATGATGTTTATTTTATTCTCATCCAAGAATCTCAAGCAACTGACACAGTGTGTAGTCAGCTAAATGTCAGCCTCTATTAATAGGAACATGTAAACATAATCCAATATTTAAAAAACAAACACTCAAGAACTGGTGTCTTGCTGTACCTCTAGAATCAGCTCCTCAGCTGGTATGAATCCACATGGCGGAAGCACTGAACTGTGGCACGTAATGTATGCGTCTATGAGGGTGGCAGAATTCAGTTTTCTAGTTGACAGTGGACTCAGCGTGCTTCACTAGAGCATGCAGATGAAAGCCTCAGGCTGGCCACATGAAAGCAGGAAGATGTATGGTCAGAGCATCTTAAAAAAGATGGAGTGTTTAGTCCCTTCTGCCTATCACTGGGTGTGAGATTTAGGTAGGATGAAAGGATGAAATAGAATGACTTATAGTAAAGAAAGGGAAGGCAACAGTGACAATTTTTTCACAGTATTCTCAAGGATTCTTGGCTGTTTTTTCACAGCTCATGCTCCAGTTGCCTCCTTGCCATTATCCAACTGTATCAGACCACAGTTTGGATACTGRTAGCATGTAAGACTGTCTTTCTGACGTTATTGGTCTACCCTATAATAAAATGAAAAAAACTCTCTTTGTCCATTCTAGAGAAACTGTTGAGATCTACCAGGAAATGTCAGGAGTCAACATACAATTTTTCTCCCTAAATTGAATAAAAACCATAGTACTGGGCTGGCTGAATTTGCACTGATCTGTACTGCCCCTGTGCCAAGCTGCAGACCTGCAGGACACCAGGGCACAATTCTAGTGGCCCACCTGCCACCACTGATGGCCAGAGGTGACAACGACTGAGGGGGACATCAAGGAAAAGGCTTTGTGCGCACAAGGCTGGGGAAGAACATTGCAAAACCAAAGATGAATGCAAAAAAAGGAGGAAGTTTTCAGGCAAACTTCTTTGTCTGCATTTGTCTGGTCAAATTAAACATTTTTTTAATGCATGATTTCATTAAACACTTAACATCCTTCTCCCTTCACAATATCTTCCTCTCAATTGCTGGTACTCTCTATCTGCACCCTCCTCTCCCTCCAACAAAATGAAATCAAATATGCAACACGCTTCACATTTGTGTATCTTCAAGAGTAATAAGAGAGACAGAAATCAAAGATTTGTTTTCATATTATCAAAAACAGAAGGAGAAAATAAACAAATAAATAAATAACCTCAAGACTCATTTCAGGGAAAATAAACAAATCAACATTCCTTGCAGGTCACCTTTAAAACTTCAGGCTGCCTTTTGTACTGAATTGTACTTATATTCGCTTACTAATCTCCTCACATATTATAGATTTCACAAGTGACTTGTGATGCTGAATTGCTATAGCTGTTTGTACAATTCCCATGTTATTCATTGTTTGTCCATTTGCTTTACCCAAATTGGAGAGAACGCACTTTTAAAGTAGCTGTCAAAGTGTGACTCATCTGGCAAGTCAGTAATTACTTTTCATAAAGTAATATGCCAGAACACACAGAATTCATAAGAATTGTAGAAGGTACTGGGACATATGAACATAGATTTCTACCTACCACTTTTCACAGTTCAAATAATCGTAAAACCCCCTTTAAAGTATAGAACCAAATGCATAAATTCACCCCTTAAGTGCAAAAGGAAAAATACAGTTTTCAGAATATATATTTTTCAAAAGGGCTTTCAAGGAAATATTGGTGAAAAATCCCCACACTTTTAAGCACATTTTGACGTGTATAATATTAAAATAATTTCCTAAACCTTGTTTTCCTTTAGTTTTTTGTATCCCTCTGTATTAGAAGCATAACTGCTCATTGCTGTTATTGAGACAAATGTTGGATTAATTTGGACAGAGATGACATCAAGAGAACAGAGAATTAATAGCTTTACTTATTATCTTTTAGCTAAAGCATTCACAGTTTCCATTTGTAACAGCTTCTTAGCTCTATGGTTCAGCCATAGACCACAAAGCACTAGAGCATGTAGGGAGATACTAGGGAGATACACAGCCTTGCTTCCAAAAGGGAATAACAAATATATGAGTGTTTTCTTCACATCTGTGCCTTTAAACGCAACCTTGGGATAGAGGTAGTAACCCATTCCGATAATTGGTTTTAGAAATAAATAGAAAATAAAATACATATGTTTACTCTCAAGCAAAAATGAACAGTTTCATTATCTCTTGCCCCAATAAACAAAAAAATTGCATTTTGCCTCAGTGGACTGGCAATGGCAAAGTGGACCTGCTCAGTTACACACTGCTTGTGACACGTAATATGAGTCACAGGGGGAAGTGTTAATGGGTATTTAAGGGAACATGACAACACCATTAGCTTGCCTGATAAATCTGCCCTGGAGTAAATGACAATCCTCGCCATGGAGATTTCACTGCTGGGCAGAACAGTAAAAGAGAAGCGAAAGAGAAAGTTGCGAAYAGGGCCAGCATTGGTGAAGGTTATGCTAAATCAGAGATTCTGATTGTAAAGAGGTGGGAAGCCCACTGGAAGTTAACAGCTTTTAATTCTTTCCCTTACCATTAAAACTGATCAGACTTTGACAATGCAATGGTCCAAAACTTCTCATCAGTTACCTAGGCATGATTTCCCCCTTTGAAATTTTTCTAATTCAGAATCACTTGAGATACTGAATATTCTTAAGCATGCAGCAGTGAAAGCCTGCAGTGAAAGCCTGCAGAATATAACCAAGGGCCAGGTACTTTCCAAAAATTGTTTTTTTTTTTTTTTTCATTCATCTCCACTATGTTAAATCTCTTTAAACATGGTTGTATTTGTTTGTATAATTATATAGGTTTTATTTCCCAGAAGAGGATCTTTAGCACCTATGGGCAGTGTGACTGTTCACATATCTACAAAGATGCTTCTGATCTTTAAATCTCTATCACTTGCTTATATTGCTTCTTTTCTTCTTCCTCTCTGTCCTTGAGCAATCGGGTCAATAGCCACAGCCAAACTTGGCAGCTGTTAGAGCAAGATGTCAAATGTTGAAATATATTCTTCCTGCAGTGGCATCATGGCCTGTGTCTAGTCCTTTGTATGGATTCACTGCCAGCAATGTGGCTGTGTTCAGTGTTAACTGCTTGCGTGTGTAGAACTGCCTGTAGGGTTATATCAAAGTCATACTGTTATGTAGCTGACTATGTTGCTTTCGCTCCTTAGATGGCATCATTTTCTGGCACTGATTTAGCTGCATGATATTTTCTCACATCCATTTTTATACTGTGTGCCAGACCATCTCACAACCCCCATCAACGTATCTCTTTGAATTAGTCTTGTATTAGTCCATTCCCTACTTCTAGAAAAAATGTTATTAAAACCTAGAAGGATATAAATAAAACCAGGAGAACAAAGAAGCTCATTTTTAAAGGCTCATTTTTAAAAATGAATATGTGTACTTCTGATTTTTGGCCATTGTCTTCACACAGACCCCCATTTTTTTGTTCAAATATTTTCTACTTTGATGTATAATTAAGCAGCCAGTCTTGCTTKCTTTAGTCATGCAAAAATGATATACCCATCCAGATTGCTGAACTAAGGTGCACAAAGCCTAAACCTCATTTTTAAGCTTCTCAGAGCAAAACTATTTTTGAAGTGTCATGAATACCCCAAGGAGCGTATTAATAATTGACAATAATCTTCACAGAAACTAATAGATGGCATTGAAAATTTAACTAAAATCCACTTCATTTTGCACAGAACCTAAAAAAAATTGTGTAATTTTCCCTCAGAATCTTTCAGAAAGGATGTAAATACCAATAGGGGCAGAGTTTGAATTCTGTTCTGAAACAATTTGCTTTGGAAATGTCTTTAAGCCTGGGATCTWTTTGCTGCCTGGAGACATCACCAAAGAGTTCGGTCAAAGATACAGAAGAAGAGCAGCCACGTGGTGCAGGCTGCTACATCTGGGGCACCTGAGGAACACTATAGATGGAAAGTAACACTCGTAAAGAAGAAAAAAAAGGTAGGAAATCTGTTAGTTTGTCCAAAGATTTTTTTCATTGCTGCCATGCTTGCGAGACATGCATGCACATAGATAAGGTAGTCTTACAAGTAGGCCCTAAAATCAATTTTTACAGGCTTACATTGTGCTTATGTGTTTATGCCAGAGTTTGTTCCCTACCAAGACAAAGATTTGGGGGGATAAAAGTGGCAAAATTTTCTTCCCTTTAAAAATCTATTTTTAGGAACTATAAACAATAGGAAATCCAGCTAATCCCATAAACCATATACAGACAGAACATGATATGTAGATGMGAGTTCTGGACTGGATAGGAAAAACATGTCTACTGGTCCCAATCCTGAAGTTTCTTTTCAGAAAAATATGTCTTCATGGCAATCAACACTTGAGAAAGGAATGCAGAAAAGAAACCATGGTATGAAAGATTAAGCATAAAGGCAGTTGAGTTTGTGCTCTGGTTAATGTACTTCAGTTGGGTCCTCTGGTAACAATTTCTCTTTTTAAAATTATTTTCTTTGAAAACATTGTCTGCCTGCCAAATTCTTCTCAGTTTTGTGGCTGTTGTTGGTAAAATCAGGAACATTTGTTACAATGTAGGAACTGGACTTGTAAATACAGATTAGAAATCCAAAACCTGGCATACAAGTTGTAGATACAATTTCTGTAGGCAAACTCTTTCTTCAAGATCAGTTTTGAAATTATAGCTCTGAAAATGAAATCTTCCTGAAGAGACTTGATCACCCTTGCTCCATTGGGAAAGATGTTTTCAAAAACTGAACAGGGAAAGTACAGCTGGCAATGCTCTTCCTTCCCACAGAGTATGTGTCTGTTTTCTGGGTACATCAGGCAGATGGAGAGATTCAGCACTGGATTCTCTTGCCTCTTACTACATCCATATCTCTTAAAGGCCACAAAGTACAAGGGAAAAAGGAAGGCTCAATGAAATATTGAATTTATTATTGTATTTCTAAAATATTCATTTGTGTGCACAGACATATTACTAGGAAATATCATAATAAGAAAAATACATCAGTAAAAAGAAATACTCCAAAGTTTGCTTCTATTTTGGTCAAATTCATACCTGAGTAGGCAGAACAGCATTTTTATTACCCAGATATTTTACCCATGTCAATAATTTGAATCAATGTAAACCTTTAATACAGACAGTTGCATTATATTCTGGCACACTCCAATAAATTCAGGCATGCATTGTGTGAAACCTGGTATATGAACTCCACCATGTATCACAAAATTAATACTTGCTATTTTTTATTCATTATATATATGTATATTTTTTTCTGTTTGAACTATCAGCATTCCCCCATGGGCAATTTCACTCAGTCAAAATTTGGCACTTTGTTCCTTTGTTCTTTTAGTGGTCTGTGTTTGTGTATCCCTATGTTAAGCTTACTTTATGCATCTCATTAATAGGGGCATCAGAGGAAAGCAAATGTCCAACAAACAAATTTGCTAATAACATATTCATTTAACATGTATGTGAATTTTAAAACCACTGAAATCAACTAATTTACAAAATAAAATGCAAAATGGGGCGGTGAACTATTTCATTCTCTTCTAGAAGCAAAAATAGCATGGGTATTTTTATATTTCATCTCAAAATGCTACCATAGGGATCTGACCTAGATTTAAACTCTTATCTCCAGAGATGAAAGGTCTCCACATTAATCTACTGTTGCTCGAACATGTGGCTTTACATATATCAAGAGGGGGGCAGCTCGTGAAGTTGAACTTCAGTTGCTTATCTTTTGTTCTTCACTACAGCAGGGCAATGACATGATCCCTCTCCTTTCTCCTCCCCTCCCCCAAAACAGGAAAAGAAAAGAAAGAAGCTTTAATCCTCTCTGGTACAAATTTCCCTAATATTCAATAATCACTCCCTGTCTTCTTCCCTGTGGGAGGCGTCTGGTAGCATCTGTGCCAGCATATGTTAGACATCTCTGAGTGGGTCACTACCTCATTTTGTCACCGACTCCTCTATCACCTAGAGAGACAGCAACATCCCTCCACAACACAGTGCTCCGCAAGACACAGCACTGTCATGTCTCTCTCAATAAACTTGGTTCAGTACACTTTAACCCACTCTCTGTACACTTTAACCCACCAACTGCGGTTAACCCACTCTTAACTGAATCCTTTTCACAGTGGGGTTAATATGAGTGAAAGAATCGTTATCATGTGTGTTGCTTTAAAACAAGCAAGTCCTCCGATGCTAATTTCAGAGCTGTACCTGAGAAGAAAGGAAGGAAAAATAGGTCCTTATAGGTCATTTAATATGCTTTAAATGCTTTGTAAAATACACATGTAATTTGCAAATAGGTGATATTTCAAATCTCACTTGTGATTCATTTCTATGGCTGTAGATTTTATTAATGGCTGTGATAAAGTCTGCTTTTTCTTTCCTTAATTCAACAAAATTAGACTGAAACATCTGGCTGCGTTAGCTCTCGGAAGTTATTTGAGAGTTGCTTTTCTTTTTCAGTTTGTAGTGCAATGATGTATTGTAGGACTGTTTTCAACAGAGGTGCCATTTCTGAAGTGTGCACCCAGGTTTTTCTGAGCTAATGACTCTTACATCTGCTCTTTATTTCAGGCCTGCCTTTAGTTTTTCTGTAATCATCGCTAATCCTCAGAAAGTTTCCAAGATAATTTTCCAGAAAAGAATCTAAAAATAATACACAAACCCATTTTTTAAAACCTTGAAACAGTCAATTTATTATTAGGATTGATCTCTTGTTATTTCTAATATTTAACTGAGGAAGGGTAGGAAAACCTAAAATATGGTAACTGGTCATACGGTATGACAGAATATTCTTTTTTTTGCCCCTGCTTGCCCTTTCAAAAGACTAAAAACTGCTAAATAATGAACCTGTTAAAATTTCATTAAAGTCAGTTTAATTTTGTCTGCACTTAAACCATAGTTAGGAAGAAGTTATTTACCAACAATTTCACGAGAACAAAATTAAATATCTGTTAAAGCACTATCCTCCAGGTTTAGATCCTGATTTGAAGTGAATTGAAATAAAGAGGTTCACTTTAATCCTCCTTTTTTAAGGTAGCACTAGGTGCATATAAAGTTTTACTTTTTCTTTTCACACTGGTCCGACAAAATGTCAAATAACTGAATATGGGATTCAACAGTCAGTTCAGATTTATCACCCTTAATATTGAAAATACTTTCTCTAGGCTGGCTGACCTAGAACTATAACATTGTCTAAAATGGGGGTTTCTAGACTTTGAAAGATGATTTCCTAATTAGAAAAATGAAACCAAATACACCTCCTCCCATCCCTCTGAAACCATACCATATGTTGCTAAAGCTCCATCCASTTCATATATCATCAGTGCCTCTCCACAAGAGCTAGCTCTTCACTGCCATTTGAACAAACTATCTGGCAGATAAAGAAATGCTGATCTAGAGAACTCAGTTCTCTTCTATATTAGAAGCTATATGCATAGCAATTTTTTAAAGAGTCATAAAAACTCCTCTGACACACTTACAGACATGATAATGATCAAAAAGATTTTCAACTGCAATATGTTCACCCTATTGGGTTTAAACATAATCCAGTCGTTACTATAATAAGGGGCATTGTAATACTTTCTTCCTCTCTGAAATCTCCAGATTACTAAATCTGTATTAGGAGACTAGAAATGTTGATTTCATGCATTATTTTTGAACAGAATTATTCCTGGAAGATGGCAAAAAGTGGAATGGAAAGATTGTGCTTGGGTACTATGGTATAAGTCCAGATTTATAGCAGGATAATTAAGAACAGAATATGGCCCAAACTGTTTTAAATATATAATCCTTGTTAGGATTCAGACATTGAAGAACAGCTGAGCTTGTAGGTGCCAGACTACTGCTGAGTTTAGAAACCTGTGACAATAGGGGTTAATACTGGAAAACCTGATAGACCTGTGAGTATAGTAGCATGAACAGCGCTGCTGTAATTGCAGTTTTCTTTCTTTCCTGTTAGATAGAAATGAATCAATATCCAAGGAGAAGCAGAATAAGAAATTTTCCATAATTTGTAATGCTCTTTGACGGGGATATGACTTTTCTGACTCTTAAGTTAATTGTCTGATTCAAAATTATTACTGGACTATTTTCTAAAGTGTGCATTAAAATTTGTCTGAGAAGGTATTGTCAAGCAAAGGATATTTCATAGTGTTTTCAGGAGCATGTTTGAATAATCATGCAGAATTTCTTTTTGCTACTGAGTACCTTAATAAAGAATCAATTCTGCAGCAGGCCTCAGAGGAGTGAATCTCCACACAATCTTTTGCTTGGTTCACCTGACACCAAGAATATCATGTAAAGATGTGCACAAGCATTTCAGCTGGCTTGTCCTCTTACTGATTAGACCTAGGGAGATATTTGATTACAGAATAGATGGATAACATACTTTGCCATCCTTTCTCAATTTAATTTGCAATTTTGCTACACTGTAAGGTGTGACTGACAAGTTGTTGGAGTTTTGCATTTGGAGGATAAAGTATGAGGTGAAATAAAATAAAAAATTAAAGAAGAATGAAATGCCAGAGAATAATATCCTCTTATCTTCACAATTGTAGACTACTGTAGTGGCAATCACATCTGATGAGAAGAGGTTTTGAGTGAAGACATGTCCTGACGGTTATCATAAATAGATTGGAATGGCCATTTATCTACAAGATCTTGTTTATGTCTGTGCTCTGCACTTGTATAAGTCCATACAAACTCAATGGGAGTACTTGAGGATAAATTATTGAAAATTAATTTACATAGTTTTAGCTGTACCTTGTCTGCTCTACCTTGCAAGCCCTAAATTGAATATTTGTCCACACATATTGGAGTTTACAGTCTTATGAGACCAAGAGGTGTATGCTATAAAGGACTAATCAGAGAGTAGATGGTGAGTTGTCATAATATGAAATAAAATAGAAAGAGTTTTCATTCTATTACTCTTTAAACCATCCTTCTTTTCTCCAAGATTAAACATACAGGAGAACATAGGTCGCAACAGGGAAAATGTGGAGAGATGATATAGGAAAGAAGGTGTGTTTTCATGTAGTCTTTTTAGTGTGATAGAAAGACAGGCTGCTGCTTATTTCTCTGACTCCGTGGGACATCTATGGTGAACATAGGAAGCTAGGGCAAACGTTGATCTGGCTGAACACTGATTCCACCCAAAAAGAACTAAACGCAGGTTGGACTAAACAATCTGAAAAATTTGGTTGTAAACAGTATTTCCCCAAGATGAAGATTAAATTGATAATCTGATAGAACTTTTCTATGTTGAATTGCAGAATTCTGCAAATGCTCATGTGGGTGTAGATAAGCCCTGTGTGCACCTAAAAATTTATTCAGATGCTTTATTGCATTTTCCATTAGCAGCAGATCACATAATTTACCAAATTTACCTAACAGAGAGTTTTCTTCTTCCTCCTCTTTAGAAAACTAGGTATACTGAGCAATTCATTTTTATAAAAACTTTCAGTGCTCTCTTAAATACAAGTTTCCGTGTATGAAGAAGAAAATATTATTACTGATCTCCATGTTAACTTTCTGTTAACAATAGAGGTATTGCTCTTGTTGGTCATAAGTATATTTTCACATATTTCAGGACCAGTTTCTATCTGGCCCTTGCAAACTATAACCTCTTCAACTTAAGAATAAATTATCTTATAAAAATTTATTTTTCAGTTTAGATGTCAAAGAAAGGATTACTGTTATGAGTGCTTCCTTTCAGGATACTGTGGTTGTAGATTTCTACACAATGTCTATGTAATGTACTCTGTTTTCAAGATGCTGCTTTAAAAGCATATTGCGCACTAAGTAATTGCAAATAGCAGAGAAGTAGAAAATTGAGAATATTCTTGTTCCTCTCGGGTTTTTTATGAAATATTCCACTAACTGCAGAAATATATTAAGAGTATGTTGAGTACTGCAAACAAATGAGATTTTTCTTTTAATCCCTAAAGAAGATTTTCTTTGAAAGTTTCCATACTTTTATCATTTACTGCAGAACATTACAGTTTAAAATTGAATTTCCCATCCACCTCCCACCCAGCAGAAGAATTTTGTGTCTTGTGATTTGCACTCATTAAGAGGCAGCAGTGATCACTCACTCTGTGTGATGGCATCACAGTAACCACAACCCTTACAAAACATCACTTTAGAATTGGGGTCTGGGAGGGAAACATTACATTCAAAAGAAAAATGGGATTTGTTAATTTAGTACATAACTTTCAAAAAGAGGCTGATACTTAAACTAAAATATAAGGTTTTATACCACATTAGTCATAATATTGGACCAATGCATGATATGACATTTTTATAATTATAAAGAGTATATAATGCAAATGATCCTTATGGTACATTGTAGAGTCCTTAAAAAAAAAAAAAAAGACTCAAAAAACCAAAACACCACGTTCATTCCTGTTTTCTTTAACTTTGTAGAAGTAGTAATCTTGCTATATTAGTCTGTGGCAATGACATTTACACAAGACAAAAATCCTTCTCAGTATTATAGATATTCTTTAAGTGCAATGACCTTTTTCTCAGAATGCCTCAAAGGGGGTAGGTACCAAGCAAGAACCAAAATTTCAATGCACACATTCTAATGTGCTAGAATAATGAGTTACTTTATTCTATTTTGCATTATTTACATAAAACAGAATAAAACACCACAACCACAGGTAGTCTTGCATTGGTGAGACTATTCCCAGAACGAAGATCTCAGTGCCAGACTTACGGGTAGATTTCTTAGTATATGATTTATATCACTTATTTGCACAAAAGAAATGTTCCTTCTAGAACTGGGGGTCTTTGCCCACCAAGCATTTGCCATTGAAACAGTTAGACAGTAATTATAGAGGAAAAAGAAAATGTAAAGAGAATATGAGGGTAACAGTATTTAAACACATGGTACCAAATTTATCACAGGGGGGTGTCTTCCCACTGAAATCAGTAGGAAGGCTTACCTGAATTTAGAGAGAGTTAAACTGTATCTTAAATGCACAGTGCCATGAGCCAAATGGTTGATGAGGGCCTGAGGCAGTTAAACATAGCTGGGTAAAAGTGGCTGTTGAAGGTGATTGCCAGCGCTTGCCGTATTCTGCTTTCCCAGGAATCTCACTGATCGATCATCCTTGCATGCTCCCTATCTCACATCCCACCATCCGCTCCTGCTCACATCCTTACCTTCTGTCTTAGACACCAATCTCAGCTCAGCTCACACGTTCACCACCCCAGCCAAGGGCTGGCTATTACTAATTTGGGAGTAGTCTACAAATAAAGAATTGGTGAGAACATCCCTATGCCGCATCTTTATGGCCTCCTTTAAAGCACCATAATGTTGGCAAATGCACAACCCTGCTGTTTTCAAGGCAGGGCTCAGTAGAGCTTTACACCACCTGCACGTTCTCTGCTGTGACTCATACTCTGCCCGTGGTGACCACACTGCACTGCAAGGCTCTGTCTCATAAAGGTCCATAAATCACTGTAAAGTCAAGTGATTCAAATTAATAATAATTAAAAAGATATGTCCGTGTGTAGAAGAGGGTTCATGGTTTCTTAGAGTATGGTTTGAGGTCTGGCTTGACTTTAAGACTGTTTGAAAGCTTATTGAGTGAAATTTGAGTGGAAGATCCCCAACACTAGGATGTAGTCATTTTTGATTACCTGTAAATTCCAACTATGAAACAATAAGGCTTTCAGCTTAGCAAATACTGAAAATTTACACTCAACTCACCAGCTTGAAAATGTGTCATATTTTTCTCATTAAGGCCATGCTGTTTTGTCAGAGGAGCTTTTCCATTTCTGCTGCCACTTTTAAAACTGCACTGCAATGTTACACCATGCCTCAAGATGACCGATCTGACAACTAAGTAAGAGCAGACCTTGTTACAAAAATTTATTTCCAATAAATGCATTGATTTACCCTAAAACTCTCAATATAAGAGAGAGAAAGATGTTTCTCAGAAGCCAAATAACTCAGGAAAGTGAGATAGCTTCTTCCACATTATGTCAGTGAATTCAGAGACTATAGATATTATTTTCCAGCCAAGTTTGTGCCATTGCATTCTCATGTGCCCTGTACAGGATAAATTGTGTCAGAGTTCTTAGCTATGTACATGTGTATGTGTATGCATATGCACAGCTTTGTATAGGTACAGTTTTGGGTGTTCCATGCTTTCTCTTCTGCATTTTCATGTCTGTGCTCATGTATTTTCACCTAAGCAGCTTCAATTTCTCCATCCAGCACTGAAACAAAGAGGTTTCTCAGGAATTGCAGTCTTGCCCAAAATGCAGAAGGGTGACAAGAATGGTTTGGTTTTTTGTTTGTGGTGAGTTATGGTAAGTTTATTATCTTGTGTAGTTCCTACTCGGGTATGTGCAGAACTTCCATGCAAAGTGAAAGGTAATATGCAACACTAAACCCTTGCTAACTCTGAATATGATTCCTATAATGATAGATCTTAAACAAGGATCATAACCTGGTTAACAGGAACACCCAGAAGGTTGAGAAATGCTCAACAGAATTGTCACTGCTGCCTATATAATGCTTCTTAGAAGAATTTTTTTTTTCCAAATATGAAACACCACAAAACAAAACAAAACAAGCCTAATTGTGCAAGCTCACCATGAAAGATCTTCCTGACAAAATGGTTCAATATGACACAGCTTCACTTCAATGGTATTGACAAAACAGTGCATTCATCAATAAATATGTCATCTCCTGTGCTCTGTGATTCTGCTTTGCCTGTAAACATTCAGTCTCCTGGATGAACATACCTACTGAGGGACTGTATTAATGTTCTACATTCAGAAGGTAATCATTAATCATAGGTTGTAAAAATTGCTTAGAAATGCATCATCTCTTAAGACTAATACTGAAGTGAAGCTTAAAAGTTAGATTAACTGATGTCATCAAGTCATACATATTAAAATTATATTGCTATTATTTCTTTAATTTCTTTAGTTAACATTAGTGCCACAAAGTGCTAGCCATCTTCCATATAAAGGAGAAGCCAGTTCTTCTCCCAGGCCTTCCCAGTCTGAGAAAAAAGCACATGTGGACAAGGTAGAGGGGCAATATACTTTAGTTAAAGTAATAACGGATTGGGAGTGTTTTTCTTCCATTGCATACAGGTTCTGCAGCAGGACATGTAGCATCTGTTATCCATCAAATTTCTTCATCATCAGAAGTAGGTCTGGAGGAAGAAGCTGAGTAATGAGAAGTTTGCAGTCTGATCAAGGCTTGTCAAAGGTACTTTTTATGGGAGGCACATGAGCTGGCATCACTGACAAAGCAAAGGTCCAGAATTAAGCCCAAATTGGACCCTGTATTTCATATGTAAACTTCGGATGATTCTTATTCTTGGTTGGGTCTTATTAATGTCAGAATGAAGGTTTTGGGAACTTCATTTTTCCAATTAGTAACTCCAATTATTATAACAATATAACTCACACTGAAAGCGAGAACTGACATTTTCCTCATTTCCACGTAGCTAACTTGTATTCATGTATTGGAAATCATGCACGTAGAGAAGTTTATATGGACTAAAATTAATTTTCTCAAGCATGTCTGGCTCTTTTGTAGACCATTTTCATCAATGTTAGGCATATATATCACTTTCTCAACTAAAAATATACTGACTTCAATAAGTGTCCCAGATATGGTTTAGCTTTTGAAAAACACACATAAACCATAGTTTTGTTAATTTTAACAGGACAGATATTATAAATACAGATTTCTAATGTCTTAGATTTTCTCCCTGAGTTATATATATGTATACACAAACACATAATAGAGAAGGAGAAGGAAAGAGAGAAGGGGAGAGAAGGACAGAGAAAGAAAGAAAACATCTCTTACTATCTTGGTCAACCTGTAGAAACTTGCTGTTCCAGAGTACTAAGTCAGCATAAGTCTGACCTTGTCTCTAATGCCAAAATTTGTCCAATCATTTTTCATAGCAAAGGACCTGATTGACTAATGCACTTGTCTGCCAAGTCTCTGGGACAACACTTATATTTCCTTTGAGAGTATTCCTAATGGTGATGGAAGATGACATTGAGGCTTTATAGAGTAATTTGAACTTCCTGGGATGGGTGAATAAGAGCTGATCAGAGACATCCCATAAAATTATGTTGCCCAAGTCACAGAGAATGGGTGAAAAATCTATTTTACCTTGCAGGGAAGTTCTATTTTTGATATGACTGATTTGAAGTCTGAGTAACTGGCGATCAGTAAAATCAAGGGTTCCTTGTAAAGAAAGAAAGCTGAATTATGAAAATGGGACACTGTAATCATCTGCTGATAATTCCCAAGTTAAAAAATGTAGCTGGTGGTTTAAGGTAGCGTTAGTCATATTTTGATATATGTTTCAATTGGAGACAATTTAAAAAAAAAAAAAAAACAAACCACAATGTCATTACCTTTTGGAAGAGTGATTTTTCTATATGCTGAGACTCCTTCCCTTCTTAGAAAATATCACAGTCTTAAAATTTGCATTGTCAAGGGAGAATAAAGGAGCCTTAGAACAAAAGCAGACCAGGCTATTACCTCTGAAGCACATTACTAACAAGATGATAGTAAAGAAGAAGGCTAGGAACTCTGCTGTGAGTTTACTTACACATTTTCACAGGTAGATTAGAAGATGTAAAGAGCACCTTTTTTTTCTCCTTGAGTTACTAACATCTGTTGAGTATGTTTGTAACTCACAGTAGAAAACCAGCTGCCACACAGTTACATCTCCTCTCACCTTGACTATGCAACATGGTGGAAAGTAGGCAAAGGCTGGAATCTTGGCACCAAGACTAAATGGAGCTGCAAGAAGTTGGTGATCAGCATTTCTTTCCCTTTCAGACCTCAGAAAAGAAGCAGATGCTGTTGTTGCGGTTGCGGCAACCAGGCATTGCTGGGATAGCCATTTCTGTTTGTGGACCAGCACCTTGGTCACGCAGTGGTGCCTCTGGCAGCGTCGCTGGGGAATAAGGGAACGGTGCATGAGCTGTATAAAACATGCTGGAGAAGCTGTGTACATATTTGGTGGCTTGCCCATTGTGAGCTCCTGCTGGTAGCAACCCCCAGGTTAGTTAGTTTATAGGTAACTTAGAAATACCAGAATAATTGTAGTGTCCAAAGATACCAAGAGAGAAGTTGCACTTGCTCCAGCACAGCACTACAGAGCTGCAAGACCCCCAGAAGCTGGCTCAGAGGACAGCAGCGAACGCCAGGCTGTCTGCACAAGTCCATGAAAATCTCTCTGAGGAAACCCCAGGCTCCGAGTGGGACAGGGACAGGTGTGTGGCAGGGTAGGGGAGCAGGAGAGGTGGGAAGGGGTGTACTCTGCATGGCATTTCTTCCCCTACACATTTGTGCGATTTGAGTGAGGAAAGAAGTGCTGACCCCTGCTTTTGGAAATACAGTTACTTGCTTCAGAGGCAAGGATTTTGAATCCYGTGTTTCTATTTTTTCCTCAAGTTTCTATTTTTTCCTTTGTGGCAAAAGGCTTAGTTTTGAATAGTAATAATGAATCTTTTAGAATAGCTTCAGCAACTGCTGTTTGGAAGAGGATATGAAAATGTAAGACTGGTATAATTTTGGCAGTAAAATTACCAGGAACTACATAAAATAAATGCAACAATATCAATAAAAAGAGAAAAGAAGCAGCAAGATATGTGTCTGGGGTAGAAGCACAGGCCTGAGGCTGGGGCTGAGGGAGAGTTTTATGTGCCAATGTCTTCCAGGATCAGGCCCGAACTTAGGTTACAGGAAATCTTGTTGTAAAACTGACTTTGTAACAGGCTTTTGTTACTCTACCATTTCCAGCAATTGCTTTAGGGTAATTTGAACATTTCAGCTCCTGGAAAAATAGCTAACATGATATAATATATATTTATTAGCAGACAAACACTGTAAATTGTTGATATTTCCACCTTTCAAGACAATTGTTAAAAGTGAAATAACAAGGCAGTCTTGTCTTAGGTGTGAGAGTTTCAGCTCCTGGCACACTAAGCTCTTGTTTGATAAGCTATGTTCATTTCATATTTGCGTAATACCCTGGAAGAAATTAGGTTGCAATAAAGTCCATTTTTGTCACTGCATGTAGCAATGAATATCACACCCAGCAGGGTACAGTGGCACCTGGCTGTCCAGACCCAGTGTAGCACAAAGCCATCTGGGGGTAATTACAACAAGGTATTCTTTAAAGACCAGATGGGACCAAGGAACAGAAGCCCCTACCCCTCCCAGTCATTTACAACATAATTCCTTTCAATGATATACTTAATCCTCCCACCAGCTACGCTTTTCAGCTTGCTGTTGTCACTGTTCCTTTATGTTAATTCGCTTGAGAGACACAGAAAGAGAGAGAGAGAGCAGAGAGAGAGCCACCAGTGCCTCAAGGGACTAAAAGAAATTATTCATCCTTAAATTGTTTCCACTACACCAAGTACAGTAACAATTTTTTTTTTTTAAAAGAGGGCTGAAATTATCCTAAAGAAGGTCAATGCTATAGCCCTGTGCAACACCAGCTGAGTTTTATTCAGCCACCTGTTAGCTAGGAGGGTTCTGCACACGCTTATGATGCATTTAACCAGTTTAAAGGGTCTTTTTATCGACTGGCAGCCTCCCTACATTCAGAGTGCTCAAGACATGGCCCTGCTTTGTGATCATATGTGGCACACAAGACTTAATTCAATTATGTTGTAAGCCTATCCAGTTTGTATCAGTGCCCTTTCACTTTTGTATCATTTGTCTTGTGTCTTGTAAAGAGTTGTATTTCTTTTTTTTTTGGAGGAAAAGACGTGCACTAGAAGAAAATTGCCCTTATTTCGTCATTCAGATTTGCACCGCAGATGTAAAGGCTACACTTTAAAAAAACAAATACAATACAAAAAAGTATTTTTATTAATACAAAAGTGGCAAAACAAAAGCAGAAGTCTTCTACGATTTTAAAATCAAAGATATACCCATGTATTTAATTTTGAAAGAAGGCCAGGTGGACAGCCCAGCCATATTTCAAATAAGAAACAAATAGAGAGATAAGTAAACAGAAAAAAATAAGCAAATGTATTTAATAGTTTGAAAATTACAGACCACAAAGGCCTTGATATTGCTATTCTTCCTTTAGAAGTAGTTTATTGGTTTTAAAGAAACTGTACAGCAAGCAACTTCTCAATAGGAGTAAACTTGAAAATATTTGGGCCTTGGTCATATTGATGTATAGCCCCTGAATTCATGATCAAAGTGCAATTAAATTGCAAATTGTAAAATAAAGTGGTTTTTTTTTTTTTTTTAAATGCAGCAAGATATTGCTACGTTTACTATTTAGTAAATCTGTATGAATACTACAAATGAGAAAGCAAGATGCCTTTTGACCTTGAGTTACCTAAGTGAGACAGTCCTGAAGTTCAAAATCATGTTATCATCTATTCTACTTTCAGTCACTGTTCCAAGATTCTGATCAAACATTTAAGGAAGTACCAATCTCACCATTTCAACAAGCCACCAGCCAGGTCCTCATGGTCATTTACAATAGCTTCAAATGCATAACAATTTGTCTCTCTCAGAAAAAGCTGTAAAGGAGGAAGCTTGCTGCATACAGAGACCACAAACTCAAGCTGAAATCACACTGTGAATACAGTTCCAATAAGAGTGGAACAGGCAGAAGGGAGATTGAGCTGTTTTTTAAACTTGATTTATAAAGACTGAATTAGCTTATGCTGGAAGTTGAAATCAATAAAAATAGAATGTGCTAAGGTGGAATGTATCTTTTACCTTTTATAATGCCTTTCACATCAAACATTAATGGTGTGAAATCACAGTTATAAAACCTTATCTGTGCTTAAGGTGTGTGTGTGGATTCCATCATAGTAATAGATAAACACATCTTTGTTCGACTGGGATAAATATTCATTGATATCTCTTCCCTCTCCTTTTTCCACAGAACAAAAGTCAGAGAAAGGGCAGTAGTGCCAAGTTACTCGCCAGTCTGCATGGCAAATAGGTATCAGTTGCTGATGTATCAGCCTCAGCACTGAAATACCCTGACCATGAAAGACCTTTCATTTTCTGCCTTCATAATATCTTCCCTTGGAGTGGCTAAAAGAGCTTGTCGTAACTGTGAACAGTTTATATCTTGCATTTGATACTTTTCTGGCTAACATTTTCCACAAATGGATTGTTGTTTTGGTCATTTTCCTCCACTAGTCTAAAAGATTTGAGAAAGATTTTGGAAGGATTCCTGAAAATCTTAACTGAGCTAGGAAGAGGAATACATACTCTGGAGAATACCACCCATTCAGTTTTGTTTGGGATCTGTTAGCAGTGTGTGCATCCCACAGACATAGACCACATAACAGTATTTCTAGTTCCTCATCAAACAATTTAACCTTTATTATGGAAAAGAGTTCCTGAAGGAAGAACTGGAGTATTTAATTTTTCACAAAGAATGAAGAGAGAATTACTGGGAAAGAGCTACAGCAAAGCATTTAAAATCTAATTTTACATATGTGAAGACACACATGGATCTCAGCATTAGAATGAAGCTGATCCTTCCTCTCCTTCAAAAGTGACTGAAATGAAACTGTCAGATTCTGATTTCAGCCTAATTCTCTCCCCACCAAGTAAATATATACATATATTTACTTTACATATATATACACATATAAAGTATAGAGAACCTGGGTACACGAAGTTGTACAGAAATCAGCTTATTAATATGCAAATACCAATACTAGAAGCTTTAACCCAGGTCCTCAGGGAAGTCAATGAAAGACAAGGACTGTGCTGATAGCTTCCCACCTTGTTTCCATTCTACCATATCACTTCTCTAATTATGGACTACTGATCAGGTCACATTTATGCATGTAATTCCCAGCAATACCTCTGAACCAGACAGATCATGTATATGAGTAAATTTTTTGCAGATAAAAACATGTTCTTGACCACAGTGAGCTGTTATATCTCACAAATGCTTACTTTTTAACAAATTGCAAACAAGAACAATACACCTTATGTCAAAAATGGCAGATAGATACAAAGGATGGACTAATGCAAAAAGCTTCCTTACCATCTTCCCAATCCTTAAAGACTCCCAGTAATCACTTGTTTTTTTACTTAGATGTAAGGATGTGCCAACTGATTTAATTAAAATAAGACTTATACTAGAATCTTATCTGGCTCCCAGCACAATTCAGTCCACTTTAAAATGCAAACTATTCCAGTGCAACCTCTTACTTCTACATCTACCCTGACATTCGCTTCCTTCTTTTTTATTTTTTGATTATGTCAGTTTAGTTTCCTGTGGCCTTTGGTTTGCCTAGAAGTGCCTTCATAAAACACATAGTGTTGGTGAAAAATTCTAAATCATGTGGCATCTGGGACTTCCACCATTGTGGTACTGGGAAATTGTGTGCTATCTGAGATAAGCTGCCCTTGCACCATAGGGGACTAGTGCTAGAAAGCCTTGTTTTCACACATCATAGGAAAACTCAGTGGGAAAACAGTCATCAAATAATAAAGAAAAAAACTATGAGAGTCCAGAAATACTGAGAAAGGAAAGGCATGTTCAGTCCCAGGCAAGAACCCAACCCTTTATCTTTTGCATTTAGAGGGAAGTTGTACTTAAATAAAATCCCTGAAAGTGACTTTAGAAAGGGGTCTTTCCCTCTTGGTATCAACAGGGAGTTTTTCTCTTCTCTCTGTTGAAAAGGTATGCAGATGAATGAGGCTGTGAATCCCTTTTCCTCCATCATCCCTTCCTTATTCTCTTTTAAGGGAGTGGTGATTTTTAAAGTGCAAAGTTTTCCACAGAAAACTCATTATTGTTGTTGCAACCACACAAAGAAATGAAAATTTCTTCCATCAAAAATAGAAGAGCAAGATGCACAATAAGACATGCCTTTGGGTGGGGTTGGGATAAATATAGAAATGTAAAAAAACATGCTATATGAACTCACTTTTAACCCCCCCACGCCTTATTTATTCTTTTGAAGCCTTTATGTCACCTTCATCTTTATGGAGCCAAGGAGTTATCTTCCTAGAGTGAGAGGAAGGCTGTTAAAAGTTGAATAAGGCATGAAGCTATTGGGCAAATGTATAAAAAAATAAATCAGTAATGGTTATTAAGTACAGAGACACCACCTGTGGCTCAGGAAGTCCTTGAGATAAGGACTAAGAGATGAGTCTTTGGAACAGCGTTCTACATAAACACCAAGATATATGCTTGGTAGTGTTTTCTTATTGGAGGTTCTTATTGCCCTTGTTGGCTGCTGCTTACTTGTTCTTCTGCTAAGGAAAGCAGCAGCAGCAGCATCTATAAGCCCTCTCTGAGCAGCTGAGCCTGGGGAGGGTGAAATGCACCCTGAACCTCAATGAGAATTTCTGAGCTCCTCCAGCAGTCCAGCAAGTGGGTCGTACAGAGTGCAGCATTTCCTTCTTGCTGCAGCACAGCCACGTGGTGGATTTTTCTTTCCACAATATTTGAAGCGAACGTTCACCTTGAGTCCTGTTTTTACAACTGTCTGTGAAGTAATTATGTGCCCTTTTTTAAAGAAAGTTACAGTTACCCAGAAGTGGGTATCAGTTTGGTGGCTGTTCCCAGGGCATCAGGAGTGATTCTGACCTCTACTCATACAACTCTTTTCATGTTTATAAAAGGCAGGTATGTGAGGTAGCTGCTCCAATGACCACGTAATGAGAGAGATAAGGAGGAGAGTTGCTGATAGCTCTTTTCCACATGGTTCTATGCATGAGTGTTTTGTGTGGGTTCTTCTTTCTAGACTGGGGGATATCTCCTTAATTTAATATGGAGAAAATTGTTTTTTATTTTCAGTGACTAGACTTGTCAGTTTAGGAATTGTCAGAATAACCTGATTTCTCCAGCTTATTGTGTTTTTTCAGATGCTTTTTGGCAGTAGAAATGTTTAGATTTGAAAATGTAAGCCCTCTGTAAAGAAATGCTTTTAGCCTGAGATGTGTTGAGATGTTAGAATGTCATGGAGAGAAACTGAGAAGTCATAAAGATGGCAGTTTGTTACAGAGTTAGATCTGACCTGCAGCTAAAATGCAAACATTTTCATTTGGGTAGTGGGAAAAACGTACAAGAGAAGAGAGAGAAAAAGTAAGTCAATAGTTTATTTGCTGACTTGAGTGGGGCCTTTTTGACATTACCTAGTGCCCACTGAATTGAATATAAGTTCTGCTTGGTTTGATGGATCCTTGTCTTGGTGAATCCTTTCACATTTTTAGCTCACTTAGTAGTTAAGCTAAATCAGGACTTCTAGAAAAAGACGGACGGATTTGTCAAGAACGTGTAAAAAAACTAGTGAAATGATAGCAGACTTCTGAATATTTTTATGGAGATTAAAAAATTAATATTTCTGTACTCTCATTGTTTCTGTATCTTCTGTTAGAACACAAAGAGTTTTGGTATTTGATTTTGTAATGATGTTTTTCAGTTTGAAATTAAGGGTTTTCTATAAAAAAGTTATATAGAAAAAAATGAGGGATTGCCTAATGTTGTCATCAACATATCTCAGAAAAATGTCCCCAAAAGTCTGCTGTGTATTTACATGTTTTGACCTTTGTTTTCTTGCATTTTACGGTTTCCAGCACACAGATATCCCTCAAGGCAAGATACCTGGATGGCATCCATAACCTGCTATGTTGGTAATATACATCTCAAGTTGAAAAAAACCAGCAAGTCTGAAAGTTCTCAATGAGTAACATCAAGTCCATTGCTTGATTGCTTTGAGTAGTAGTTAATTCAGATGAAAATCTACTGTAGCGTATAAGAACCTTTAATGATGATGAGGCAAAATCTACACTGATCTTTTCCGATCACATCATGTATGCAACAGGGTTTAAGAAAAGTGCAAGGCTCCCAATTTTTTGATAAGGATTTAATTTATTTAGCAAGCTAAATACAACTTCTTCTAAAACAACTAGATGACCATTCGCACTGCTATTGCAGTGTGACATTAAAGGGATTAGACTAAGTTTCTTAAGAAATGCTGGCTGAAGGTGGGTGTTATTCATGTAATACAGAATCCAACAGAAGAAACGTTGCATATACTCAGAGGTATTAAGTCAAGAAAAGGACTCATAATGACTGACTTTACCTTCATGAATGACATGGGCAATAGAATTTCAGTCTTTCTTTCCTTCTTCTAGCCTGTAACTTCTTTTGAGTGACATCATACCCTGCAGCAAAATCTTTGATCTTGACTTACATCGCAAAGCAAAATGTTCTGGGTCTGTTTTCTTCTAGATTTTGAACACTGCCAAGAACAGCATAAAGTGTCCATGAGGGGAAGACTGTAGCTATTTCAGTAAATTAAAGAGTTCCAGGCAATGTTTGCAAGTGCTAGAAAATGATGTCTTACAATTAATCATTGGAGAAGTCTTTGGCCTTGTTCGGCAACTAGCCCTCTCCCATACAACACAGAGGGGCAGAACGTGGCATAGTCCAGGCACCAGCCCCAGCTGGCAGTGAGGTTTAAGCTATGTTTTTCTGCAGAGGAAGAGATTTAATAGTATGGATGTGGGTTGTTCTGTGATGAATGTCCCCGAATATGATCTCACCAAATGCACAACACCAGAATCCAAACAGAGTACTCCATTTTGCATATTTGAGCTCTCCGCTGTGTTACTCTCCAGAGCACTTAGTATTCATTTTAGTGGAAGGACTCTTTCAAAAGAAAATAAAGTAGCTCTCCTTCATTAAGATCTCTGGTTATATATGGGAACTGGAAATAATTGTCAGATGCTTGGTAGCCTACATAAAGAAAATCTACCTCCCCTGCACTACTATCAGGGAAAATTGTGCTTACAGCTACCTGTATGCAGATTTAAGTGACAGATCTTCAAGAAAATGAAGAACAACAAGAAATATTTGTATTGTGCAAATGTTGCAGACTTAGGATGATGAGATGAGAACTAAATGCATACTTAGGAAAGAGAAAACATGTTTAAGAATAACTGTATGATTAAATGCTTTGATTAGGGCTTGGTGTTCCCCTACAAAAATAAAAGAAAATATATTTTAAAAGCTTAAAATCTGTAAAAAAGAGGTAAGGCAAAAAAACCACAGAGTGGTAAAGAAAAAAATGCTGACTTGTAAAATACATAAACTACTACCTAATAATAATAAATATCATCTTGGCAAGGGTTGTGTTTGTGAGCCTTCTAAAGCAGTAAATCTTTGGGACATATGTGAATGACCAGAGCAGCAGAGCACTCTATGGACAAGGGGCACACTGGGAACGGGAATAGAGACAGACAGAGAAAAGACAAGAGAAAATAAGATTATAAGCATATAAATCATTTTCCTTTTTTGTGAGTTAAGTAATAAGTAGAATTTTGGGGGGTGGGGGAAAAGACAAAACAGGAAAAAAGTTACCAAGATTACCTGCATTTTTTACCAGATCTGCATATAAATTGCTTATAGTAGTTGCTTTCTGAAAGGTTATCAGCAGCCTGGAGAAGCCAAGAGATGGGAGAAAATCCTAGCAGTGTAGTGTTCCCAGTCACAATCAGGGAAGAGTTATTGAAAAGTGGTGGCAACTGCCACTCTGTTTTATGTTGTGGCCATGGTTATACAGTTTTCTAGTGGGTCCTTGAGGCCTTCAGAGTTCCCCCATTTGATGATATCGATATGCCACTTCACGGTCTGTGTGTCCCTGTTCCCTTCTCAGCCTAGTGCAGAATGAACGCTACGGGTAAGGAAAGCTTTGCTCTGCTTCGCAAAGTCTTTCCTCGTTGGTGCTGCAGGACTCCAGCTGGTGCTGGCAGGAGTCACTTCATGCTCAAGCAGCCATGGCCAATGGTTTGATATCTCTGCCATCTTCTGTACCATACTGGTCACCCAGGAGGGATTTTGACCCATGAGTAGTATCTGTGGGTCAAATTCCACTGTTTCCCACATGGGTTTAAAGTCAGACTCCATAGGGCAATTTTGTCTTTGAACCGATTTAAATGAGACCAAAACTGAGGCCAAAATATACTGTTACTCTGAAAGGACCAGTCACAGGGGAAAAGAATGTTATTGACAAAAATTACTCAAAGCAAAAGTTTCCCTTAAATTTTATGGGCTCTCTGTGAAATCACAGTTTTCTTTCAGAGTGTTGAAAGTGATGAAATACCATAATGTGTTGCAGCAGAAACGAACATTTCCTGGTGTATTTAAACTCTGCAATTTATTAGCTTTCCTCTAAGGTACTTCTACATATCGAACAGTGGGCCTGACCTTGCAGGCCCTTTTTCAGGTCAATATTCTGTTTTCATATCGATTTCCATGGAATGTTTGTATAAAAACAATAAGTAATAAGAAAATCCCCTTTATCATCTATTGTCACTGATGAAAAAGATGTTCCTGGAACCAAATTAATTTTGCTTCCCTTAGAATCTGAAAACATGTCTTATCATGTGCAGCCATCTCTGCAAACCACCCAAGGTGATCTGTTTGCTCACATTTCTTTTAATTGCTTATTCATCAGTTTATTAGAGAATCTGCTACTAGATAGCTCATGAGAGCATGCCTGCTTTTCTGAGTAATGTGCCACAGAGAGAGCAAGCTGGCCTTCAAAGAGCTGCCCTGCATCCTGCAACGCAGAGCATGACAGTCAGCCTGGCTAATTTACACTTCTTTTTGGCTGGGCAAATTAAAACGTCTCTGAGCTCCCCTCTGCTTCATACAGATTGCTTGCATTTCCTCCTCTAGTACTTTTAAAGCACTGGGTATCTTTATGTTCTGTTGTGGTTTGCAATATAGAAAAATAAGTATGTGAACCAATATATACAGATAAATACAATAACATCCGTAGGCCACAGGAACAAACTCTGCAAAGTGCTGAGTAGCCCCTTTTCAGCTTCAATGCCAATATAGGATGCTCTGAGCTTCCCAGACACTTTTAAAGCCCAGTCCATTCACGTTTTTTCATTGACTTCAACTGAAGGATCAATCTCTCCACTATTTACCAAACCCAACCTTTTTTCAGTTGATAACATGGGGGTTGTCTGCTGAGAATTCACTACTAATGTTTACCTACGTATAACAAAAATGTGGTTTTGCTTTACTGTTCTCTAGAGGGCACACCTCCTTTCTTCTCTTTCCCCCACTTTCTTTATACTTCCTTTGGCAACAGCTGAAAATTGCACTTAAAAATGTTATCATAGTTTAAAAGTTGATTAAAGTAAACAGACTTTTAAATGATGTTGCTTACTGAATCCATTAATACTTGGTAAGGGGAGAGCTCAAAAGGTTCCTTAAGTGATGAACATATAAATCTGTTTTAGGCTTCGTAAAATAAAGAGTATTGATATGTATCTTATTACGCAGTTTTTCAATTGCTGCAGGGTGKTTTTTTTATTTTTGAGTACCTGTCCCATAAATATTAAAGCACATCTCTCCTTAAAAGGAGAGCATAAAAAAAGGAAATGTGCAATCTGGATGCTAGGACAACTAGAAAGAAGCAATAAATTATTGCTGTAATGACATGCTAATTAAAATTTTGCTTGTAACTCATGTAAGTGTTTGAAGCCCAGCAAATTTCTCTTTTCATTTGTGAAGTGTGAAGGTAAATTGCCCAGTGACAGTGGGACATCGCTAACAAGTACAAATTGAATAACATGCTATCTTGCTCTATTAGTCCTGACTAGCATGTCTGAATTAGATATTCAGCACACTCCCTATTGTAGGCCTGATTGATAAATGCTAAGGAGAATTTGTCAAAACAACAGGGGCTACACCCAGTGGGACATCAATATGCTCCATTTAGTCACCCACCCGGCACTTCCTACATAGGATTGTCACATAAAATTAAGACTAGCCGCTAACCAGCCATCAAGCTTGCAGCAGACATCAGGCAGCCTGTGTTCTGTATGCATATTAGTCACATGCTTAACAATTTGGGCTGTCATGACTGAAGCATGCGGTGACCTCTGGAGCAGAGGTTGAATTTTGCAACTACGCTGAGACATCACGCTCAGCTGTTCAAGATTTTAGGCCATTTCCTGCCTGATCTGTGCACAGATGCACTGCCCTAAGCTATAATCTGTGGCCTAGTCCAAATGACAAATGGCACAGCGTAGATTATTGCATTATATATTAAGTACTACAAGTCTGTAAATTATAAGTAAACTACTGTTCAGCCGGAATGTCTCCTCCAGCTTTTAGAACACTTTCCTTCATAAAGCCTGTCATGTGCAGGACAAATAAATATTTGGAAAACCAAGACATCAGAGTTTGAAGACTGAAATGTCCTGTTTTCTCTGCAATTAGCTGCTTGACTATGAAACAGTTTTGTTCCAGCTGTAACTCAATAAGTCATTGCTGGACTTGCTTCACCTCTATCACTCCCCTTTTCACTGAGAATTATTAGCAAATTAAGGTTTTCTGCGGGCTCTATATGTTGAACTATTTTTGCCGGATAAATGGTTGAGGCCAGTATTAGCCACTTTACATAGTTCTTTCTGTACGGATTAGAGATGTAATATGCAACACTAATAAAAATGAATACGAAATCTAAACATCATCAGTTCTGAGGGATCTAATTTGTCATTCTATTATGCTTAGTCTCTGTTTATGCACTGAAGTTCTTGTTTATATGTGGAACAGCTGTAAAGAGTATAAAAAAYGAAGCTGGAAGTCATTCAGTCCCTTTCTTATTACTGGGCTGTAATATTTCGATGGGCTAAACAGGATTTGCGTTCAAATATGATTGTGTGCTTCCTATGTGTAGGTACGACTCCAATATGTCAGTTATCTAATAACAACAACCAAATTCTTGTTGTTGAAAGAAAGAAAGAAAGAGGAAAACTGATGCKCATATATCTCTAAGGAAAAATCTTCATTGTTCATATCCAGTTAATATATCCATAAAGCTGTCCTGCGATATCCTTTGACTCACAGGCAGAGATGGTTCAAGCAGAAGTTTCCTCTTGCATTTCTCTTATCATTGACAGAACTAAATAGAAGAAGTCACTTTTGTTAAGACAGGAGAAGAATTAGTAGCCAACTCTATCACATTGTGCTGTACTAGTCTGTAACATACAGGTACGCAGAAAGTGAAGGACCAGGATTTGATTTGCAGCTGTTCTGGTGGCAGGATCAAATATCCACATCACACCCTTATGAGCAATGAAGTTGATGGCCCTATGTGTTCATGGGTACAGAGGTGGCTGCTGGAGAAACCCTGCATGCCAGGTGGCACATGCTAGGAGGATCCTGGGTGAGTGACTTCGACTTTGGGTCCAGCAGATGGAAACTGCTTTGAAGAACTCAGGTAGATACCTCACAACACCAAGTACAGATCCAATGTTGGCATCAGAATAAAAAAACCCCAAACCTCCTATTTACTGAACTGCTAATGCAGATGTACCTCTTGTTGCCCAAAACTGCAACTGAAGCAAATATGAGCTTTCAAAAGACTTTGGCAATTTTTCTTTGTATTATATATCAAAGGTTTACAAGTTTTGTACCCACTCTCCTGTTGTGATCTGTAGTTTTACAAGTAAGAAAATGCTCATATGTCTTTCTCATCTTTAGACTAGTACCTTATAGCCACATTATGATAACATTGCCATTTGCAACATAACAATGCTCCAGCCTAAGGTGAGTTCTGTTGTGTCTTCTAGGCTGACCACATCATGGCTCAAATACCAGATTTGATATGCATATGGAATAATAAATGAGTAGGTGGGATCAGGACCCTTAGGCTTGATAACTGGGTAACATCTTATCTCTTGTTCCTCAGTGTAATAGCTTACAGGCTAAACAATCTCTGTGACCGTATGAGCTTCTTCACAAAGTAACTTGGCAACTTGTCATCCTGATGTCTGTCTTCATGTCATTTTGGAAGTTCTTTAGTTTGGATAGAAATCATATCAAGAAAATACTTTTTTACAACACCAAATAATGGGAAACATTTCAAAGGATCTTCTAGAAATGTTTCACAGGGTTATGAGTTGTTTGATTTTGGTTCATTTAACCAGTGGTAGAAGATACCAAAATAGTAAACACCTATTTAAGTACTTTTCTCAAGGATTTCATCATATAACACTGATACACACAAAAAGGTACTAATGAGATAAATGCTCCCAGAACCTAAAACCTTGTTAGTCACCTTTTTGTAATTATTAAATCTAAAATAAAATGTAGAAAATATATACAGGAAATATTCAGCTACAATGGTACTAAAAAAGTTGACTCCATTCCCTATTGCCTAACTGCTTTCATTTCTTTGGGCATCAATTTTTCAGTATTGAAAATCAGTGGAGTATTTAGCTCGAATGGCTAAATTTTCCCTTCCTTTCCTGTGGTGATAAGACATGTAATAGTACTGTTTACACAAGTTTTCTCTTTGTCCTTTGGTTGTTGGACTCAAAGTGGAAGATGAGTAGAAACAGGGAAGAAAATTGGTTTTAGGATAGATGTAGGATCTAGCGCTATGAAAGGACTATAAAAGGGTAGTGTAAATCTAAAGTAATTAATTCCAATGGGGTTCCTTGAGATTTGCAGTACTGTAAGGAAGGAATTTCCCTTGCTCTGTTAGAAAGTGTCTTTTCTGTTTGCTCTTCTGGTGCTAATCTTTTATTAGAAGACATAATGATCCCTTAGCATACACTGATCTTCAGATCAGTTATATTCAAGTTGTAGGTATTTGCCTCCAAAGAACACAGTTTTGGCCTGCTTCCTCTGATAAACCCACAATTCAAATGTTATCTAATCTAAGTGAATTAGTAAGTGAATTCTCCAGTGATATGGACACTGTACAGTGGAGGTGATGGCAGATTACCTCTCAAGCTCGCATTTAGCTAATGAACTGGAAAACCCTACACAGTCTGTGAAAATGAGATTTGTAAAACTTCTGCAATCTAGTGATTCAAATATATTCAAGAATAGTCCACATTACAGTCACATACCAACTGATTATCTGGTTAAGACTCATTTATAGATTAGTGTCAAACCCATGTACAGACTAACAAAAATGAACTTGTCCTGTCTGCCATGAAGATTCCACAGGAAAAAATTGGGATCTGAAACAGTGATTGAGGTTTTTTTCCTAAAATATACAAGAACCTGCTTATATTTCTTGATGCAAAGGTAAAGAGAATGTGTGGGAACCAAATGACCTCAGATGGGTGTTACAAATGAATAACACATCATCTGAAGCAAAGAAAGAAGGGACTATAAGCATGCAAAGTCATCAGGAAAAAGGGATGATCAGGAATTTATTCTGGGAAACGAGAATCATTATTGGAAGTATAAGCTGAGGCGCATATGTGCAGGAAAGCTTGATCAGTCTTCTCAGCAGGATCCAGTTCAGCAAACTGTGCACATTATTTCAACTCGTATGAACAATGCAGTTAAAAACAATGAATAAGGTTTGAGTCCCAACTATAAACAAAGTCTGTAGGGTAGGCAATAATTCAAAGAAAATGTTAGTCCTGGGTTCCGGTCCTGGCTGTTGAGTGTTAGGGGGAAATAATACTGGGAGGACATCTCCTGTTGAAACCTAAAGTTAACGTCATCCTCCAGTAATGATGCAAAGATATGTGGCATGGGCTCTGTAGACAGCATTACATGTATGCATACATGCAATAGGTGATGTATATATAAACATGATCTGCAATGAACAACATGCATTACTTTTTTTCTGGAGAAATGTACATGGGCATTAAAATAGGAACTGGTGGCTCATGGTGATATTATAAAATGCTGAAGTACAAGAGAACGAGAATTTTTACAGACTACTGATAAAAAAAAATCTCTATAACATGTTAAGTAATTAATGCAACTACCCACTGAAAAAAGGAAAGTAAAATCAAGGGTTGTTTTATGGAGGTGACATCCTTAAAATGGGCCAACAGGTAAGTTTGCTTTTCAGTTTTTGATCATTTTTGTGCTTGAAGGAGGTTAGAAATTAAACCATTTTTTTGTTTTAATTGACACTTTCAATTTACCACAGTTTAGCACCAACTTTTTATATGAAATGGACTTTTGTATGAAAAGTATCACACAAAAAATAGGCTTGCTGATCTACCTGCATACGCATTCAGTCCTACCCTGAGAAACAGAGAGAGCAAAAAATTGTTTTTTTCTGAGCCCTACTGGCAGAAAGTTACTCAAGCAGTTTCGCCCCACAGGAAGGCTAAAGCTAGTCCATAGTAACGGCAGCTCCACTGAAAACAGCAGCCTGCTCACATTGCCTGGGGCAACGCACAGATGATGGATAGTGTAACAGATGAATCTTCTCCTCATCTCCATTCTAATCTCACTCTACTAATTGTCATCAATATCATCAGTGTCAGTAGCCCAAGCTACCGCTCCGAGCCTGTGAGCTCCCCTAGAAGCGCTGGCCCTGCTGCTCCTCCTGGGGTTTGCCCCTCTGCCTGTGCAGTCTGTGGCAGTACCCAGTGCCGGGCCCCTGCTGCCAGCGCCCAGGGAACAGATGATGGAGATGGAGCCTGGGTCTGGGGCCTGGGCTCTGGCGGGTGGCCCACGTCTTGCTGATGCATGAGTTGCAGCATGGTAGGAAGGTTGTTGCAGCTGATGTAGCCCGAAATAAATGCTGTAAATAAGTGATGAATAATACGCCAATATTGCTTTATGTTTGTAATTTCCTTTGTACACTGAAAGATCATTATGATTGTAGAAGTCAAGCATTCAAAAGAGGAAATGCAAAAACTGAGGCAGTTCTGCAATCTGAACACAAGCCCTTGTATGATACCACTGTTCACTGCAGAAACACAAGCTGTTTTCACAAAACGTGCACTTTGTGCAGCTCCAGGATAAGCAGGAGGCCCTGTCTGTAGTGTCAGAACTATTCCCACCGTCCAGCGCATTGTTCCATGTACCATTTACTGTTCACTATGCAACTAATTCATAACACAGGATTGTTAATTCCCTCCTAGGTTTCTCTTTGGTGATCATACTTTAGCAGGAAGTGTCCACAGAGGTTAATGAATAGTTGTTCGATATCACTTTAAAGTGAAATGATGACATATCTTTTCTCAAAGAAGAGGGAAACAGACAAAAAAATATTAGTGTCACATCATATAATTTTGTCATACCTAATTGAAAAATTAGGGTCTGTATTTTCAGAATATTTTCTAATTTTTGTCATATAGGTGTTTCCATCTGGACAGCCACAAAATTGTAAGCACTGAGTTAGTACAACACATAGTTAATACAGTTCATCATCACATGAGAAGTAGGTAACACGGTAGCCACGTATATTAAAAAAAAAACTTCAAAAATATTATTGTTAGTGTAGGTGTTTTCAAAGTGGATACTATTTTGCTTTATGCCACAGAAAAAAGATAAATATTCAGGCTGATCTGAACACATGAAGTTCCCCCTGAAGTCCACAAGAATTGCCTCCTTACACCAGAGTTAAATTAACCAAGATACTGTCTATGTTGCAAGCATAGGTAAATTCACAGACCTGCTTGTGACTGGCTCAGTGCACATTTAGATGAGGTTGGAGACGCTGATACAGGTGTGTGCTTTCTTATTACATCTCTTTATGCCTTAGTCTACAGTTTATACTTGAGGGACCATATTCTCAGTTTCCTTATTACCACAGGCTAATTGTATTCACAGTGCCTTCCTCCTGCAGGCTGCCAGGGGCCAGCCCTGCTGCTGGTAGAAACAGCATTTGCTCTGCTGTCTTCCTTACACTCTCTCATGCCCCTGTACTCTCCATGCTGTGGCTTGAACGCCAATGGAGAGCAGAAAGCACATGGACAGGAATTTACCATGAGCTCAGCACCACATCACTGCTAATGTTTATTCCAGACAGGCTGAACTGGTATCTCTAGAGATCACCTTGCCTTTTTGGCAAGTTAGGCAGCTGCCACCTGGACCTTAAAATAATGCAAAACTGATCAGTGCAAATTCATTGAATTCCGAACCAAAGCAGAGGTCAAGATCAAAATATTCACAAGGGAAAGAGTCATAGCAGAGCAATTATTTTGATAGGGAATATATAATTGTTTTCAGTTAGGAATATAATGCTAAACTGCAGTTCAAAAGTTGAAGAAGTAAAGTAAAAAAATCTGTCTTATGGTAGCAAGGTGCGGCCTAGAGCTGGAGGAGAGTGAAAAGAGCAAGACGGGAAAGGTGTGTTTAGCTTCCAGGCATGCCTGTGGAATAAAGAAGCTAAGGAGGGGGAGTGGAGAGAAAGAGACTGGCAGCTACTGGTGCAACTGGTGCAACAGGTCTCTTGTAAGTAAGGGCAGGAGAGTCTATCCAGAGTGAGAGTAAGCATGGGCTGGAAGTCCTCCTCTGGGGAGCAATGGCCTGAGAACGGGGGCAGGGTGAATGAGGGGAGAGGGGATGGATGGGGAAGTGGGAGG
This sequence comes from Phoebastria nigripes, assembly GCA_035582835.1. Classification (NCBI taxonomy): domain Eukaryota; kingdom Metazoa; phylum Chordata; class Aves; order Procellariiformes; family Diomedeidae; genus Phoebastria; species Phoebastria nigripes. The sequence continues at coordinate 269,129 of JAYKAV010002939.1, read as the reverse complement.
GGGAAAGCTAACAGGTACAGCTGGGGACTGTGGTGAACTCTAGTGGTGCATTTAACTTCAGAAGTTTGGTGTTACATGAGATAAAATGCTGTAGAATGTTAACGGCCCCGGAGAGCTGGGGAAGAACAAATGACCTGTGGATTAGTTGATTGGTAAGAAACATTTCATCTGCCATCTATAGAAACATGGGCTGGCTTCTTCCATACAAGGGTTAAAATTTACAACCCTACTGGAGATCTGTTTAAGAGTGTGTGCGGGTTAAATACACTGAATCCTCATCCCATACACAGTAAGGCAGCTACAAGTCAAACATAATGACAGTGCTGATTAATTAGGTACTCCTACCCCCAGCACTTGAGAGTGATTTATTGAGACACATCTCTAACCTGATCCATTGTACTGACTGGATTAATGGAGTGAGTTAGAGAAATTCACTGGCAATGTTAGATACAGAGCAGGAAAGCATTAACCCTTGGAGCTTTCTTATCTAGTCTATTGACAGAATATTAATTATGACAAAACATACATGTCTCACCTAATTATCTTTTGATAGCTAAGCATATATTTTTATTCATGCATGATGAAGATACCGGAGTGAAAATCATTTGCACATAAACATTTTAGAAAAACATAGAGATAACGCTGAATTTACAGGGTCCACTGTAAACAGGAGACTATAAATGTCTTCCTTTAATTCTTGACCATTTACTTTAGATTATTAGAACAATTGATGGAGCAAGCAAAAGAAGTTATTTTGGAATATAAATTGGGGCATCATTAGATTGCATATATACAAACACTCACAATGCATTATAAATGCTGTGTTTTTCCAGGACTTGTCTCTAGCACGCTTATCTTCTCAAACTGGGCCCATCCCATTTCTGAAGTCATGCAGTTAAATGACATTCCTAGACCACCCTTATACTCCAGGTTACTGGCTTACTCAGAACTTCAGACATCAGCTCTGTGTGATTGCAAGTCATGGTGCACTAGCTATTTTTAATACCTAACATACCCAGGTATCTGACACAAAGCAGGTGCATCCCACAACATGGGAACCACGAGCACAGTTCTCCAGGCAGCCTTCAGGGGCTTCAGAGATTTCAGTCACTTCTTCCTGGGGGAGCAGGATCACTGTCTCACACAAGGAGTGTCTGCTTCCGGCAGTGAACAGGGCTGTGAGAGCAGTTTATTTGTCTAGTATTGCATATGCTACTTCACATTTGCAGGATGATGTTCTTCAGTCATCACAAGTAAATACGAATGACTACTTATTCTGTAGACTTTTCACAAACTTGAAGGATAGTTCTGTTCAAGAAAACATATGGGCAAGAACAAGGAAGAGAGAAATTCCCTAAACATTGAAAGTATTTTGTTTCAAGATTTTCAAAATGAAGCATTGCTGGTTTTAATTTTGATTTGACAAACAGAAGGAGGGAAAATAAAGTAAATAAAACTTTTCATTTTGTGCCAAATAAATATTAAAAACACACACATTTTAAAGCTTCAGATTTAGGGACTGAATTAATAAAAAAAAAAAGAATAAAACCATTCTATTTAGTACTACCTGAATGGAAATTATGTTCAGCTAATGCAGAAAGACACTACTTGCATAGCTCAGATCACTCTATAAATTTTGGCTGAGCTTGTCTAGACTTTGAGGTAGTTATGCTCTAATGTTGCAGTTTGCAGTCCTGGTTCCCCAGTTCTGGTTTGCCCTGATGGGGACCCTGGCTGGGTTACAGCGCAGATCCTTTCTGGCTTGCACATGGCGGCTCGCAGCAGCAGAAGAAAGGAATAGGACATGCCAGGTACTGTCCCTGCAAAGAATGGGAACTTGGTGAAAGCTCAGACCTGGGAACTGGGAGGTGTTCCTACTGTTCCCACACAGACAGGGCTGAGTGTCTATGCATTGTTACTAGCCATTTAGTTCATAGACAAATACACAGAAAAAGCAAGTATATATGTACAACTTATCCTGCATTGCGTGCCCTCATTGAACTTGGGCTTCTAAGGTCCATTAGAAAGGGTCAGTTTGCAGCCCTGCTTGCAACTTTTTCTGTGATGTTTTCTCCACAAAAGCTCTGCAGTTATACAAAAGAGCTGCTAAGATTATCCAAGGTATATCCTCAGGTTCCTCCTGTAATATTAACATCAACAAGAAGCTGGGTCATGATATGTAGAGGGGAGCTCATCTGTCTTTTCAGGGACACTTTGTAGAGCCGTTCTTAGCCTACCAATGCAATTAGCAGAGACACTTCCAGTTACATCTGTTCCAGTTACACCATAAAGACCATAGATCAGCACCGCAAGGCCAGTCATTTCTGCTTGTAACTAAGCTGCTACTGTAGAAGGATATATGGAGAGTGGCTATAAAACACAGAATGATAGAATAGAATCATAGAATGGTTTGAATTGGAAGGGACCTTTAAAGGTCATCTAGTCCAACCCCCCTGCATGGGCAGGGACATCTTCATCTAGATCAGGTTGCTCAGAGCCCCGTCCAACCTGACCTTGAATGTTTCCAGGGATGGGACATCTACCACCTCTCTGGGCAACCTGTTCCAGTGTTTCACCTCATCATAAAAAATTTCTTCCTCATATCTAGTCTGAAACTACCCTCTTTTAGTTTAAAACCATTACCCCTTGTCCTATCACAACAGGCCCTACTAAAAAGCTTGTCCCCATCTTTCTTATAAGCCCCCTTTAAGTATTGAAAGGCCTCAATAAGGTGTCCCCAGAGCCTTCTCTTCTCCAGGCTATACAACCCCAACTGTCTCAGCCTGTCCTCATAGGAGAGATGCTACAGCCCTCGGATAATTTTCGTGGCCCTCCTCTGGACCTGCTCCAATAGGTCCATGTCTTTCAACATGTCATCTCCTATTCCCTGCCCTGCTTCTCTTTCCTTCTCTGTTATTCCAATGCCATCTGCAATGCAATCACTTTCTCTCAGAGGGATAAATTATTCCATCACAAAGTCTTTTTTTTTCTGCAGTGAGATTTGTGCCTCAGGTAGATTGATTGAATATAATTTGGTCATCTCCACTCCATACAATATGCATTTCTGTGAAAACAACGTAGACTTATTCCAGATAATCATCCCAATGATCTAGCTCTGTATAATATCACACAGTATGTCCTGTTTGACCACAGACCTTTTTCTATTTAGCTTGAGGTTTGCCTCCCCAGGAATCTACTGATATAGGCACAGTCAAGGAGAACAGAAGTCCACCCAGAACACTCAGATTGCTTATTGTTTTCTGAGCTGGGGGAAAATAAATCCATTCCTCCCTTTGACTGCTCTACATAAATATTCCATGTGAAGACAGGGCTACAGTGTCTTAGTTAATGCTTTTATTCTGTATCTTTATACTTGTCAACTGGTCTTTTCATAAGGTCTTTCTAGGCATATGGGCCAAGGAAAAAATATCATCAGAATTTTAGATTTAAATTATCTCTTAGAAATGCAGGACTTTTCTAAGAAGGATGAAGTTCAGTTAAAGTGACCAGAACCTCACCATTGTTTTAGCCTTTTGCCCTCAGGAAACAGAAGAGGTTGGACAAAAAGTTTTCCAGACTGGGAAATCACCCTTGTCACCCCATGACTGAACCATCTGCCAGGCAGAGGAAGGGGCCCATAAGCTACAGGAGCAATCACTGCAGAAGTGGCCTTGTCCTGGCATGGGGCAGTGCAGCCTGGATTTCTCTTGATGCAAAACTCTTAAAACATCTACTGACCAGGAGTGAGGCAAAAGATGGATGCTCAGTAAGAAATGTTTAATTAGGATGCAAAGGTTTAGTAACAAAACTGATTTATTTTCTCTTCCTTCACTCTAAGTGCTCTGGACAGCATGACAATAAGTGACAGTTCAAGGAAGCCAAGCATCAGGGAACTTTTTCATTTAAAATAGTCACTGGGATTTATAATCTAGCTGCCTGAGACATATCTGTACAGTAAATAATTATATCAGTCAACCAATAATAAACAGCTACAGGAAGAATAGAACATGAGAAAACATACACCAGTTTTAGGCATCACAGAGAAAATTCAGGTTAGACATTAGAGGCCGTTACAGAGGAATGGCTAAATGACCTCTCAGGGTCCCTAATTTTTTTGTTGATTTTATGAATATTGCTTATACCTGATGCTTTGCTTTTGTTGGGGGTTTTTGTTGTTTCCCCCCACCCCCATAATAAGTGTAGACTTTGAAACAAAAAAAAAAAAAAGAGAAAGAATAAAATTGCTTGTTTAAATTATTTTCTCTGCTCAAAATCCATTTTGAATTATTTATAATAGGAATGGGGAAGGAAGAAAAGTAGGAGACTGAAAAATGGCATGGTTCAAGTTGTGTCATTTTGTGTAATATCCTCTCTAACATTAATGCCAAAGGTAGGAATAATGCTGGTGGGAATGCTACAAGGAGAAGGATTTCTTGCTGTGTGTCTTACACTCTTTCCCTAAGCAGTGTTACAAGTCAGAGTTAGGTGAAACACAGGTCTGTTCTAGGATAGCAATACTTATAGACCATAAGTAAAAATACTTTCAGGATACTTACGGTCTAATAAAGTATATATATGTGTGTATACATATAAATGTTATCTATATATTTACACAGATATAGTATAGATAACGTATAAATCACACACATGTTTAAGCAGGATGTAAAATATGCATTCTAAGTCAGCACCTTTTAGTTGGTGCCTAAATTCAATTCCCCTTACTCCTGACTAATTGATATCTTGAGAATATTTTACACTGGAAAAATTCAGTCTGCAAGACAAAATTGTAGTGTCTGTTTCTGCAGATTACAGACCCCTTCCAATTTACACTCCTCACTACCAGTTTGGATGATCCTGCTTCTACATCTCCTTGGCGTATGGCCTAAGATATTCTCTAGCCTACACAGGCATGTCATATATAGCCAGGACAGAATTCTTCTTGAAACTCCGCTTGTGCATCCTCTCTCCCTGTGGTTGTCACCTTTGAGATCAGTGGACACTGTTTAATGCACATTTGGACAGCTTTTATTCTCACAGCCACCCCCACCACTATTTTTAAAATAGTTCCTATTAAGCATACCTTTTTGATCCTTATCTCACAGTTGTACATTTTGTTGTGGTTACATTAGCTAGTAACTGGTGTGATTCTTGGCCTAGCCACAAGTATGTGAGGTTGGGATCTTCAGCCTGAGTGAGCTGTGCAGTCACATGTGAAGAGGGCTAATTGGTGGCCAGTTGTATAGCGCAGGGAAGCAGAAAGTCAGTAGATGGAAGGGATAGAGCACATAGATCCCCCATGTGATTGCATTTAGGGTGGGAGGCAGCAGCAGAAGCACAGAAGCCAGGGCCATTCAATTACTTAGGGCATGTGCGATGTCTGCAGAAAGTGGGATACCTGACACAAGACATAGGGGAGACTACACCCTTATGGAGCAGCACCTGGCGACCAGGAGGTGTATGATAAGCATTTCAAGTGGGACTAGAAACCTAATTTAAGTGACTGAATTGATCCTTTAAGGTCATTTACTGACGCTATATATACACACACATATTCATATATGTATATAGTCAGTCTATATATGTATGTATATATGTATATACATTATATGTGTGTGTATGTATATATACATACATGCATATGTATGCTTTAGTTGCACATTCGCTATAAAGTCAGTCAGCTGGAGAATAGTTTAAAACAACCCTGAAGTTTTACCTCACATGTAGAGGTCTACAAGTGAGTAGAGGTTGGAAAATACTCATGAGACACTGTTGAAGGACTTTGTATGTGGGTTGGGGCAGGGTTTCACTGGGTTTGTGTAACTGACAGGGCAGGCTGGCAGATGGGACACCAGCAAAAAGAATGTTTTTTGCATGTTTGCACAGTTTCTATCTCAATGAGATTATGATCGTAATGAAGTTGTGAGCCATGACAAGAGTTCCTAGCTGCTGTCACAGTACAAATAATAGTACTTTAGAGAAAATAAAAGCAAAGATGGACTCAGGGCCAATTTACTGTAGAGAGAAAAGAACATGTTGTGTCTGACTGAAAAGGCAGAGCATGGGCACAAAAACAAGTGTTTTTAACTTGCAGCACATCAATTATTTCATGATAACTGTCCACGTGCACACATTTTACCCATAGAAAATGCTTGGTAGGTTGCCCTTTTTCCATGGACTGAGAAACTATTCCTCATAACTTCAGTTTACTGCAGTAAAAGGCCATGCACACAGGTGATAATGCAGAATAATGAACACGATGTACATCCTAGCATGATGGTAGAGGATGGAGGATGTGCAACTGAGACTGTCCTGACACTCCTTGACTGATCCAAAATCTCAGCTTGTGGGAGATCAGTGGAATACAAACCCAGTACTAATGATATTTTTCACAGAAAGAACATTTTCATGGAATGAAAGTCCATTTTCTGTAACTGGCCTGGTGTTACTCTCCTCTGCAAACARTGATCTCTCACCATTTTTGCTGACTTCCTGCATTTCTGTTATTTCTATAAATAATGATTCCATGTAATAACTTTGTTTCCTCTCTGAAAAAAATTGCTACATCCCTTCAAAAAGGTAGGTAGATTGTTCTAAGCAGTTAATATCATGCTTAGGTTTAAGCACATACTAGAATTTGCTGTGTTCCTTTTAGAAAAGTGCTTGAGGTTTCCTGAATTAAATGGGATTTGAGCTCTTATGTTCTTTCCTGATTTGGAGTCTTTCTAAGATTTATTCAATCAAATGCAAAATCTTTATTCATGACTCTATAAAACACATTTATTTTAAAGCCAAAATGAGCCACTAGAACATATAGTCCAACCTGCTCTATAATAAACCAAAGAACTCACCCAGATATGCCGATGTAAGGTAAAACATACTATATAAACTACTAGAATAAAAGAAGTAAAGCACTTAAGCAGCTGAGGAAGCAGAATCTCATTTTAACATGATACATTAAGGCAATATGATATTGATGTAAAATACAAACCATATATGAAGCTCTTACTCAAGTAGCAAGGCATTTTCAAACAGTGGATAGTAATAATTCCTGGCTAAATGGAATCTCTTTGCACTTTTTAAGCATTAAGAAAGGAAAGAACAGAGAATGATGTAGCCTAAAAGTCTTTAGTGGAGAGATTTCCTTCCAGATGCCACTGCAACTTGCTTTGGGGATCAAAAAATTCCCAAATGTTGCAGTATTATTTGAGGAGGACTTAATTTTTCTTCAGATTCTTCTAGAGTCTTCTGTATGCATTGTTATAGGATGAGATCAGCTTCCAGTTGTGCAATTAGGAATGTGAATAACATCTGCCACATTTGTTTTGTTCACTCATGTGAACACCCGAGGGAGTGAAATACATAGAGGATTGCTTTGTTTGGAGAAGGGGTAAGGTAACATATTTTATAATTTTATCATTTCAATAGCTAAGGCTATATGTTTATATTAGAGAAGGCAGGATGAATAAACATACTTTGCACCTGATGAGAAAATGATACAGCTTATGAGATCCTCTGTTCCTGTAGGTTTTCATGTCTCAACCTCAGATCAGTCCCCCTCATCATCACTTCATCAGAATAAATGAGAAACTTTTTAAAGGGGTAGGCAATTTGTCCCAGTGCCAGTACCACGTGTTTGGTTTATTTTTTTTCTGCTGTGCTGTAAAAGCCTTGTGGAGGTAATTCAAACTTCCATAAAGAGATAGAAAGAGAGAGGTAATGAGTTGAAGTTATAGACAACAATTTCAGAACTATTAGCAATATTGGCATCCTATGCCCTTTCCACGTAGTCAGTGAACAGGTTAAAGAGAGGTTCCATGCCATCAGGATCCATAGCCTTCCAACTAGTGCCAGACCTTCCATTGTTTCAGGAAAGGTACAACAGGCAAACATGATAACTCTACCGGAATATGCATCCTTCATACCCACTAATTAATGGAGAAGAAAAATGAATAAGGGGAAGGTATTCCCACATGTAGCTGAACATTAATTTTTACTTTCTTCTTTTTATTTCTTTTCTAACCAACAAAATTCTTCCAGCTTCTAATAACTTTTTTCTATTATACACTCACTTTATCACTGCAAAACATTAATCAAATAAGTCCTAAATTTTTACCAGCAAATCTTTTCAATACTTTATCTCATTTCCAGTGATAAGGACCCAGTTATGAAAGTACAACACTCAGATCTGAGCAAAGACATCAACCTYGGAAAAAAAGCAAAGCTCTATAAATACCTTCCCTGCTTGGCCTGTGCAGCTACAGTGCTGAGAGGTCCATCCTGCACCCAAGTGCAGGACACAATAAGACTCGAAGACCGCATGTACTTCTTCTCATGCTGGAATATGGAGGTGGAGAGAAAGAGGTAGGCAACACACTGTTAGATCATCTCTGTGCCTTGGGTAAGGACAGCATCAAGGTCTTCATTCATCACATCTCAGGCATGGGGGAGCCCCTGTTGCAGGGGACTTCTCTAAATCCGACAAAAGCCAATCTCTGTCTCTACCATGGCACTAATAATGCAATCATTTAGATCATAGCAACAATTCTTTTCTACTAAACCAATGGCTGCTAAAGTCAGGTCCACCTACAAGGTTTTTTTCCCATTTACCAGTAGTTTAGCCTTCTGTTGGTACCCCAGGTAAGATTATATTTCTCACCGTGTTATGATTTCTATGTGATTTTCAGGTACCCTTCATATTTTGATCAGTTAGGGAAAAACCAAAAGGACCATTTGGTCATTGATAAAACAGAGAAATAGAAACACTCAAAATGGCTGGAATAGTTCCAACTTAAAATAGAGACAAAACATTTATATCAATTACCATTATTTAAAAATATGAAGCTGATAGTTTCAGGGTGTGACAGCAAGTTAAGAGATGTAAGTTTCATATATATTTATGCAGTGGTCAAATATCATTTGCTGTGGAATATTTGGCTCTCCCTCTGTCATGGGTCAGAACGTGTATATGCTCATATGCGCACACATGTCAATATTAGATGAAGAATAAAAAGGCATTACAAGGTAGTTATATGTAGTCCTCTGAGTTTTTTGAGAACTCACAATGTACACCGTGATATATTTTAGTCAAATATTGATGTGGGAAGGAATTTTGAAAGTATGATGTGCAAATATGATACCATAACAAAATAAACAATGTTTGTGTAATTTCTATCTGTAGTCTAACATTTTCACGATAGTCCTCTCTGTGTGGGTAGAATTTAAATGCCTTTGTTTCAAGATTTTTTTTTAATTTGTTCTTAATACTTCAGTTAATAATATCATCAAAGGTTTCCCCTGCAATCATATTTTATTCTGCGATGCTGAGCTCTAACTTCTAGTTTTAGGCTTCTTGATTTCACTGGATGTACTCTCTAGCCTTTCAAGTTTATTTGTATTGGGCAAGAAGCCAATGATGTTAATGCATGGAAACCAGGTAGCTGTCAGGACTACTGCAGCAGCATGTCTAATTTTGTTGTATTAAAGCTGTCACAAAACATTAAGTAAGAGATTACATGAAGTATGTGTAGGGCAAATAGTTTATAATGTAATAAACTAATAAAATTTTGAACAAGCTAAAACATGATCCCTTTTATGTTTCTTTTCCCCCCGTTTTTCCTGGTTTGTTCATGTTATTCCCCATTCTTTTCTAAATCATTGCTGAAAATCCAAGTGGAGTTCTGAACACGTGTCTGTCTGTCTATCTATTTACATATATTTATATTTAAAGTTTTTTCCATGAATGCCACAAAGATCCTTTATGTAGTTCTGTTCCCCTAGTTATCTTTTTAATGCTCATGGGGAAGAAAATAACTCTGACAACCTCAGTATACTATGCCAACAACAGTGAAGTTTTAATCTTGCTTAGGTCCTCCAGATGTTACAGCAATACAATAAAATCATAAATGGAGATATTTCTTTGGCCCTAGAGTGGCACAAATACATTTCTAGCTCCATTTTATGAATAAAATATTCATCAGTAATAGAGTGTTATGCCATGTCCATTTCAGAAAATAGAAGCCACAGGAAACAGTACATTCTGTCTGAAGAAATGTGGAAATGGAAAGTGCTGACTTGATAGCAAAGATGAAACTGCTGTACAGATTCCCTAAGATGTCTCCAGAGGTAACACTTCTCCGTGGAGCAATAGAAATCAAGACTTATAATAAGTAGTTGCAGAAGTATCTATATGAGAGAACACAGCTAGATATCAATGAATTTACCTACTCTATTGAGCTGATTTGGCCATTGTTTTGTACTGACCCTACTGCATGGTCATTCACATCTCACATATATTCATTCTCCTGCAGGAGGTCTGGAGTGATGACTAAAGGAAAAACCTGGTGCAAGTTTGAAGACTGTCAAGATCTTGCATCTCTGGGTCTGGTCCAGTGCTTCACCATTAAAAATAAAGATACCCTCAGTGCAGAAGGTGGTTCACAGCAGCCATCTCTCTGCTGACTACYACTCCCTCCATCTTAATAAACTAACTCAGGTATTTAGACAGTGTGAATAAACTTTCTTTCCTCCCACAAAAGCTAAATGAAATAGGGACTGTGGTAGGGTGTTTGCTCCAGACTCACTACTGTTGTGTTTTGCTCTTGAATTTAATGTGCAGATTTAGCCTGATTAACCATGATCTGAGGGTCAAAGACATATGGTGGCACATGAAAGGACAGCTGTCTACACAGTTTCAGTGAGACAATGTTTGCACGAAAGACCCCAACTGTGACAGTGTTGCAGATCTTTCAAGGAGGCTTCTGCTTCTCTCTGTTCTCTGAAAGACTTTCTCTGCAAATTTTTGTTAACCCTGACAGTTATTGTTAACCCAAACAGTATTGTTCTTTCCTTGATTCACAGACACTTTCTTCCCAGGTTTTCTTATATTTCAGTTCCAAAAGGAGGAAAGCTTGTGCTGTTCAGCCTTACAACAAGAGGGTGGGAATAATGTTTTTCTCCTGTCATGTAAACCGTGGTTTAAAAAAAAAAAAAAAGTGCTATCCACCGCTTGCTTTTTGTCTGAACGTTGAATCTGACAATGTCTGTTGTATGTGCTGTGAGAGAAAGGAGACTAAAACCATGTTGTAACATAAGCTAAAGAATAACTTGTATAAATTTTATTTTAAGTCAGGCTCTCTTCATTGAAAGGATTCTGGAACCCAGGAAACAGGGAGGGGGGGGGGCAGGGAGAAGAGGAAATTCCCCCCTTCATCCTTCCTTCAGTTCCCTGATAACAGTATCGACTGAGTGGCAGCAGCTCACAATGGAGGAGTGGTGATCAGCTGTAATTTGCTCTAATTCTTCCTGCCTCAAAGAAGTGAGACAACCCAGGCTGCCGAAATGTGGCCCTAGAGTTCCCTAGGGAAAGTCAAGCTGGAAATGCTGTAATGTAGAGTTGGGCTTTAAAAGTGTGAAGGAGATGCAAGATGAGACTCAGGTGGAGGTTTCTGACCTGTAGCTAATGCACGGTAGTTTCAGTCCCCATTAGACTTGGCACAGATATGGTTCCAAGCCACTCATACAGATTCTCGGTAATGTAAAGGTACAAAACCAGGTAATCAGAGAAAAGGTAGTAAAAACAGGTATTAATAAAAATTTAGTCACCTCTAGGATTGCTAAACAAGACTCTTTAAGATCATTGTTACTGGCTCAACACACTTTAGTTCAACCTCTTTACAAGTACCCATTAAAAGTGCAGAATTTAAAACATCCATGGCTGGAGTTAGTTTCTCTCGTAGAATTTCTGGGAAAACCCCAAATCCAGAGTCACTTTAATTTACCTGCTTAGTTCCAATAATAGTCTCCCAACAGTGTTATCTAGGCCATAATTAATTACATGTATATATTTATTTTTAATTATTTTTATGCAAACATTAAATAATCACTAGAGATCTGGAAACTGTAACTACAGGCTTGGAAAAYGTACTCAGCTGTACTCATTTAGGTTAGTTATTGGCTTTTGAACTGAATTCAGTAACATAAAAATTCTTCTGATAATGCAGATTTCAGAAATTAGAGACATGAAGGCATCTATCAAGGCTACAAGAAGCCTGGTATAAAGAATCACCACATCCTGTTGCTGAAATAGTTAACAAGTAATTTGGCACACCACTGGGAAGTAATTTCTCCTATTTGAGTAGGGCTAGTGCTAGCATTCAACCTTGAAAAAATATTTCAAAAATCTGTTCATAGACTTTTTATATTTAAAGGAATTCATAAACTGTAACAAAGCTATTTCAGCAGAAGTATTGAAATGGAAAAAGGGACTTTTCATCCTGCATTCATCTGCCATTGTCAAAATTCAGAAAATTCTTTACATTTTACTATCAAGAAAACTACATAAGTACTAGCCTTGTTTAGAAGAAGAGTACTCAGTATCATACAAGACTCTTGACAGTTTGTTTCCTTCAGGTACCATGATTTTACATTAGAATTTGACCCAAGTGATGTGCTGAGAAGTGTTCAGCTGATAAAAAAGAGTCTTCTGTGAAACTGTCATATTTTTGGCTCATTTTAATAGGCAGTGGTTTTATGTCAAAGAGACACTTCACATTTGTTACAATTGGCAGCATTCTTTTTTTTTTTTTTTTGGAAGCTATAAAGCCCTGATTGGAGCTGCAGCAAGCTTGTCACCAGAGACTCAGACTCAAGCCCTTTCAGTCGTACAAGCCCCCTGCAATTTGCTTGGCAGGAGACTGGCACAAAAATTGTGCCACTGAACTAACGAGAAAGAAAAACTCCTTGAAGCTGGTGGAATTTTGGGCACCATCATATTAACTGTTCAGACTGAGACCACTGCATGACCTTCCGTATTTCATATGTGGTTTTTAGTCTGATTCTCCTCGGAAATGTGGTTTATGCAGCTGTGTTGTTTGGCTGCTGGTTGCCCTATCCTAATACTTTTTTTTGTTATTGGCCATATTCAAACAAATTCAAAAGGCAGTAGTGGTGGAAAACTTAAGGAAAATTATGTTTCTGTAAATTTCATGAAAATCAATGTAAGTAGAGGAAAGATCCAAATCAGTGCTCCTACTGAGGAACAAATATTACACGTTGTTCTTGGCAGCAGGCTGTTTGCCAATTGGCACAGGAGTGCTGGCCAGCTAATCAGCCCGCACACAGCTCGGGAACTAGCTGTAGTATGAGCTGCTACCTGTGAGTCAAGGCATCCTAGGGACTAGGGAGGGGAAAGGAGTTACTGTGGTTTGAGGATAGAAGTGAAGGGATTTGTAGGACAAAGGATAGAAATCCATAAGAAATCAGGCTTTGTTAATTGCATTGCTCACCAACAACTTTGTTTTGTTTTATCTAGCCCTAAATGTATGACAGTAGAAGGAACATAAACACTGTAATAAAAGGAGTGTGCAAATGGAAATATTTTGGATATAACTGAAACAGGAAAAAAAAAATCCACCCTCCCCCTATTTCCATGAGAGTGTGCCCAATTAAAAGTAAAAGAGAAAAACAAAATGAACTGAAGGTTATTCTCCTTTGAAGCTTGTTGACTTCATGCTGTAGTTTTATTTGCTGAGTGAGCAGTGGGTAATAAGAGGTATAATTATATTAAGAGAAAAATATTCATTTGTATTACTAATAATTCCTATATACAGGTATTATTTCTAAAAGTGTGTTTCAAAATCTCACAGGTAAAACTCAATCTGAAGCCATCCATACTAAGATAAAAGCTCTTCAGCACAGTACAAGGCTTAGAAGTATTTTCTATTTATTAGACATTGTGAAGTCAAAAAGGAGCTTCCTTTGTAAAAATATGTGGGGGATGAAATACACTGAGAGGACAGTGGTAAAAACCTGCAGAGGCAACACACTTGAATATTCCTACATATTCCTACCTAAGTATTCCTTGCAAGCCCTTTTCCTGCAGAGTCATTGCCTCCCATGGAGGCTGTTTGGGCACATCGCTCAGGCAGAATCACTGCAAGTCACTGCCACTTGGCAAGGCAGGAGGGTCTAGTTGGATGGCAGGAATTTACCTACACTGCAGCTTTTGGAAAGGACGTGCCTGCAGTCTTCTTGAATACCTAAATAAGTTACTTGATAGCTCATTAGAAAACAGAACTATGTCCCCAATCCTCTTTCCACCATTCTCTCTGATGACTGAAGTAAAATCTCACTAAACTCAGAAGTCATAGCCATGAACTACAAGGCATTACTCTGTATAAACATTTGCCAAAACTCTAAAGCAGATATTTACATGCACAAATTGCTCTCATATATTCTGTGATGGTAATCCATTACACAAATTTGTCCTCTCCATTAAAAAAAAAGGACCTTTTAATCTTAATATAAGCCTTAGGCTTTATTAACATTTAATGTTAAATGCCGTTAGTAGGTTGTTAGAATCACATACACATCTGCATGAAATCACTAGGAGTCTTTTCATTATCTTCCGGGATGAGATGATGAACTGCTGAAAGAGGAGGAAAGAGTTGTTATGGATCTCAAATTTCACTACACATTTAAAAAAAATCCCACCACCAAATATGTAAAAAACCAATGAAAAGTTAATAGGTTGGCTGATCTGCGGATCTGCTGATCTGCTAATGCTTCTATAAGCTTTATTGTGAGCTTCTACTGAATTGACTTCAAGACTAAGACTTGCAGGGTACAAACCATAAACTGATAATGACAAATTGAGAAATTTCCCTTTGTTATTTAAAAATCACATGACTCAGTTTTCATTAGTGAGATAGCTGTTTCAGTTTAAAAGTCCTAAATGTTGTAAATGGGTATTTTAATCTTATTCTTTTTTTTTTGAAAATCCTAATTCATTTACCCCCTAATTACTTAACAAATACTATGCAGTGAAATGAAGAATGGGTGTTAAAACAAAATGGTTTATAACACCTGGCACAATTCCCAGAAATCAAACCATTTCACATCCTTGATGCCCTGCCAAATATGTTTTTGTTGTCTTCCTCTGTCAGTGTAAACAAACATGGTGGTGGCGGGTGGGGGGAAGCCGGAAGGGCTCGAGGTCGGACTGGCTTTGTCCTTGTCTACAGCACATCTCCACCCTCTGCTACTCCCAAACGCTTCTGCAGATCTGATTTCCCACATTACTGCAGCATAAAGGAAGTTTAAAAGAGCTGCGTGTATACTTCATAGGAAGGTAATAAGGCATTGCAAGACTAACTTCACACTTTGCTCGTCTGTCAAGGGGGTCTCCCCTTCCCAACAATACCCCAATGTTTTGGTAGGCAGGCTCCAGCCCACTTAGCCAGTGAGGAGGCACGGGTGGAATGCCAGGTATGTCTACAGAGCAAAGTAGTGCAGGCAGCCTGACGCCAGGAGAGAATAGGCAGGTACCTATTGAGTTACAGGATTTCTACAAATCTAATCCACGTGTAATGTGAGACTTATTACAGAGTCAGCCTCTGCCAGGGCTGTGAAAAGTCTGGGGATATGAACAGCCCCAGAAACAATGATCCCAGTTAACTCATTGCAACCCAACATCAGTTGACCAAAACTAATGCTCTGTTATCCTTGTAATTCATTTCTTAAACAGCGATTACAAGCTGTATCTTATCAAATATTTAATAGCAAATGCAAGAAATTACTGATAAGACTGTGGGTGACATTGTGTCTACTGCAGCACTGCATATTGTTTATGTAACACTGCATAAACATATGAAGTTTATATTTATTGACTGATATGTGTAATATATGCAAATTAAGCAAGACCATTTAACATGGGAAGCATTTTCACACATTTGAAACAATAAAACCATTCTCAACTGCTACTAATACAAAGAAAAAAATTCAAATGTTTCCAAATCTTGTTACAATTAAAAGAATCCTTGTTGATTTTTCAGGCACATTGGGAATAAACTGCAGCATTTAAAAATGTCTGTCTGCTACAAATCTGCGAATTTCTTCAGTCGTTATAACGGATGAGAGCTCTGATAGCCCATTCAGTATCTACTCATTAGGCATCATTTTAGTCACGCACCTCTGGTATTGTATATTCTCAGCTAATAAAGTCTTTCCCTCACTTGATATCTTACTTGATATCTGACTTTGTCAAATAATTAAGCACAGACTTTCTCAATCAATTAACATTTAATTTGGATGCCATTGACCATAAAGAATAAATTTATTTTATATTGTGGTTAATGAATACTCACATTTCTAGAAATGGTCTGCAGTTTTCCAGGTTATATTTGAAAGCCAGAAACTCAGAAATGGTAATAAATGATGTTGAATCCAAACTCAGAGTTGCACCTTGCAACAGACTAGTGATTTTGTTCCTTTCCTCAGGCTGTTTAATGGCTACATGACACCTTTAGAAAAGGTCAACTGCTATGGGGTCTGATATTATCAGTTCATCAGTGATACCCATCTGGCTATTTACTGACACATATATTCTATTCTAGCAACCAAAAGCAAACAAAGCTTTGGAAGAATAGCAGCCCAGTCATGATAGAAGTTGAAAGTTGGTTCAGGCTGCATTAAGAATTATTATTTTACCCAATTTGTAACCATTTTGTAATTGATAAAGTCAGAACTTTAGAGATTATTTCTAATTATGAGTTCCTCCTTGCTACTAGAATTGCAATGTAGAAATACTTTGCTGATTGGTACATGGAATGGGAATATGGAGAATACATTTTATATTTGATGTATTTGACCCAAGTGATGTGGAAAATTTATGTCTCTCATTTTTCATCGTTCACATAATTTGAGAATCTCCTGTATCTAGAATTGGAGGAAATGGACAGAACATAAGGATTTCAAGATGTCTAATGATAAATTATGAAGCCTAAAAATTGCTTTAGCTACCTGGGTGCCTAATGAGGGCTCCATCTTGGGCCAGATGAAAAAAGAGCTTAAAATCTGCAGAAGCTAACATTGCAGTCCCATGTCTTGAGCACCAGGTCCCAGTATGAATGCAATGAATGCTCCCTGTTTGATGTTTGAGGAAAGCACAGTATCTCCTAACAGGTTTCACAGGAGCTACCATGCTGTGGAGGATGCCATGTAAACCAGCCAGTTGGAAAATGTTAAAGACGTGAGTTTGCTAAATGCCTGTCTAGGATAAATCTTTGCTTAGTACTATCCGGACAACCCACTTGTTCTGTGCAGCCTGGAAACATAGTTTCATAGCAATTTTCCCACCTTGTTAAAAAGGTGGAACAAGGATTATTCCTTTCTTCATTCAGCTTCTTGGACCTGCCACTCAGACTAGGGATCTCAAAACCATCCCTCACATGTAGAAGCCTCCCATGACCTTCAGCTGTAAGTGGTGACAACTAAAGCCCGAACAGAATATGACATTTTGGAACATCATTTCCCCTGCTTACATACAGTTCCACTATTTCATCCATCTCAACTAGCAAGAACAAAGTTACTTATTTCCTCCTGACCAAAAAAATAGTAATGAAAGATCAAAGCAGTGCTGCTTCTTGATACTTATATGGTAGTTGCAAATGCTTATATATTTGCTTGCTTACAATTTGCTACATTTTATCTCAGTAGAAACTTTTAACCCCATTTGCTGGAGATCTGGGCAAAAGTTGATGCTTAACATTTAGGTTGCCACATGAGGTCTCAGCTTGTCTAGTGTTCTTTACTCCTCCTTTTGATTAGTCTTATCCCTGCTTAACCTCTGTGGTAGGTAAAAAGACATTGTTAATTAATGCTTACATTGTGTAGGCCCCTTAGAAATAGCATTCAAAACATGGAAAAGCAAGAATGTACAGGGTAATCTACAGTTATATTCTCAATACTAGGAACGTTTTTGACTGGAACAATAATGCAGCTGAAAAGGTAGCAAGTTTTAAGGCAGTCTTCCTGAAGCTATAAGCACATTAAACCAATGACAGTGTGTTTGTCTTTTTTATTTTAAAGCAGCAAAATGGAGAATTTCAGCAATATCACCTAATAGGTTCCACCAAATGTTACAAAATGCTACATAAATTGTTGGCATCTGTTGGATTTATTGCAGCTTTGCCTTTCAGTTATCTGACAGATAGAATACATGAAATACAGTGGCCATGTCTTTGCAACTAAATGGACAAAAAAATTTCTGGATACATCACTCTTTAACACATACAAAAAAGATTAGCTTATTAACACATGCTTGGTTATTTTCCACTGAAGTGTAGAAATTCTAGCCTTCCCAGACTCCACTTACATTTACATAAGACATATTCTTCTCTAAATAAAAAGTTAAAGCCAATCTAAGACTGACTATGTTTGGTATTTTGGGGTTTGTTTTGGGGAGGTTGTGTTTGGTTTTTTTCTGTTGGAGACCGACATTGTAACATTTTCATATTGACTTATCATCAGGCTTTTAAATTTAGGTAAAATATAGTTACACTAACATTAACATGTGAGTAAATGTGTTTAGATAGCCAGCTTCCTTCAACCCTATTATTCACATGTGTGGTTGGTCATAAACAGTGTCCATGCTAATCATTCAAATTTGGTATCCCAAAAGGTCTGCAAAATAAAGCTGTTCAAGAAATAGGAAAAATCTGCCCTTTTTAAATCACACTCCTCAAAATACTGAAAACATTGCTTTCATATCTACATTTAAATTATTCTAGTTCTATCCTAAATTGAATTTGTTTGTAAGAAATTTTCTTTTTTCTTTAAGATCTCTAAAAGAGATTTAAAAAATTGATTTTATATTCCTAAACCTCTTGCAAAGGCATAAATGATAAATCTCTTGCATGTTAATTTCCAACCCACGCACATACTCTTTCCTGAAAGCCTCTGGAACCTTTCAAATATGTACAAGATAATTTATAAATAACTCATCTAAATACTATTTAAAACACACATGAGGAATTTGGCTCAGTGACTATTATATACTATTGAGACTGTATGTAAATACATTGTTTGGAAGAGGTGCGTGATAGTCAGGTCAGTGAAGCCCTTGCGAAGACAAGAGAAGGCCAAACATCCCTGTGCTGGTGAGCTGAATTAGTTGACTAACAACAAAGTAGTACTGCTAAAAGTGAAAGCTGGGTTAGGGTAGTCACCAGAGCTGTTTAATAGTTGGCCACTTTTTTGTGCCTTCCGGAAAATGCAACAAATATATCAATGTAAAAATATTCAAACGGAACACTTAATGCACTGGTACAGAAGCTAGGAATTTTGCTGCACATTTTCCACCCATCAATCTTTAGAGGCCTTTGAACAATAACTAAGAAGCATAAGCCATTTGTAGGTTCATTGACAATTTCTTATAGGGATGTCTGCACTTCACTAGAAAATGCTTATGTGTCTGAAATACAGAAGATTTAAAAACTTTTAAAAGTTACAGACAGTTTTATTATTTCCTATATTCATACTGTATTTCTAAATTTAAGGGATGAGTTAATTACTTCGCAAAGCAGGCAGCTAGCTGGAAAATCTTTTCCTAACAGTTTCCTCGATTCCTCACCACGGTCAAGGCTCAGGCCATACTTTGGACACTTTTTGGAAGCTAACTGACACAAACGAGCCAGTCCCACAGTCACCTCTGCTACTCAGTCTCTTTGCTGGGCTCACGCTTGGAAGAACAGAGCTCTGGGCACCTGCTGGCACACTGGTCTTGTGGCACAGCCCATGCTCAGTTGAAGTTGAAGGTTGAGACCTGTGGAGACTGTCCCGGGTCAGCTGGCAAAGTCTGGTGACCCCAGCTCTGTGCTCTGGAGTTCAGGTTCAGGTGGCCTCTTCATAGAGGCCTAGTGGACCATGTGGATGGATGGCTAGTTCATTTTTGACAGTGACCTTTGACCTACCTGGCTTTAACTGCGTAACTGTACATAGTAACTAATATTCATGTCCTGATTTACAAGTCTGCTGTTGGTAACAACTTTTCTGCCTTACTTTTGGCAGAAATTTAAGGTCTCTGGGAGCTTTTGTCCCAG
Source organism: Phoebastria nigripes (assembly GCA_035582835.1). NCBI lineage: Eukaryota > Metazoa > Chordata > Aves > Procellariiformes > Diomedeidae > Phoebastria > Phoebastria nigripes. Next base: position 249,252 of record JAYKAV010002939.1, on the reverse strand, counting down.
CACCGAAACTAAAGATTGAGGATGGGTGCCAATGTTCACAAAAGTAAGCTGTTCTGTGTGATTCTATGAAGTTGCTTTTGAAATGCCTGACAAATGTGTTTTTTCTACGATATGCTACACATGGCTTTAATTAAAAAACAAAAACAACTCCCCTGAAAAATTATTTTCAGTCACAAATGCTAGCACAGGAGCAGAACGTGGTAACTCTGGCTATGAATTACTTTAAACTGGATTGTTTGAGGCTTCAGGATAACTGTGTTGTTTGAAGTCTGTGCCAGTCTTTGGCGACATTATATTGGGAACAGGTTCTATGAACAAAAAGGAAAAGAAGGGCTCCACAGCACTGCCTCTTGCTTTGGAGAGACCGTCAGGTCTCTTTACTACTTTGGACATGATAAATTCTTAGACACAAGAATTGTTTCTTCTTCTTCTTCTTCTTCTGAGTGACACTCTGATAGGTCTGTCTTCTTCAGCTCATCCCATGGAGCAACAACCCAGTCTCCTCCTGCCCCAGAGACAAGCCGGGGCTGCTTCTATATGTATTAGTGCTCTCTCCCAAGGGGTGCAGAAGGGCCTACGCTACATTTCTGTCACACGCCTCACTTGCAGGATGGTGCTGATATTCACTTTCAGTTCTCATAAGGAGCAATGTGTGCCAGGTTTACTATTTTAGAGAAACAAATGCCTAATCCATCCTTTTGCATGCATTGGGCTGCATGCAGACTCAGGCATTGATAATTGCTGCCTCATATCATCTGACTTCTGTTTTCAAGCTTTGCTTTGCAACTGTTGTCACTTAGCCTTCTTTTGGTTTTGTTGCAGGCAGAGATTATGGCAGGATCAAATGATTTGGGGAGCTGGGGATCTCAGCAGAAGTTAAAATGCCTTTGCCTTAATCTAGTTGTGCTTTCTCTTAACCCTGGCCATTTTGCACAGATCCCGAGTCAGCTAATGCTCAGCTGTCGTGTCAGGAGTGCTGCCACCTGCCCAGCCCTGGCATCCTGAGCTGATGAATGTCACCAATTGCCTCTGGCATAAACGAATGGGCCACCTCCCAAATGATTAGCCTGGAAAACAGCTTATGTATCTTAATAACATCATAAAAATGCACTTTTTAAATTAGATCTTCTCCAAACTCACAGCCTGGTCAGGAATAAAAGTTGCAAATATTAAGTGAAGACCCAGCAGTAGCTAAATGTGTGATGCAGCCACATCCAGTCCTGAATATAAAAAAAAGGCAAAGTAATGATTAATGTCATCATCATTGCCCAACATTTAAAAGGGTAGCATTTCAGCCAACAGGAAAGCTTATTTCAGGGAAGTTGTGATAACCAGTCAGAAATCCTGTTCTAACAGTGCAGGAAGGTATTGGCAGTCTCCCAGAATATTTCCAGCAAGCGTAAGACCAGCTACGCACCATGGAGAGGCAGCTGGAAAAGGCTAACATAAAACAATAACAGCATATGAACTGTGAAAGCGAAGTCTCATGTTTGCAGAGGTTAGCTGCAGTTATCTTTCCAGGAGTGTAAAGGTTGCAGAGAGTCTAACAGCTCAAAACCTGAAATGGTTTGTTAATTTATTTAGTTGTTCCTACATACAGCTGATTTTGGCTAGAGCCTGATTTGCAGCTAGAGGGAAAGACCATGAGTGAAATATATATCCTTTTATATTGGAAATAATGATAACTGTTAGGAAACTCTGGAAATAATGATAAATCCCTGCTCCAGACATAGCAGTGAGATCTGGTTTTATAATTAACTAAATCATTCATTTTGACTCATACAGATTGCTTCATTTCCAGACATAATTTAAAATTGTACAGCAGTATTATTTGCAAGCATTTGCGAATTAGTACTCTCATTTTTAATTTGCTTGTACAATGCAAAAAAATGTACCAGAAATGTCTTCACCTTGCTTCTCCTATTCACCCTTTCCATAACCTAAAAGGAACAGTTCCCTCAGGTGTGAGATAATAAATTTTCAGTCAGTTTTGATCCCATGTCTGTTTTTTAGCATATGACTTCCTTTCTTTGGGTGGGAGAAATTTTTTTGAAAGACAAAGCTACATTCTTTAGTGAAAACTAAACCAAAAATCTTTGTTTCATCAGGAAATACACTAATAAATTTATTATTTCCTATACTTAATCATTTCATTAATGTTTTTACTAGGTTTTTAAAATATTGGTAATTAGCAGAAGTGTATTTATGATATATAAATATTCAAATTAATTCACACAATGATATTTACAGTGCTAGCAACTCTGATATTCTTAGAACTTCTCTTAGCATAATATTTTCCCCTGTTAAAACTGCTCGTGAGTACACTACATAGCTTGGGAGGTTTATGGGTTTATGCCATTTCCCAAAAACTGAAGACTGAATTTTTCCTTGGTTTACGTCTTCATGCTTGCAAAGGCAGGAAAAGCAAACAGATAAATAGAGACAAAATTGTTCTTTAATGTTGAATATTCATTAATTAAAACAAATTATCCTGTCATGCATACAACCTATCAGTCACATCATCTAAAGGTACATATGTGATACAGAATTTCTTTTCTCAAATATCTATTGCAGACAAAGCTGTTCAAGAACTTAACATTTGACCTGAATGAAGTAATTCTAACTTGAACTGTGTTTTCTAACTGGAAAGGATTGGAATTTTTGTTATCTAATTTTTATTTTTAAAAATAGTTGGAATAGTATAATTATAGACATGGTATATAAGGTTCTGGTTTATAAGCAGTGGCTTTACACTGATTTATAGAATTTTACAAATGTAACCCAGATGAGGATGTGGCCTGATGTTATATTTGTGCTGTCGGCACAAGTGAAGCAAACTTTTGCTTAAGCTCTGTGGTGGTGAAACAGCCATGCCTCAGACTCTGATTTTTCCCGTGTGCTGAAATGACAGACTGATTTCTGCTGAGAAGGGTCAGGGCAGGGGGGGCAGTGGCTACGCTGGGGTGGGTGGCCCCACCTTTCCCACTTCTTCAAGCAGAAAGCCCAACTCCCCCAGCAGCTCTCTGTCCCACCTCCATCTCCCTCCAGCAGCAGTGGCTTAACCCCAGTCTTGGGGACCTGCATTCAGTTTTTTCTTACAGCTCTTTCAGGCACTCCTGGAAATGCTATTGACTGTGACAAAAGCTTGGACAGTTGTTTGTTTGACCTGTCTGGTATGCACCTGAATTTAGATGTTTTTATTTCCTAAATAGCAGGCTTTAAGACAAATACTTGAAACAAATGTTTGAGTGTTGGCTTCATCTTTCTGTCTCTTGCCAATGTAAATAAATAGTTTTTATGTGTAGCTGAGGATGCAGTATTACATTTAAAAATAGTTATGTTACAAACTGAGTGAGGTACTTTGACTCTGAAGTGTCTGGGGAGAATAAAAAAGCAAAACCAGTCTTATGTTTTAGGCATTTATAATTGTACATGCACTTAATTGCTGTTGTGACTGTTCCATTTTTCCCGCTTGTGCATACTGATGGGCCCATAGCTCTCACTCTGGCTGCTCAGTGGAGAGAAGAAGGAATAAAAAGCATCTGCCCTATATTTTAGATTTTATTCAAAGATGTCTCTTATCAGTGATGTGGGAAAAAGTTGGAACTTAAGAAGGAAGCGGCTCTTGTCTGTCTGCACTGCTTGCCCAAGGGGACACTGAAGAACTCATGACATACTCTAAATGAGTGGGAGGTGCAGTAATCCCAAAATGCTGTATAATTTCCTTCCCGTAATAAAGTAAGCTCTCCTACACATAACGGCTGTTGCTGGTACTTTCAGCTTAAAGTAATTTCAAGGCATACCATGATCTCGAAGCACATTCAGACTAGAATAGACAGAATAGACTATTTCAGTTGGAAGGGACCTACAATGATCATCTAGTCCAACTGCCTGACCAATTCAGGGCTGACCAAAAGTTAAAGCATGTTATGAAGGGCATTGTCCAAATGCCTCTTAAACACTGACAGGCTTGGGGCATTGACCACCTCTCTAGGCTTCCACCTCTAGGTGGTTTGACCACCCTCTTGGTTAAAGAAATGCTTCCTAATGTCCAGTCTAAATCTCCCCTGGCACAGCTTTGAACCATTCCCACGTGTCCTGTCACTGGATAGCAGGGAGAAGAGCTCAGCACCTCCCTCTCCACGTCCCCTCCTCAGGAAGCTGTAGAGAGCAATGAGGTCGCCCCTCAGCCTCCTTTTCTCCAAACTAGACWARCCCAAAGYCCTYAGCCGCTCCTCACAGGACATGCCTTCCAGCCCTTTCACCAGCTTTGTTGCCCTCCTCTGGATGCATTCAAGGACCTTCACATCCTTCTTAAATTGTGGGGCCCAGAACTGCACACAGTACTCAAGGTGAGGCTGCACCAATGCTGAATGCAGCTGGATAATCACCTCTTCTGACCAGCTGCTTACGCTGTGCTTGATGCACCCCRGGATGCGGTTTGCCCTCGTAGCTGCCAGGGCACACTGCTGACTCATATTGAGCCTGCTGTCGACCAGCACCCCCAGATCCCTTTCTGCCGGGCTGCTCTCCAGCCACTCCTCTCCCAATTTATACCTGTGCCTGACATTACTCCGTCCTAGGTGCAGAATCCGGCATTCCGACTTGTTAAATTTCATCCCATTAATCATAGCCCAATGCTCCAATCTATCTAGATCCCACTGCAAGGCCTCCTGTCCCTCAAGAGAGCCAACAGCACCTCGCAGTTTGGTATCATCTTAGCATACTGACTGCTGCATAGACCCTAACAGTCTTTCCATTATTGCTTGATCTTTCTATGTTCCAGTAGTTAATTTAAATGTCAAAGACTACTTCAGGTTTAAAAAAGATATTTTTTAAGGACTAGTATTTTCTACTTTTGCCATTAGGACAGACTCATTTCATACTGTATCCTGCTGGGTCTCCTATGACAGGTCTCCTTTTACACAGCTCACAGAAAGAAGAAAATCTACTTCAAGTTTAGGCGGAATGCATTTAATTCAAGTGATGGCACCTCAACCTGTTTAATTCTGAAGGTTCTAGTTCAAACCTAGTGTATTGGCCAAGGTGGCCACTCTCCCAGCATGGGGAGATGCTGCTCCTCTCCCAGGACTAGTGATTCTGGGATCAATCTCTAAACCATTTGTGGATTGGATGTGATCAGCAGAACATCAAGACATTTTCACCATCACAATTTATTTGTAGACATGGAGCAAGCACCTCCATAAGGGAAATGCAGTTGCAGCGTGTCCATTGACATCTTAGCAGTCACCCAGCCTAGGGACTCTGAATGCTACGATGGTGCTTTACGTATTCAGTAAGTTGGCCTACTCCCATATGTGGGATGGCCATGTGCAAAATTCATACTTTGACATCCCTGACAGAGGTGGAGTTCTGCCCATATGGATGACACGTGCACATGATATAGTGCGTGTTTCTTCCTTGCCCTGTGTGGAAGTGAAGACAATCCAAAGTGTTTCAGCTGAAGTTTTAATATGTTGCTTTTATTTTCTAAGGCCTCAGTAGAACAGCCAACTGTTTAACTCATTTCCTATTTTGATCTGAACAACACTGTGTTACTCTGTTGGGGTTTTTAATTTTTAATTGTTTGAAATTAACATCTAAATTAGCATGAGCTTTTCCATGGGACTCAACAGGAGTAATGTTAGACCGTACTGAACATTGAAGAAAATTAGCTTTTCTAGCAAATGTGTGAGGAGGAACTTGTTTACACGTTGTGCCTTCATAGGTAAGTTAAACTGGTATGAGCTGACAGTCCTCTGAATTTAAACCTGTATATATTTATCAGTGTAACTCCTTTTGTGAATGGAGTCTTCTTGTATGAAGATATAGTCTTCTTCTGTTTAACCAATATCACTTCCAAAACTATTTAATCCAAACAAAGAAATACAAAAATATTCACTCATATTTGGAATAAGGGTGTCCAAATGGAAAGTCTTATAGACACAAATATTACTGACAAAATTCTTCCCTGGAAAAAAAACATGCATCTTTCATGACTTAGAAGCATATATTAAAATATTAATGGATCAGATTAAAATGTGTAAGTTTTCATGCTCTACAAACATAATTTTCTGACAAATTTTAGAGGTTATATCTTTATCAGAAATCTGCAAGCAATTTGACATATTTTTCCTTAGAAATGACAGTGTAAATATTCCAAGCTGTATTCAAGAGCAAGAAAACATCTCCACGCTAAATTTTCCGCATACCTTTCAGGGCAGTGTTAGTTCATTGCTGGTATTGTCTAATAACAACAGAGCAAACAGCAACTGAGACACTAGACATGAAATAAAGTCTAAGCTTGTGACAGCCATTGAATCAAAGGCTTGAAATCTTTTTTTGCTGTGGCCACCAACGAATGATCCTGGAAACTCACAGGCCTGAGCCTTTGCATTTATTCTTGAAGAAAAGGTTGGGACTGTTAGAAGAAACCTCTCCTAGAGCATCTTGCTACCTACAACCTTCACTAATAAGAAACCAATTTATTTTTGTCTTGAATATCAGATTAAATAATTCAGTATAAAAGATGGTATTAACTTCATATTCCAAATCCTGCTGTCAGAATAGACAGAGCCAAAGAATTCTATGACCTTTCAGGCTTCAGAAGATGGGTATCAGTAGCACTGCACAACTGTATGACTTGTTCTTGTTCTAGAAAATTTTGCCCCAAAAGAACAAGATAGAGGGAAAACTACAATGGTCATGAACTGTGTCAATACAAGCATTTTGTTTTTCTGATTTTCTTTGTTGTTTTAAATTAGCAGTCTGAACAGGATGAAATTCTTTTTCCTGTAGGTTGCTCTTTCTCTTTTGGTTACTGAGAGAGTCAAAATGCCCAGCTCTAGAACTAATAACAGTTAAAACTAAAAAAATTACAGTCAATTTATCCACCTTTATCTTTTATCATCATTGGAAAGATCTCCAAAGTAAAGAAAGGTAGATAGTCAGGATTCAAATTTCATATTTGGGGGAGTTTGGGACTTTTTTGCTGACATCTGTATTAATGAATAATTCCTTTTTCAGGCTGTGGAAATCTTCTCTCATTTTGCTGGAGGAATAAGGAGGAAAACAAAGAATAGGAGGCAGGATAGAATGAACTGAAATGTCTCAAGGAGTTGGAATTTTATAAGTCATCATGGTGAAGATGAATTGGTAGGCAAAGGGCGGGTGAGATGGTCAAAGGTGAATATAAATAAATGGGATGGTTCCACAATTTATCATGTGGCTGTCACCTGTACATACACGATATCTGTCCATCCATCTTGTCCTTGGATCTGGCTACACTGCTTGTATATCCAGAAAGATAGGATGAATCAAAGGAAAAAACATAAGCTTGTAAATAGGTGTCTACTCTTTCTTATGCTAATCTTCTCCTGGATCTCAATCCATATCTACTCTGAATAGGTAACAGGATAACTGCATAATAACTTTTAGCTACTATCATGCTTAGAAACCATGAAAGCCAGTCAGCTCATTAGTCTGAAATCTTTTAAGGCAACAATTCAGTTTAGAAAGACTAGCATTGAAAAATCTCTAAGAATGAGCACAATTATACAGCAGGAGCTAGTACTGAGCTGATTTGGGCACTGTAGTCTTTTCTAAGAGGATTTATAAAACATTGCTGCAGAAACATGTTAGATTTCTATGCTCTCTCTCTCATAGTTTGAATTTGAAATGTTATTTAGTCATTATCTATGGACAGTAGAACTATCTTTAATAGTCAAACCCTACCAGGATCTCAAAATCTCAGGAATTTTCCCATCTGAAAAATATTTAGTTCTAATCAATTCAAACACTCATTTTCATTTGTCTTTAATGCTAATTACTGGAATTAGAGTAATTTCAAATTAAAAGCTATCTAGAATGAAAGGAACTTAATTTTTCCTTTTAAAAGTAGCAAAACTGAACATTTCACCATTACTATTGTTCTTCAATTCCAAATTCAAGGAAACAGTCCATTTTCAGCAAATTTCATATGTATCCTTAGGTAAAAGCTGATTTCGTAAAAGAAAAGATCCAAATACATACAGTTGTGATCCACACTGAAAATATGTTTATTGACTTGCGTAGATTTTTGGTAAAGTACAGTAGAATCCAAAATCTAAATATTTAATTTTGGTTTATTTCTTTCTCATTGTGGAGCATGTGGAGCTGTCATGGGTGAATGAAACCAGAATGAATTAGATGGACATTTAAAAGAGTTAGAAATCTGACCTCTAAAGGGTAAGGCACAAAGAACTAAGAAAGATGATGAAACTATGCTGTGAGGAGACTGTACGTCACTCAGTTACTCTATTACTGTCCAGCACAAGAACTGTTTTATCAGTAATTTTTGGAGGGATTGCACTACTTGCTGATCTGAGGAAGAGTTAAAATAGCTTTCATACAAAATTATAGTTTCATACTCCCTTGTCTAGCTGATACTAGGAAGTAAAGCGGTTCATAACAGGCTTTTGGTTAGTACTGAGTAACACTGTTTCTAGGACAAGCCTCTTTGTAAAATATATTCTGCTTTCAAAACTTTGGGCTGGAATTTTCAAAGACCAAGACCCAGTCTCTGGGAGCTGACCACTAAGTTCCCATAGGCTATAATTACACAGTTCCCCAAAAGCTGATGTAGGAATAACTGTCTATCTGCATAACCCATGAGATCCCAGGCCATGTAGGGAGCTCACAATATAAAGTGCCTGGGCACACATTCTGAACGCGTTACTGTCAGGCCCCTGGCGTAGTGAAGGTAGGCAAGACTACATCTTCTCTGGAGAATGCCTAATGCCACATGAGGACCTGTAAATCTGTTTTAATTGTTTGGACAGATAAGAATATCAGTACTGAGCACAGTCACAGAGTACCCCTCGTAGATGAGTCCAGCTGTACAGCTTCCTTGGAAAAATCCACCCACAGCTGTAGGTAAACATTTAGATACAAGTCTGTTTGGGCAACTGGCATGCTCCCACTTACTGGGGTAAAAAAGAGGACCCATTTTAAATTTATTTGTGGAATCATTCCAGTTTAGAAAAAGATAAGAGAACATATAAAAAATATGGTAGACTTTATATGATTTTACATTAGGGGAACTTTTTCCTCTTATCAGGTAGTACTATTCCATAGAAGACGGGAAATCAAGGATCAATTCATTTATAAGGACCAGTTTCAAACACAATAGTTGACAGGCCCTGACACTGGCTGCTAGTTACTCTCAGTTTAACCATGTTCTTAAAGTGGAATCACTTTAGATTTCTTACCTAATCCCTTTTGTTATGGTGTGTGTATCACGAGAGGAGGGGGGAGAGGGAGAGAGAGAGATGGTAATTTACAAAGTTATTCTAACTTGGAAAAGTCTTTCTAAGTCCAAAACATCCTAAGATTTGCTTAATATGACTTTGTGCACATTTAAATACTTAAATTGTCATTTTAAGGTTTGTGTTTTTTAAACATAGCTCTTTAGTTTCTTATCCTTTTCTTTGGTATAGCTTTAATGAATGGATTATGATGGTCAGTTTGTAATGCCGTGAATGAAAGATTTAGGACCGCTAATCTTAAGAACACTGCTTGGCGCCAGTAGACAAACAATGCACTCCCCAACTTGTTATCTCAGCCATACTAAGCTTTCACTTCTTACCTGCTTTCAAAGACTGTCAGTTCACTCATGTAGTCCAGTAAGTAGTAGCACAATCTTCTCAAGAAGATGTTTTGTATTTCTTGATTTTTTGGGGAGTTTATTACTTTATAACACATCTGTCTATGCTGTAGCCAAGCTGAACTGAAATGCTTGAATTTGCAAAGCTTGAGCTGGTTTGAAAAATAATCTACTTCTATCGAGGTTTTGCAATAAAACACAGCATTGTTTTGGTATGAATTTTAAAAGTTTCAGTTAAATGATTGTATTATGGCTTTGTTTTATAATATTAATTCTTTAGAACCTTCATTGTTTATTTGGGAATAACCTTTACCAAAAAAATTAACTTGATACACAGAAATTATATAAGGGAATGATATAAGGTGAATGTATGTGCTCAGTTATAAAGATTCCTCACTCTCTTATATACCTGGAACAAAACAGATACCTTGTAACAAATACATGCCATAACAAATTTTGTGCTCTTATCTCATAAGCTGCCAAAAGACCCCTACATGAAGCCAAGTGATCGAAGGTACAATGCTTCTCAGATGATCAGACCCTTAAAACTATGCCCATAAAATAATGTCTTCTTAAATGGCTTTGTGACAATTCATTGAATAGTCATGTGTTTTAATGTTTTCCTGCAAATATATGCATTGAAGGGGGAACAATGACATTGTGTTTCTAAGCATTTTACTTCACTCAGCTGCAGTTGAGTGCGTGCTTAAGCATAAGTACAGGATATATAGTACTGGAAAAGGTAACTAAAAATGAAAACTCTATTTCTTTGATGGGAAAACTGCAACAGCACTTGACTAAATATAAAACACTGCATTTTATTTTTGCATTAATATTTACGTGAGAGGTGTTAAGTGAATAAATAGTATCCCACGTATCAATTAAAGACTTTGACTTACGAAGATTGGAGACTTCCTTGACCAGACTCTTGTAATGGTTTTCCTGTTGGTTATTGGAAACTCCAGGATGTTCAAAAATTGGGTAATAAAACCGCCATATCATATTTCTGAAAATTCAGAGGGAAAAAAAGCAGTCTTACTCTACTTTAAAAAAATAACACAAACTTTACTATATAGGAAAGAAGAGAGCAGTAAACTTATTTGGAACCTTTACTGAGAGTCACATTATGTATTTTAGTCTTAAATTATTTGTAAATTACATCAGTCTGAAAATCACAGGAGGACTGCAAATAAAGTGCCCAAGTACAAATAAATTTATTTTACCTTAAAATGCATAGATCATAATTTTATATAGTCAGTCAGATCCAGTTTAAGTCCACAGAATTGACAGAAAGAAGACAAGGGTTTGGCACATACACATTCACAGGATCAATAGTTTATGGTATATATAGGTACATGCAAGATATATCCTAGTCAAACTGATAAGTCACTCTACCTTTCCCACTCTCTACCATTGCAGAACATGTGCTCATGTTCTGCATCTTCTCTGCTTCTCATAGTTAGAAGTTGTTATGATTCAAGGACATCCTGTGGGCTGCTGCTGAGACCTTTTCAGATTTTAAAGTAAAAGCTGAGGTATTTATTTCAGACTGATATCTCTGCCACTTTAATACTTGGTATTTGTACAGAAACAGTAGCAGAATAACCAATATTGCCATATATATTTACTAATTTGAAACAGAAAACTCTCAAAAAATCTTTCCAGGCAAAAAAAAAAACCCAAAACCAAATCACTAATATAAAAACAAAATTTGATGCACAGTCTAAAGATAACATTTATTTAAATTATATTAGGGATCTCAGAATTACATTTGGGTTRTTGTAAAATTTAATTATGTCTCAATTTCTTTATGCAAACCTGTATAAGATATACATAGATAAAACTGAATCCAGAAACATGTACATAAATTGAGGCTAAATTGTAAAACCTTTTTTTCTAATATTAAGTTTTTTAATAATTGGCTCAAGGCAGCCCTGCCTGAGTAGGGGGGATTGGACCAGATGACCTCCAGAAGTCCCTTCCAACCTCACCCATTCTGTGAGTCTGCAATTCTGTGAAATCCTTTGAGTGTTTTTTTAAAGTCAGTTTGATTTTAGAGGCCTGAGCTCATATAGTTCCTATTAACAGCAAACATGATCTGTTTGTGACTACCCTCCAAGTGAAACTGGATCACTTTTGTTTAGATCCCTGCTTAAACTTAACAGTTTAGGTTTGGAAATCTTCCTTTGGAAGTAAATTACAGAAAGACAAACAAAATATTTCTTATTCATGTCTTCACTCTGGCAGGTATTCCTCTGCCATGCTTTGCTTGTCAAAGAGTCCTTAGTAAAGCCTTTAGATTCAGCACTGCCTTAGGGTGTATATACGTTCAAGCCCAAAGTTGAAAACAGAAGGTGACTTTTCAATGGAAAAATGAACAATTGAAAAAAAACTTTAATAAGTAAGTAAAAATATATTTAGAGCCAATTCAGTGAAAGTTGCCATTTATTTTCAAATCCATCGCTATGGCCTCTCCTCAATGTCTTTTCCCATTTCAATGTTTCTTCATCTCTGTTTTTTATTTTCATACTTTAAAGTGCTGTGGTTTTATTGCCCTACTTTTGACCTGAGATTTAGTTTTCTGCAATAATCTTTCTGTAGCTTGTTCTTAGTCATTATATCATGTCTCCTGGTGCCTTAGCTAAAAACTTGATCGTTGTTATTCACCATGAGCCAAAGAGGAAGGGAAAGTTTCATAGCAGCAACTGGAACACTAATTTACAAAAAAAAAAAAAACAAACCAACACTTTTTTTTTTCCCTAACCAAATGAGTATTCTTTTGGAGATACAAAAGTCACTCTGATTTTGCCTCCTTTGTGTAGTTTCTTTTCTGCTCATTGATTGTTGCCGGGTTGAATAATGAAAGTGGAGAGAGATGCCATTAACAGGGCTCCATGAGTGGAACAGTGGTAATTTTGGAAGTACAGGAATTTTCATCCCACCTATTGAAATAAAGGTTTTCAAATGGAAACCAGGGTAAAGCCCTATGGAGAGCCTGAATCAGGAGTTGCTATGACAGGTAATTTAGAACGAGAGGCAGGGAAGGGGAAAAAAACAGACGTCAGGTGTTTATATTAAGTATTATTAACGACTACCTACCCAAATCACCTTGCCTAGAATTTTACCATTAAAAGTCAATGAACCAATATGGGTATTAGTACTAATCTTCTGCAAAAATGGAGTTATCTGACTATGACAATAAAGGATTAATTTTGCAACTCTTGCTCTTGCTGAGTAGTATTTGGAAATTCAAATTATTATAAAGATTTCATGAAAAATTAATATAATTTTTTTCTAGCTGAACAGCTGCAAAAAACCTAATATTTACATCAATATTTATAATGTCTATGTTACCTCAGTAAACTCTGTGCTATGTTTGCTGTCAGACAGAAATGTCGTGTCTACATGAGCTGATGGAGGAAAGGGCTGATGGAGGAAAAGGATAACCAGAGGCTTCTGGCAGAAGTTCGGGGACAGTCGGCTGACTGCCCTGAGGCCTCAGTGACGTGCGCTCCAGCATGGCTGTAAGATGGACAATTTCCTCAGGTCTAGGGCAGATTTCTTAAAATGGTTACATGACACATTTTTCACCTTTGTAGACTGCAGATAGTAGTTTCTTCTCTCACACAATTAATGAGAGACTACTCCTATTAAAAATGCCTTAGACAGCATAGAAAGAATATCAGTACATGGGAATACAGAATAAGCAGGCTATAACTTTATTAATTATCCAGGAATGATCCAACAGTAGTTTTTCCTGCACACATAATCCCATCTTTCCTGCTTTCATGAATAATAATAAGAAAACTAATTGAGGCAGAACAACATTTCTGCAACTGACCATCCTGTTTGTCTCCTTTCAAGCTGTTTTTGCAGTATAAGAGTTTCAATTCTTAAGTATTAGCCTGTGCAAAGCGTACTGCTCACTTCTGGAAGGCTACCATAACATAGGAATTGTCATACAGGTTTGGACCCAAGGGACATCCATCTTTGTAGCCATCTTCAACTGTCAACTTCTTCATAGTCAACATCTGTGGCAGAAATGTGAGAATATTTTCTGGGTGTATCATTCCAGCCTTGGGACTTTCTGAGCCAGACATGATATCCTTGTATCTAATGTCTTTACCAGACTTTTTTAGTCACTTTTGCCTATTTTATTTTACTTGGGTTTAGCTCCTATTAGCCCCCTATACACTCCTCGGGTAGGAAACTATCAGCCAAGACTCCAAATCCCTCAGTCACTCAAAGCAAGAAGAGGTGTGGAGAATACGCAAATCTTCTCATTGATTCACTGGCACTTCAGCTTAGTGTCCCAGCTCTTTAGCAAACAGCGCACATCTCTACATCCAGTTCTGATTTCTCTAGTGCTGAGACATTCTCATAGCAAAAGGGTTCACTTCCATACCTGACTTTGACATGGGCTGATCAGAGAACAGACAATCTACTTTGCAAGAAGAGATGATGAATGTTCCCTTGTTTAATCTACAAAAGCTAAGGCCGAGGAGAGAACATGACCATTGCCTACAAATGTATCAGAAGTGCAAGTGTCAGAGCAGAGAAGGCAGCTGTCTCAGCTACATGGTAGTGTGATTAAATGATTAAGATTACATGCAGATTAAGCCTGGTCCCTCTCTAATAGGACTGCTAAGTAGAAGCAGCTCATCATTCAGGAAGGAAACAATTTTTAAGAAGCCTTTGGAACATATAGAAGTTTTGCTGGAGGCAGTTTGATTTCATTCTATAGTACTGGCCATTTAAATCACAACTAGTTCTCAAACTGGTTTTAAAAATCTCTCCAGTGAATTCTCAGCACTCTGCCTCCCTGTCTGGAAATCAAGTTGTCGCGTCACTTCATCAACTAGCTCTTCCTCTGCTTTCCTCCACATGCAGTGGTTTGGACTCGGAAGTCCCCCCTTGTCTCGGCCATAGTCCCATTGCTGTGCTCGTGGCGTATGTAGCCCAGTGCTATTACACCGGTAAAACATGTCTGTGTATGTAGAAATTATTAAGCTTCTTATTCTAGAACTTGCTGTCAGTCAGTCACAAAAACAATTCTCCCTTCTTGAAGTTCAGAGAAGGTTGAAATCTTAAATGGACCAAGGGTATTCCTCCCCCACAAAGCCACTCTGGCTGTGACGGTGAGTTGTAATGAAAATATAATTGGCATAGGGGTAGAAATGCCAATAAACATGTTTTCAGACAGCACTTGGCAAACCAGATCAGTATCTTATTGCATAACCCCAAGTTATGGGGTTTCTATATAGGCTCAAAAATTACATCCAAGTCCATCTTCATATGCCATAGATGGCCCCCTTCCTCGTGGAAATTCATGTGCAATTTCTGTGAAGAACATTGTCAAACTTTAAATGCATTATCATCCTTTTAAAGTCACGGTCCAACTTCTGCACAGACTTACACCCCAAAAAACCATATTAAATCTGTGAAAATCTTAGCCCCCTGTCAGAAAGGCTTTTCAGAAGGGAAGTGCGGCAACCAAAACAACATTTTCTAACATACACAATGGTCCTCTCATAAGAAGGTTCTTATTTTACCTGCTTTTGCTTATTTTATATAGGTATAATCACTGCTAATACAAGTAGGATTTGAAGAACAGACCAAAAAAACTTGTAGTCATATATTAGTACTATGAATTGTTCATACTCTGCCTTTTCCCTGAAAGTGTAGAGGCTTCTAGTAACAAGAACAAAAGCAGATTTTACGAATAGTGCTGGAAGACATTTAATACTACCCAAATTCTTAAAAAGTTGTGTTGTTTTACCATACAGCATAGATTTATGATGCAAAACTCACTGAACGCAGTATCTAAAATCTAGCTATACTCCTAACTAAAATAAAGCTATAGACCTGCCAAGTTGAGACAGAAGGCATTTTAAAGCTTATACTGGCCATTATGTCCCCTTTTTGCTGAGAAGGAAGTAAAAGGATTCAGTCAGTGCAGGATAATTGAGCCACAGTGCTAAGAAAAATTCTTCTTGTATCCCCAAATCTCTATCTTCAGATTGAGTTTATAGTTCTGCAAACTGTATATAAGAGAGAGAGAGAGAGGGAGAAAAAGATAATTGCTTGTTATTTTGGTCTTGAAGTAATACAGATGCATATCTAGGGAATGTATACTATATATTCTAAAATACAAAAGAGTGGAGAAGGGGAGACAGGGGGGAGGGGAAGAGAGAGAGTCTTTGTGGAGATGTAGTTACAGTTTATTCCAGATTAAACACTTTTTAAATGGAATTATAGTTGTGACCAGTGACTGTATCCTATTTAAGGGCATTTGAAATTTCATTACATGAATATTTTTTCAAGCCATAATTTACAGCTTGCTTTATTATTTTTAATGTAGCACAGTTTTGATTCATCACTGATTGATTGATAGTAACTTTGACATGTTAAGACACAATCTAGCAAATATCACATATGTAAACTATTTTTATATAACAAAAGGTTTTCTAGTTCAACACAAGTCAATATAAAGTTGCCAATATAATGGATAGTAAGTAATTAAAACAGCTGGTATAGCCTTTTTGAATATGTGCCATTTAATAAAAACTACAAACAATCATTATATTGTTTTTAAAAAAGCTTCAACTGTGTGGACATATTTTTAATATCATAAGAGCATTATGGGTGTAGCTACTGTTTCTAGGAGACATACATCTTTTGTAACTAAAGCAGTAAAGTGGTTAACTGCATATTTGTTGTTCTTGATGTTGAACTCAGTCTGGCAGAACAACTTTGGCGTCAACAGATATCTACTTTATCTTTAAAGCATCTTGCTTTGTTTCTTTTCTGTTAATATATTTCTAATGCAGCAAGTGGTTTAAAAACCTGCCGGAATAAAGATTTGCCAAGAAGGATCCAAAAGCTGACATAACTTTGTTTTCCCACAAATGCAGTAAACATCTTTCTATTTGTCTTCTATGTAAAGATGGGGGGTGGGGGAAATCCACTTAACAGACTTTACAACAATTTTCCCTTTTCCTTTTTTTTTCCACCAGTAAAAATATGTCTTACCAGCTGACCAATGGCAGCACAATGTTTGTTTTCCAATAGAAAGCTTTTTTCCTTCTGTTCTGTTTTTGTTTTTATAGGAAATTGTTAGCTAATGCGTGATTTACACTCTGGCAGTCACACAGATCTTTTTTCCTACCTGTTTCGTTCTTGAATTGAGCAGTATATATATTAACTTTCTTCCAATTCCTTTATATTAAGTGAATCAGCATAATTAAAATGATAGGTTTCAGAATGCACACCTACCAGAAAACATTACCGACTGCCTTTGTAAATACTACCACAATAGTTTGGCAAAATGGATTTTATGCTGTGTAATGACTTTCTTGACTGTGCTCTTGGAGAATTCACTTTCTGAGTAACATGACAATAAAACCTTATTAATTCTATGTACTTACTGATTTGACAAGAAGGAGACAAAGCGATGCAGGAGAACTGGATATTTGTAATTATAATAAATACAGGTACCTCTTATTTTTCCATCAAACTTTTCTTAATTTTTAAATATGTTGGTTAGCCAACACTGAAGCAAAGCCATTGCAGTGAGTTTCCTCAGTGCAGAAAAAGAAAGCCCCTCATAATTCATCATTTAATAAACATTTATGATAATGAAGAAATTTTACCTGTCATGCCGTCAAACTACTTCTATATTCTGACATTATTTCTGAGATTACTGCTTTGCAAATTGGCTTGGAAAATTTTTTGCTATGTGGATAAAAGGATGGATAGTCACTGTGTGGTCAATAAAGTCTCTTCTGTCACTTTAAACTCCACCTGAAGTAACCCAAATATCTTCTGAGTATTCACTATATAACTCAGGAACTATTATTGTCACAATCACTTTATGTTTTATGACCTAATTGACTTATAGTCTTGATGGGAAGGTAGGTTTCCACCGACTTCTTTTTAAAATTGCCTCTGCTTACTCAGCAAATACAGGTTATGCACAGATGACCCAGTACCTAAAATTTTCAAGTGTTTTAGGATCTCACCACCTCTCCTCCTTGTTTTCCTTCCTGTTTCCCTCTCAGCCAACAGGGAAGGAAATGAAAACACTTACTTGTTCTCTCAGCAGTTAATTTATGCTTCTTGTATGCTTTTTTCAGTTCACATACCAATTGTTTGAATGAGATTTGAAAGAGCTCTCTCATTAGGCCTTCTGAAGATAATTGCATTGTTTCAGAAGCTCTGCTCATTCTGAGATCCAAATTGTCTTGTGAAATTTTCTGATAGCTCGGTAGGTAAACAGTATAGGGGTTTTTATGTTAACTGTTCATGAGAGAGTGCTATTTTGCTCATGACTTTTAATGCTTGGTTCCAAAGCTTATTAAGGGTGCAAAGCTCTCTTTAATGGTTTGCTGTGGCTCCAGTTACAGTTCTAGAGATATAAAGCTCTAGTTATTGTATTTTTGCTTTCTAAACAATCATTGAAGTTTTATTAATATAGTGTAAATCCTTTTACAGCTCTTGAAAGTTACCTCTTCATTATTTTCTGTGTGTTTATTTCTCCTAGGTGTAAGGTTAATTAAAAATGGAAATGTGAGTTGGAAAGATAATTCAGTTTTTATTTCTAAAGCCTAGCAGTTTTAAATTACTATATTCTTGCATAGCAGCATTTTAAAAGCAGAGGAAAAGAAACCATAGTATGCTTGTGGTACTGATGTTGAAAATATTTTAGCAAAAAAAGGAGGGGGAAGGGAGAAAGGGAGGGAAACAGGACTTTAGACCAGGTGTTTTACTTGAGACTGACAACTGTTTTTAAAACACTGCTGACCCTTTAAGCCCGTATCCTAGCATAATATATGTTTATGTGATACATTGCAAATAAAAAAAGAGAAGATTCTCTAAATATTAGACTAAAATGGGAACTTACTTAGGCAGAAATATTATAGCAAGATTAACCAAACAATGTCTGAAAAAAGTACAGTGACTACTACAATGTCATGACAGAAGTGGAATACTTTTATTTAGAGGGGCATATTTCCCATATGGACTTGAACTGAAGCTTACTGAAGTCAATGGAAAGACTCACTTGAATTTTCAATATCGGCCTGCACAATGTGCTTTTAGCAACTTACAACGTTCTAGATTAAAGAGCTTGGTTTCTTTATTTTTGCTGTGAGCCACAACTTATTGACTTTCTGTATTTGCGAATTGTCTAATTACCGAAGTAGAGTGAAATGTGGGGGTTTCAGACATTTTTAGATGTTATTTCTATGCTCAGAGAGGAAAAACAACATCTAATTGCTTAGAACTTGAAAAAGCAATTTTGACTAAGAATAAAATATCCATGGAGTGAAAATAATTGTCCTTATTCTGCACGAAACAGATTGATTTACTAGAATTTGTTCATGTACAAAGACAACCTAAGAGTTAATTCTGACTTCTGTGAACCTACATTTCCCTGCAGTTGTGATGAAGATGACCATTATTCAAAGAGTGGCATTTACAGGAAAGTCTACTTAGGTATGGCAATTCTGTGTCTTGGAAATGGCTTCACTAACCCTGATGGGTTTAATCCTGGAATGAATGATACTGGTTGTGGCTGTACTGATCACTTTGAAGAAAACAGAATTTCACCCCCTCAGTGACAGAGGACTGCAAATAGAAACAAGCCTAAGGAGGGAACTATACATTGTAAAAACTCCTTTAATGCAACTTAATGAAAACATAATAAGAAATTGTTATGATTTTCTTCCTCCAAAACAGTATGTCACATCTTCAGCCAGTAAAAATATTACTATACTCAACAAAATTTCTTTTGTGAGCTTTTAGTGACTCCAGTGTTTTTTCTCCAGAACTTTGCTCCTAGAATATGCCATAAACATGTTGGGTTTTTGCTGAGGTAAAAAAAAAAAAAACATCCAAGCACATGACAAACATGTTTTGGGGCCAAGAATTAGTGTCAGCAAGTAAGTGAGAGAGATGGAACAAAGAAATGCTGGCTTGTGTTTGCTGCATGTTCAATGGAACAAGGGTTTGCCCACTGTTCTGTGGGCAACCAACTGATGATATTACTGACAATTAATAATAATTAGTGCTTCAGAAGTTCATTGCACAGAAGACAGAAGAAAAATTGTATTAATTTTCCCACAACATTTCTAACTTTATGATATTGCACACGTACAGATGCATAGATTTAAATACACCACGTATGTTTTCTTTTAGGTCAATAAAGAATTCTTTAGTATACATACATGCAGATATAGAAAAGCCAGCATGATTCTTGTGGCCAAATTTATACTGCTGTTGAAATTTCAGCTTTTACAATCCTCAGTGTTTGAGGTTTTCAGGTTTCTAAGTTTGATGGTGCATAAACATATTTTTGCATTCATTTTCGTATGTTTATTTTTTAAGTCTGTCAATTAAAAGAGGGGCAAGACAGAGGTTGATACATTACATCACTTCACTCATATTCAGTACAGTTTATGCAGAGGGTCCAAAGGATGAAGTGCTATACTCATTCTCAGTTGGTACATCAGGCTAGCATGCAACTGGCCAGTTTTTGTCATCAGCAGTATACA
This sequence comes from Phoebastria nigripes, assembly GCA_035582835.1. Lineage (NCBI taxonomy): Eukaryota > Metazoa > Chordata > Aves > Procellariiformes > Diomedeidae > Phoebastria > Phoebastria nigripes. The sequence continues at coordinate 229,056 of JAYKAV010002939.1, read as the reverse complement.
GGACCGTGGTCTGGCTAGTGCTTATATCCCAAACCCTGGAAAACAGATGATCATTTGCATCTGGATCAACAAGTGGTACCTTTAGGACAAGTCCCTTAAAGGTTCAGATGCACACTGACTTGGTAGCAAGGTACTTTAYGTATGGAAAGCCAAAGTCAAATGAAAATGTACACTTGGATATGGCATAGAATAAAATGGATTTTTGAATCACAGTATTTATGCATTAATATGTTCAAGATGCCAGTCTCTGGGATGAGAGAGTCATTTGCTTCAGTACCTTCAGGAGCACCGTCACACGTGTTAAATACACGTCACTTTGTCTCTGCAATGCACCCCCTTAAATGCAAAAACAACATGCTACAGTAAGTTTGCCTTGCAAAGCAAACTGACAGAGAAAGGAAACAGATGGTCACTCATTCTGTAATGCACCCCATCTTATGTAGGCACTGCGATCCACACAGTACCTTCAAATTATGTAACAGAAAACTTCCAGAAGCCCAAATCAGATGGACAGATCCATTGACTGGGTTGTGGGTAGGAAGAAGCCTGTTTGCCTGAAACAAAGAGCCAGGTTCAGAACAATTGCCTTGAAATTCATGTTAAAGCAGTACTCAGTGAATAAGAAAAACCTGGAAAGATTTGTTTTTACTTGTCAGCATTAAATCAGGGGAAATAAGTGAGTAAAAGATGCTTCCCAGAAATAAAGCAAGTGTCAAAAAGAAAAATAGTTGCACGCACAAAAAAATCTCAGGCTTCATAACTGGCTTCCTCCTTGATTTCTCATTCCATTCAGTAGTACTTTTGGTGATGTTTTTGGGCTTTCATTCAACATATTCCAGAGTTTATTTGCTCTGATGAATGACTACACATTTCCTAGGGTGCATTATGTCTTTTATAAAAGAGATAAATAAAAATATATAACTGGAAGTCAGCCTGAAACTTCGGAGGTGAATTTCACCTCTGAGTAGGAGGGCTTGCTCAGGGTTCGACACCCTGTAGAAGCTTCATGTCATGACCAGGATCATCTCTGTGAGAGTGCTTTTCATTTTGTAGCAGTGGGGTGGGCATGTTTGCCCCAAAGAGCTGAAGGATGCACATTTATATATATTCAGGGCATAAGTGAAGCAGAGAAGGGGCAAATATTTCTCCCACTGGCTTGTTCAATARTGGGAAAATGGTGGGGGAAAAAGAGACATTAGCCCTGCTCCTTTCCAGATATTGTTGCTGTATTTTCCCCTGTGGAACTCATCTGTCTCACTGCTTTATACATCTAAATTACTCAAGGTTTATGTAGGAGAACTGGATTTAACTGTAATTCATCAACAGTCTCCTGAGGTACCTGACAGCAAAAAATATTTTAAGATAACTCTACTGGTCATGTGCCTGGATAATTATGGATTTTAAAGTTATGATTTGAGAGGGAAGGCATCTATGGAAACTTTTAAATGGTCTAAATATTTTGTATTTCAGGAGTTAAAGTGAAAAAGTTACAAAAATATTTGTAAATTTGATTTTTCCAATGGAAGTACCAGTGGGACTTAATTACTCTGTTAATTTTGGGGTGGAATCAGACAAACAATAAAAATGTGATTTTCCCCTTTTCACACAATAATCCCCTACCATTACTTACAATAAAGAGCTAACTGGAAGGTCTTTCCTTTTTTCTGAAAAACTTAAGAACAGCTCTTCAATGTAATTTGCTTTTTAAATATAATATTTTGCTAATTCCATAATTGTATATTGTATACAATTACTGTTCAAATGTAAGCAAACACAATATTCATTGTTCAATTTTGTTGACAAAAGTTTTTGTGATATTTTCAGATGTACTTTTCTGGGTCACTTCAGACTTACTAGAAACTCTCAATTCTGTCGTGCTTTGTCAAAACCAGAAGTATTCCATTTCAATATCTTATCAGACATGTTCACTTCCAAATTTTCATTACACTTACTTACCCTAATATGAAAGCATGCTTTTTCCCTTTCCTCTCCTAGCTGTCTAGTTACTACACCTCTGTCACCATCATAGAGACCTTAACAAAAATGACCTAGAGAAACTAAATAGGATTTTCCTCCTTGTGAAGTAATCCTCCCATTTGTATAGCCAGCTGTGATATTGTCAGACACACAAACCAATTCTAATAGTCAACTGACAGCTCAAGATGTTCCCTTTTACCACCACATTTTGACAAGCTAAAAACAGAGTTGAACTTTTAGTTTGCAGAATAGAAGTTTATCCCACATGATAAGTCACTAAAGAGTCGCTGTTAGTGTTTCAGGGATGAACACTCTGGACAATATTAAGAAAGAATTTTATTTTTCTACAGATCATCTGACCCATTCCGTTACATTTACAATTTTAGTTGTTTGGAATTTTAATTAGAAAATAATAATTTCATAAGAATAGAAATGAATGGAATATAATGCTGCTTCTGCTCTCCAGTGGAAGTCTGAATTCAGTTGTTCTGTACAAGTTTCCTCAGAGCTTCTATCTTTTGTATTGAAATATTCCTGCTTCTCTACAGTGTATTCTAGAATGGACTTTAAGAATAGGCTCTTGTGTTCCCAGACTAGGCTGATGATGAAAGCAGTGTGCCTAAGTTCCACAAATACTTCATTTCTGCAGCAAAGACTTTTATCAATGGAGAAATGCTATCTTGCTCACAGGGAATTGGAATGTTGCCACTGAATTTAGTGGAGACAGGATTTTAATCCTGATACATTTTATGGGAACTGCAAGGTACTGAATGTCATTTTCTCAAAGAAGCTGAAGAGAACTGAGAGAACATAATACCTCAAAGGATCAGAACTGGACAAAAAATGCAATATGTGTGCAAAAGAGAAAACTTAGCGGTATAAGGATTCACTGCTGAAAATCTTGTCTACATCATTCTTACTGTTTCTTTAGTACTATTCATGGTGGTAAACACTGCACTCAGAAGTAAGTGTTAGCTGGATTAGGGAACTAAATAACCTTATATGGTTCATTTATTCCTGCAAGAATGGATTTTAAAATCTTTTAATATACAGTGGATAACTTTTATATGCACTGCTGAAACAATGTATGTTTTCTTGCTACTGGATGATTTATAAAGCTTTCTTATTTGTACTGTGTGCAACATCCTCTTTGCTTTTTTGGAGTGGTGAATACTGAAAACTGAAGGCGGGGTGTAAGCAGACATATTTTGTATTACTTACAAAATCTAACATGCAATAATTTTTGTAGGGCCCAATTTTTAGCGGTACCAACCAAGTCACACTAACTTCTACTGATCAGCAAACCTTAAAGGGGGCTTCATTAATAAAGCTTCTCTGTACTTATCCAAGAACATATCCAAATGTACAATAGCCTCTCTGTCCCTCTAGATTTTACAATAATGGGCAAAGTAGTAAGCATTAGGCATATCTTGCCCAAACAATCGATAATCTACTGTGTACATATAGACTAAGGAAAAGAGGTACATGGAAGCATCATACATAAAATATGATACTGGGGATAGAAAAAAAGGCCCCTTTTGTTTTTGATAGTGAAACAAGTCACACCTTTTAAAATACCCATTTGTCTTCTATTTCCTATTAATGCACTGTTTGCTTCAGTGCTACTTTCTTCTTGATTGTATGAATGATATGGAAAGGCTGGTATTTTGTAGTAGATTTCCACTGTGGCTGTCCTTGTAGATATTCAAGCCTGAGTTGCTACTGGAGGAAAAAAAGAAAGAGCTTGTTTAGGATGACAAGGGATACAGAAAATAAATCCAAGAAAGCAACAGATTTGAAATAAAAATGTAACACCTGCCAGGCAGCTTACTCATAGTATAAACAAGGATTAACACCAGCAGTGGTGCAGCAAATACTGGTCTTAGCACACATATGTTTAAATATCACAACCTGAGTACAAGAAAAATTACTTCACACACTTGGTATTTCAAATTGCTTTTGGATTCAATAGCTAATCCTAGAACAATAACTATACTCGATACAGGGGCAGTGAACAGATTCAGTCCAGAAAGCAAATAAGCTACAAAAGGAGTTCTCCTATTCTCCTTGGTTTTAGCATAGAATATAGTTCTAGACAAGAAATACAGGGCTACTACAACCTAAGCAGTTATTTAGAATAATCTGTTTAATCATTTGCATCCAGGCAAGTGGGTTTCACAGATTTTCCTGAGGCAATTACTATCTTTCTCAGAGGGATTTATTCTTCCCTAGAATGAACAGGTTACAAATAAACATTTTAAAAATCAGCTCCCTATCCATTTTAAAATCAACCCAAGCTCAGCAGCTTGTGATCAAGGATCAGATATGACTTGAGGAGTGGATGGTCTCATTGCTGACTTAAAGCTCAGGCTGCAGGCATATGGCAACAGATGATCACCATTAGGGGCGTTAATATAAGGTTAATTGTCTGGGTCAGGCCTCTGCTGGCAGGCACTGGCTACATACAGCTGTGTGTACTATCATCAGCTGAACAGGAGCCGACTGAAACAATCTGTATTCTCTGCTCTGACTACCTGTCCTCCCTAGCACAGAACAAAAACAAGCCAATGAATGATTATTGAATTTGAAAGCACTAAAGCAAAAACCTTTTGGTATTTGTATCCTCAACTGGCAAGTCAAAGAGACATTTTTTTTGCCTTTTGACAACGTAGTTTTTAACCTGTGATAAGGGATCTCAAGGCATCATTCCCATAACTTCTGCCTCTTTCAGGACTGAGAGCAATAAATAGTACCCTTAGGGTTATCTTTTCCCCCTTCTCCCACTGGTGAGCAAGCGGGATAGAAAAGCATCTTCCAAGCAGATGGATCTGCTGGTGACCAAATGATCCTTTTGTATTGAGGAGTGATGATAAAGCTTTAACCCTCTGTTACGTAGAGAAAACTGGCGATTTAAGGGGCAGTATTCAAGAACTAAGGGAAGGAATGGAACAGAATTCACATACTTCTGTTGTCTAACCTGTTTAGCCCTATGAAAGGCCATGGAGATAAAGGCAGTTGTTCACCTGACGGCAATATTTAAGGAAAGAACCCAGATTCATACCATTCACATTATTATCCACAGCCTTCAGGTGTGTTGATAGAGTTGCTGGCTATTGCAAACACACTCACTGCAACTTACTTGTCTTCCCATATTTCTGGAACACTCTCATAAGGCCATAATTGAGCAAAGGACCAGAATAGCCACCTTAAATATTACCCCAGATCCCCAGTATGACAGGTCCAAAAAGGTCTCAATTCTGAATGTGGTTTCCTGAAAGGAAGCATGGAGAGAGAAGACTGCAATACCCTGGAGAAAATTGGTTTGAGATCATCAGTGAATGCAAGTAAGGTAGACTAGAACTACAGAAATTACAGTAATGTTTTTTAAAAATGGTGGAAAATCAGGAGTGTCCTTCACTACATAGGTGAAACGTATTCAGTCCTAAGGGTAAGTAGAATATTTTACTCCAGCTCAATGAGGATCCAAGTCAAAAAGTAGTCATGTTAGAACAAGAGAAAATAAACAATGATAATAATTAACAATGCTTCCTTTTCCTGAAAAAAAGTCTTGGGGTTAAATTAATTTTGCTGTTAACTTATCAAAGTCAATGAAGTTTTACCAAAATGTAGTCTGGCTTCTTAGAACCATGTAGGCAGAGTGAATCCTACCATCCTGTCAAGAATAAGGACATTTTGAAGGCTACCCACATAGCTTCTGCATTCAAAGTCTATCTTTGTAACATGCTGAGAGTTCTTTGGTGGGGGGACAGGTTATACGCTATTGCTTTAAGCTTTTAGAATTTCAGCTAGATAGAATTATATTTATTTACTCAGTATTGTATGGTCTCAGCTACACTTCAGTTCAGCTGAATTTTATGTATATCTAGTCAGTCCATTCCAGCAAAGTTTAAGGGGAAAATAACTGTGACACTTTATTTTTCTTTTCTTTATTTCCAAATATTTTTGACCCAAACATTAGCCTCTTTATGTCTGGTTCTTTATAAAATCTTTGATCTCTCCATGGTGTAGACAGAGTATTGACTTTTTTGCTCCATGCAAACCTGAGTAGTGTTGCTAAACATTTTAGTCATGCTTACATAAAATCTCCCAGAAAGCCTAACCTGAGCCCCTTGAGTTCAGGTGATGCCTCTTCTCCCTGACCTCTTCTGCCAAACAAAGGAGAAGGGGGAGGGATCCCTTAAAGGAGTAACAACCACTTTCTTTGAGCCTAACAGGAAAACCTACCTGGTGTTTTAGGCAGTGAAATATGTACTGGCAACCCTAAAACATAAAGTGTGGGGGAGAATTTTGTAAAAGGATCCTGCACGTGCGCATACATACATTGCCGGCAGTAGAGGGAATTGAACATCATTCAGTGAGGACACATTTATTAGAATTTAGATGTAAACAAAACACACTAATGGGAATAAAACAAACAGGGAAAGAAGGAGAGGAGAAGGACGGTAACAGCAAGACGAATGTCTGATTGCACATCTCAGGCAATAACTCACTTGTTGTCAGACAAATGATACAGGTGATTTCAGTAATCCCTTGAAGACACCATTATCAACTGACAATTTGCTACAGGTGCCACAGTGGTCCAAAGAGTTAAACAACTCCAAAACTAACAAAATCAGTCAAATTCCTCCAAGGAGCGTAATATTGTTCTGTGTAAACAGTCCTCTTATTCCTTAGGTTATGAACCAGGTGACTCTCATTAAGTCAATCATAGTCAATGGGGCTTGACCAGCAAGTAGAAAGGAGAAGGCAATCTACCATTACGTAGGCATTGAGTCTAGACTGAACTATTATCTTCAACACCCTGTAGCTCAAAACATGACTACTTAGATCGCTCAGATAACTGTGGCCAGCCAGCCTGTTGCAGTGGCTATAGATGCTGGCTTCAGAAGATAGATAAATATATTAAATCCCTGTTAGAGCATTCTATCATAAAATGCACTCAGCTGCAATACCCTGTCTTTCCTCTTAACACCTCTAAAGAAATATATGAATGCCAGCCTGCACTGTGGCATGGATGGTATTGTAATTTCATTATTTGCAGCTTGACCATAATGGTATGTAATTTATACCAGCTACTGAAAAAAGAACAATACAAATAAAGATAATCAGTAAATGCATAAGAATCACACTGCTTGTAGAACTGCTGTTGAGGGTAAGTGTATACTTTCACTGCTCTTTAACACCCTGGGATGTTTAATACTGTGCCCTCTGCAGGGTGACCTCACTTTATTTAGTACAACTAATTTCAACTGGACAAAAGTACAAAGCTACATCCACCTATGGATGGAACCTATGACGTTCACATCTTAAGTACTTTAGGGTAGATTTGTCTTAGGTTATCAGAAGTGGATGTGTATTGCTTGTCCAAGTGACTACAAAAGAGTTAATAACTGCTTTTTTTAAGGCAAAATGTTTTTCTTTAAGCAGGCAGAAGTGAACAACTGTTTTGCATAAAATTGCAGAGATTTTTACTTTCAAAAATCAGTTTTGTTTCTGATACCAATGCACAGAAAACCTCCCCCGACATCTTCTTTGTTCAGTCAGATACTTTTTTGTTAAACAAAATACATATATAATCCCATTTAATCCCCCAAACCCAAGTTCAGATCAGAATATTTATTTGGCTTCAACCTCATGAAGACAACTCTTTCAAAGTGAAAGTTGTATTTGAAAACATCATTCACACAGGGTTTCCCTTGCTTGAGGAAAAAATTCTGCTGCAAAATGTGGCATGAGCTGCTTTTCTTCATGCCATGTTTTTCTGTATGATTGTTGATCTTCCACAAGGAAATAATATAAACAGGTAGATTGTTTTTTGTAAATTCCTTCCCAGCTGAGAGGAGCTAATAGGAAAAATGAAACAGCAAAATCACAATTCATTCTGTTTGAAAGAATTATTTTCACATAGTAAAATCCTGTACTCCTTATTAAGCTATTATTCACATTATGTTATTTTCCTAAAAGAAATAAAACCAGAGGAGGAGGAACTAATCTAGCTTGAAATAATAGATATGAAGACTCAAATTATTGGGTCACTCTGTAATTTACAAAGTTTGGCACCATGATATTATAGTGATGGGTACTTTAGATATGTAGGTAGAGGGCTAGATAGACAGGATTAGAAAGAAGCAGTTCAAACAATTCTTGCTGGATTTATTACTTCAAATAAAGCAAAACCAATGCTCCTGGTGTTGAGTCCTTAGAAGAAGGCAGCATGTGGGCACAGCTTGACCTTCCAGATCAGGCAGATTAAGAACATAAAATTTTCTATGCAGTTAATGCTGAGATGATGTTAATTACTTAGCAGACCCTAAATCCCATGACTGATTTTCTGTGATTTTGACAGAACAAGGGAATGATATGTCCAGTAAGGAAAAGCTGGAAGGGAGCTATCTGGCAAGTTTTCAAGATAATATTCAATTAGGAAAAAAAAAAAAAAAATCAGAATGTCACTTAGGTTTGTTTTCGAACTAGACCACTTTTGAAGTGTCAACCAGCAGAGAAACTGAGTATTAATAAAATAAAGTCTATATTGTTCATTTCTAAACATTGATGATGACTTGAAAGACGCTGCAGTGCTCTTAATGAATTCAATGAAAGCAAGGAGAGTTGGAACAAGATTTGCAGACCTGGAGGTCAAAAGTAAGGCTCCTCAGTGGACTGCCATTTAAAAATACTGAGTATGTCTCTTAGCTGCACATGTGTTTCTATGGATGTGCATTATTTTTAAAAAACAGAGTGCTAATATTGGATCTCGGAAGAAAACAAAGGTTGGAAATAGTTAACATTAATGATGGAATAACCATGTACTATTGCGTAAAAATGGTCTCTAAGAAGTGCAGTGCGGCTAGTTAAATGATGCTGATTGATAGACTCTAAACTGGAGCCTTCCCTTGCATTTCTTCCTGCACTCTTCCAGACCTAATGTTGCCTTAATATACATTTCTGAATCTAATTGTTCCTGAACATGTAGCACTAAGATTAAAGACTGATAATAAAATACAGTCATCCCTGCACCTTCTAATAGTAATATTACCTTATCACTGGGGTAAAAAAATGCTGCTTTAATTAAATTATAGTCAAACACCAAACTGTCTAAAAAATGGAAATCCCAAGTAAAATGATGATGAATGTGAAAAATGGGAGAAAAAATATTATGTAGATTACAAAAATAAAATAACATAAGACAATTAAAATCAGTTGGCTTGTCTGTGGTCAGGGTACATGTGGAAGCTCTAACTGAAATGCCTGATACAAGTAGATATTCCAAGATTTCCTGAACCATATTCTCACATTAAAATGTACATGGCCCATAGTTTGTCATAAACAGCATGACTGATCATGCCCAGTCCAACAGCTCTTCAGATAGGTTGATGGACACAAGGAAAAAATTGAGGATGAGACTTTTAGCTGTTTTGGAAGTAGTTTTAGTCTGTCGTTCTGTACTGAGAACCTGTCTAGCCTTTAAGTGTTTCTGGAATAAAGCAAACATGAAAAAAATACACTCCAGTAATGTTAGGGTCGTTATATTCAGGGAATAAGCAGACTTACACTCTGAGAGTACCACAGTACCACATGAGCATTCCTTGCAAAATACCATGAATGAAGGGCAATGTTATGCCAATTCATAATCCAAAACAAAATAGCAGCAATCCCTCAGCAGAACTACTTTACAGCAGAAATTTACTGAGCCTTGGTAACAGAGGGTTAACCTACAGATCTTACGGTTTTATTGCAAGCCTTGCAAATTTTAGTGAGAATTCTGACCAGATTTCTGGGCTTACATTAGTACATGAGTCTCAGTGTTCATTTCTTTCAATAAGCATGGATTCCTAGACTTGTAGGGAGGTTATAGACAGGCTTGAAAGTGTAACCTGAGTGCACTCTACTGATTTAGAATATTTAAAAATTGAACAAAAGGAACCAAAAGATAATATTTTTGAACATTCATGATTTTGAGAGCCTTACCCAGAGTTTTAGRTTCTTGAGGATAGCAACATTACCATAGTAATTTTTTGCAATGTACTACCTGTCAAAATACTTCCAGTTAAGGAAAGTGATTTTAAAACACTTTAAAATAATTATTTTTATCATACCCCTATAATTTAGGCATCATATGAAGTAGAAACTCAAAAAATATTGTGTGGAAAAAGAAAATTTCTTGAGCACCTAAGCAGTTCTTCCATTTTACCCATTAAAAAGGCAGGTTGTAAAACAGAAAATGTAATACAAATAACAAAATGAGCACCCTTAACAGGAAGCCAAGATGCTGCTTATCAAAGGTTGATGATTGGAAGTCGGGGAAATTGTTTTCCCACCTCAGAAAATATTCCTTAAAACTAGTAATATTTTTATATAGACATAAACTTGAGACTTGAGGGTGAGGAAGACAGAAATATCTGTGGGAACAAAACCGGAGAGAGGTTATCCCACAGCTTACAAGAGTAGGTAAGTAAGAACAGATCTGAATCGAGCAAAAGGTCTTCAACCTGAGTTTCCCTCATTACAGCTAAATGCTCTGATCACCAGCTATGTTCATCTGTGGCAGAAAAGGCCAGGGATTCTCTAAATAGTTGAACAGAGATATTGGGCCAGAAAATTAGAAGAGGTGATTCATTGGTCCAATGATTAAGACATTCAGCTTGGGTATAGATGACCTAGTTTGTATTATGACTCAGGCAGCCAATGAAGCCACTGAACCTGGAGCTCCAAAACAAGCACATGAGGCAGAGGATAGCAAAGCCTTCTGGACACCTTAGGAGGTGAGCAACACCCACCACAGCAACTTGAAGAGACCAGGGCTGAAATGACAGCAGCAGAATGACTCAGGCTTAGTGCTCGGACGTGGGAGACCAAGGTTTAAATGTCCATTTTGAATCCAAAGTTACAGGGGAGAGTTACCCAGCTTCTAGAAGGTGTCTTTTTCCCCTGAGTTACTGCAGGGTGACGTTCTCTGTATTAAATCTGTCATGAAGAATGTCTGAATCTGTCCCACAAAAAGCTTTGACTTCAATGACTTCATATTTTCATGCTTTAAGAGAACCCTCTTTTCAGATATATATGCAAGAAGCTCCATTAAAAGCCGAAGCTTCTAGAATTCATAGGAAAGATGGCAAACTTTAATGCAGTATTTAATTGTTTTTCTTCTCATTATTGAACTAATAATGGCAAAAATTCATAAATATACGTGAAAGTGGTAAAAAAGCCCATTCATTGAATGCATGGAGAGGGTCCTGGTATACATGTTTGAGGATAAACACAAGCATCCTAGAAAGAAAGACAGAAAAAAAAAATCATACCACTTAATCGAAAGAAGTGCTTACGCAAGCACATCCAGACTATAATGATAGTGCACTTTGAGGCTAGGTCCAGATCACATTACTGTCAAAGTCAATAGTACAACTGTGGATAGATCTAAACATAATACAACACAACAATCCAATAGACTTTTAAAAATGAATAAAGATATGGCTCTAAGATGCTCATATCTTTTTACTCCAGATCTCTTAAAACTACATTATAGCATAAAAATTGGATAAACTATGAAACGTTCATATAGTTAGTCCATTTTCCCAGTTACAAGCCTCTTCCTAATCGCTAATGCAAAACTTCAGAAGGGTGAATGACATCTTGCAGTGGGTAAAAACAGGAAAAGAGCAACAAGGAGGTCTTTCTGCTGAAAGCAGCACCTTTTTGTTGGTTTCAGCAGGAGAAAAAAAGTAAATAAAACATATATTTATACAAAAATATAAATTGTTATGTATGTATGTATGTGTCTACATATACATATCTATGTTGAATTTTTTAGTGACAGTGACTAGAGCCAGACACTGTGAGGCTCAGAAGAGCAGTGAAGAGTTTGAAGCTTGGAGCAGCTGGGTTCATCTGGTGAGGTCAGAGCAACCCGTCAGCAACAAGAACAAGTGGTCACAGAAATCAAAACCCAGCCCTCAGCAATACTCAGCATAAGCAAACATCAGTGACCGTGGGGAAGACTGCTTCTTTCCTTGCCTGGACAGGGTCCTTATTAATATTAACTTGGAAGAGAACATTAATCTGTTTATTTAGGCTTGGGAACCGATGAGTGGAACAATGAATTGGGTCAGAGAGCATGAATCTGTTTGTTTAAGCTTGCAAACATTGTACTATTACTGGAAGATATGTATGGTATTACTATTGATGAATCAAAGTGAAGGCTTACACATTCAAATAATATGATGCTAAGCACAGGGCAATTCCTATGCTACCTCTTGCTGTTCAAAAGAAGGTTTAGCATGGACCTGTCTCAGGATCTTTAGCCAACAGTATGGTTCTGTCACCTCACAATAAGTTTTCTGCATCTAGTGCTGATGCTTCTCTCATTTTTTTCCATGCAGATAGAAAAGAAACATAATTACAGTGTTAATTACGGTTTTGTAGATTAATGGCAAAATAACAAAGCAAGGAGTAATAGAGATAAAATCTGGATAAGAGAGTTGAAAGCAAGCCAGAATGATTTAGAAAGGGATACTTGATTTCCCTACACTCTAGAGGTTGGTACATTCTCCTTGGAAAGAGGAAGCCAAAATCAATTCTGAGGACAACTTTTATATTCCATTCAATGACTGTTTGATGAAAAATACGTAAGTAGCTGCTGGGGTATAGGCTAAGGCCAAGTTTTCCTTAGCCATTACAGTGGGATTGTGTTCACACACAGGTTTGTTTTCACAGCTCAGTTCAATGTTTTGCTTGTCTATTTGTTTCTTTCTTTGTCTAAAAGCAAAGAGGAACATTTTCAACAGAAGAGGCTGAGAATCCCTTTATTCTTTATCATTGTAGCCTACAGTTATAGTGGTGATTTTTTTCTGGAGATGGAAGATGTAAGCTTGAATTTCCTGAGGCAGAGGAAACAAGTGAACACAGGTCTCCCCCAGTCAATGTATTATCCGCTGAATTATTGTACAACAAGTAGGAAGGATTTCCTCTTGCAGTGCAACTTGAAGGGAATGTGATAGACAGCCTTGCATTTTGTACAGGACCAAGTGATGAAGAAGGCTGAAGCACAGACTGAGCCACTCTGAGCCCCCAAGGTTCCCAAGGAAAGCACAAAGCAGTTCATTGGTTCTGATGAAGCATAGCACAAAATAAAAGGTAAGCTTCTTAGTACTATTAGTTTGACTGGCGTATCTAGTGCAATATGATATAGAAATCATCAAAAGCAATATACAATGTTAGATGTAACTGTCCGCTGACTCACTGCAGCCATTTTAAACTCAAGTTCCAAGTTACAAATTTAAATATGCCAGAAAACTTAATCATGATAAATGCTATCACAATGCTACAAAGCAATGTTTAATGAGATGGATGCCAAAGGCGCAAGTCCCAAACTAGATAGAGTTGGGTACTGCTGTAAGACCTTTCTGAGCATCTCTCTGATGGATGCTAGGCTATTTCGATCATAAGTGGAAAGCTCTTTCTTTGTTGGAAACCCAAAAGGAGCTGGTATTGTACCTCTGCTCTCCTTAGTTGGAAATGAAACTCAGTGCGGTTCTTCCATTCAATGGTAAACAACTTTGATTAATGTTGCTTCTTTGCTGAAGAAGTTGAACTTGTTCCTACTTTCAAACCCTAAGCAGGTGTAAGGAAGCAATTTTAACTGCTTATTGTTAATTTATACTGCAAAAGGGCTTAGTGACAAAGGACTTGGAGATTCACATTATGAATCCAGAGACAGGACTGTGCTCAGGATTTTTTTTGTTGTTTTTTTTGTTTTGAGATCAAGATGCTCAGGAATCTTGTTGGAGGTTGTCTGCAGATGTAAATGGGTAATGGGTCATTCTGGTTGGAAAATCAAAATGAATATCAGTCACACAATTTGTTTGTGTGTCAGTGGTTACATAAGTTAGCATGTCGCAACCACTCTGGTTAAACAGGCCTTCCATTTTAAGGCTGAATGGACCTGGATTTTCTACTTCAGTAATGCCTAGGTACCCAAATGGTGTACTTAAAGCCAGTTATACAAGTCTATAACAAAAAGATTGTTCATGCACCAGAGAGTTAAAAACTCAGTACAAAATATGAGACATCAGGTGCATACAGGTACATGAGAATAAAAAACTGAAAGAGGAAAAACATCATAAAGTGCTTTACCCACACTTTCTCCCCACCTGTTGCCAGGTTTTAGAAATTCCATCCCAATTATGCAATAAATGCAAAATCTCCTTCATATTTCTCCAGGCAAGTAAACTATCAAGCAGCAAGCTTGTAAAAGAACAATCTCTATTTCAGGATTTGCAGAGGAGAATAAAATTATCCTCAGATTATGTCTGAACTAACTGCCAGAAATCATCTTGTTAAAAAGAATGCTCAAGTATGAACACTCAGATTTGCCTAAGCGCTTTTCAGAAGAAGATATTAATATTGGTTCTCTTCTTCTTGTAAAAATTTAACTAATGGAAACATAATGAAGAGTCAAATTGTTCCTTGGTGATTACTTTTTCATTTGTTTTACATTATTGTCAGTCTTTGCAAGAATTGTTTATTATTACTTATCTGTGAAGCCTTGAGAGTCTGAATAGCTCTGAAGAAGACTAAATAAATACATGGTCTCCGGTTTAAAAAGCAAACTATAGAGTAATTTCTTTTGATAATGATTAATAGACGTACTCAAAACTATAGTATATAATATGGATATGTTAATGTTGATGATTTTGATGAATGTTTCATATACTTATCAAAAGATCAAGGTTTCAGAATGAGAAATTTATTCAGTGAATATATTTTTATGGAGACTAAAATAATTTAATTTCTCAGAATAAACATTGAATAGTCAAATGCATAACTTCATGAGCAACAAAAAGAATGCTACATATCATTAGGTAAGAGTTGCTCCGTAGGATTCCTACAGCCTAGAAGATCAGGATTGTCTCTGAACAGATAGACTGAGCGTGACCATATGTCCGTATGTACGTAGGCATCAAAAAGCTCCCTAAGGACCCTCTATTAGGTGCAAAAGACAGGTGCAGGGGAGACAGTCATTCAGTTCCTCTGACACCTCTTTTTTAAAATCATCAGATCCTATGAATTCATTAAGGTTTAAAAAACCCTCTGTAGACTAGAAATGAAATATTATCTAGTTATATTCCATTTTCCTTTGAACTCAGTGACTCAACTGTCACTGAGTTCAAAGACCTGCTTGAAAAAAGCTACATACATCCTCAGTATTCATGTTTCATCTACTGACTTCTCAGATCTTCATAAACCTCTCTAGAGAAAAAGCATTATAATGCTCACCTGATTTCTAATAAACTCCCAATTTTCTGTTGGAAAGAAAATTTATCAGTAGCAGTAGAAGCTTTTAAACTCCTGGATTTCACAAATATACTCCTGGATTTCACAAATATACTCCTGTCGTTGCTTTGCCTCACATTTTTTTAAATTAAACTATGAAGCAACAAAATAGGTTGAGGTAAACTCAACACCAATTAAAATGATATTGCATTGACATATGTTTGCAAGTAGTTGTTTAAATGTACTGCATGAAGGTTACAGATTTTGTAACAAATGGCGTGCTGAGTGGTCCCCTGTTGCTTATGAAGTTAGAAAGGCATTCCCTATTGCTGCATAATTTCTTTCAAACCTCTTAAAGAATGGTACACATCTCCAGTTTAATATAAACAAGGGCCCTTCAACAGTAACATATAAAATACCTAGCTCTCTATTTGTTGAAATAATGGATAAGGTGAATCCAAATGTTTTGGCAGAGATTTCTAGGTTCACAGACAGAAATGTGTTTCCCCATAAAATTAGTCATCTGCAACTATTACACCAAATAAAATGTAAAAGAAATAGATTAACTCTTCAAAAGATAGACTTTATTGCTGAGTACTCAACAGGTATAAGATATAGCAATAATAGTCAAAGAGTTTTGAATTTCCTTTTTCTATCTGGCTTTGCTCTTGGAAGCTTCCAGGCAAATATATTTTCAGCTCTACCATCCTGACTTTGCACCTAGGTGTCTTGATGACTAGTATATTTAAGAGAGAACTCTGGAGTAGCGGTTAAAACCCCTAGTCACTGTTGCAGGTAAGTTTCTGTCACAAGCCTGGATTTGGCTACACCCTCAGACTGTTTGAAGTTTATTCCCTACCCACCACCACAAACCAAAACCAACCAACCAACCAAACAAACAAAAAACCCACAAAAAAACCCAAACAAAAAAACCACAAAAACAGAAACAAAAAAAAAACAAAACCAAGAACAACCCTGAGATAATACATATCTCAGTGTGTAGTCCCTAAAATGAAATGYTGTTAACATGTGCTTCAAAATAGAAGATGATAATGTTCCCTGCATAAGCAAAAATAATTCTTGGTACACCTGTATAGAATTATATCATGGGATATAATTGACTCACTGATTTCAAATATCTATTATACATTTGACTTGTTGCTGAGTTTTTTCATAGTTGAAAACTGCACATGGCCTTCCTGACCAAACCAAGTCATGCTAAAAGGCAATATTCAAACCTTGACAATTCCCATGCAAATTGCTTGCCTGTCTATATAAATACAAAACCCTGGGTTTTAAGCCTGGATATTAAGGACTGATACAAAGACTTGATGCAAATTTTGATAAGAAGAAATCTTGGCTTTAACTATTTTGACAGTATTTTGTTCATTAGCAATTGTTTCTCAAACTTTGTTTCTAAAAGTCTCAGTAAGCTATAAATTACTACATTATGTTTCAGACAAATGGTTATGACAGTTCTGAAGTGACTCTTCTAAGGAGATTCTCAATGAAGTTTATATTTTTGCCATAAAAATAGCATAGATGTGGTTGTTAGTCTCAATCAGGAAAAGAGCAGAACTCTCACAAGTGATTAACTATATCCCAAACACTCAGTGTATACAGGTAGCTAAAGAAAAATATTCAGAGAAAAGCCACTAAAACAAATATTCACAGAGTGCAGAGACCACAGATAATGAGGAATTGACCCAAGAAGTACCCTTGACAATGCTAAATTGAAGGGGAGCAGGATGGAGGCTTAAGTTACTTTGATTTTTCTTAAGTAACGCTATTCTAGAGGAAATGTTCCAGACTATCAGGATTTCTGTATTTTCATTCACATCTATGCTGTGGCCTCCAAAAACTCTCTTTGCCTTATGCAAGAACATAAGCAACCACAGTCCTCAACCTCTGAGGTCTTTAAGTCTGTGCTTGGCATCAAGTATCTCTATTTACTTTTCTGCCTTTAAAAATCTCCGCATTTTTTATAGATCAAGAATACTAAATCCAGGGCTACGTGCTGCAAAATATAACTGTAAAATGATGTTAAATAGGACTGAAAATCTGGTGAAAACCAACCTCCAACTGATGAAGCTTTGCTTCATGGAAATCTCCCTATACCCATCCAGCAGTAATTATCTCTTTGTCTTTTTATTTCTCATTACATTCTCTATAAGAAAATAGTTTTACAAGAAGCTAAGAGCATATGGCATGCTAACACCTGAAATTTGTTGTAGATTTAATGTATTTTCTTTAAATGTGTAGACATCTTACTGTAAAATTGTGATTAAATACTTCATTTCACTTCTTGTGTCAACACAGTGATAGCTCAACTACATGATTTCTGGACCCAAATACATTGTTTCCTCAGAGGTGATGGGCTTCCTCACCTCTCACAGACGAAGTGTGGTTTCCTTGCTTTTAGACCCACCTCAGTGGGGTGCAGTGTTCATTCTTTTCACTGTGAAAAAGGACATTGCTATCTGACTGTAGAAAAGACAATAGGAACTGTTCAGGCAGCTGTGGCAGCCATAAAAATAAAAGTGCAATACTTAGACCAGTGGTCCTGCTAGCCCAGTGTCCTGTCTTCAACACTGCCCAACAGCAGGCATTTGGTGAAGATTATAGGAAAAACACAATCATGTAGTGATACTTCTCCAGGATACCTTTTCCATCTCTAGCAGTTCTTGGTTTAGAGAGTTTCTGTCAAAAAGATGCTGGTGCCCTGACTCTTGGAAGGTAATCTGTGGCTTTTCTTGACAGGTGACACTGAATTATATACCAACTTTATTGGACTCATGTATCTATTCTTGACCTCCACCTCAGATCATAAGATAACAGGGGTGTTCAGATCAAATCCATGTAGATTATCGTCCTGGGTTCAATGATATCTGTCAAAGAGTATGAAAAGGTCCCATGCCATAAGCATCCTACCAGTTTCTGGGCTGTTTTAAGAGATGAGAGTCACTTTCTTCTGAGGGTTCCCACTGATGGCAATGTGACTCTGCACTCATTCTAGAAGAATTAATTTCCCTAAAGTTTTCATTATGTCTTGGAAGGCTATGCGTAATACTTGCTGCTTGTTTTGTTTTGAACATCCTTCAAGATGTTGCAATTCCTCTGCTGAATAGTCAAGGATGCACTGTGTTCATACTTTAAATCATTGAGATACTTACAGAGTACTGTAGGAAGCACTAACCAAGTTCAGCACATGTATCCTTCGAATGTGTTGTAATAAAATAATTTTATCATTCACGCACCCACTCTATCAAACTTTATGCAAATATTTAAGCAGATTTTTTTTTTTTTTTTTTTTTTTTTTTTACTATCTGCAATGTAATACAATGCATTTGTGGAGAAAGTGAAACTAAATTCTGTAATACAATAAAACTGGGATTTCAGTAACTGATAGAAGACTGACACCGATGAGTATAAACACATATTCCCTGATATTTTTTTTAGGTAAAGATTGATGAACTTGCTAAGACAAGCACTGTAAATCTTCAGCATGATAATAAATATTAGGATTTCAATGAGTATGAAGTTAAAAAACACTGAAAATCAAAGTTCTCCATCCTTTTTCTGAGAAACCAGGTAGCTGCAGTCAGGTACATTTTTTCTTTAAATGTCATGTGCTTCAAAAGGATTGTGCAGCTCTTCATTTTTGCCATCAGCTGCTTTGGTGAAAGACTTTCCTTTTATACAGGTGATATGGAGAAAAAAATATAGCAAGAACAAGGGCAGCAAAAGTGATGGCTGTTGTACCTTTGCATATTGGAGAGGAAGGGATGGAAACTGGGTTTCTACACTCTGCAGTGATATTCCAGGGGCCTTTTTGCTGTTCCTAATATTCTTGTTGTATAGGGAGAGGCTAGGATCCTGCCTGTGATGCCTGCTTTGGAGGTGCTAGTGTGCATGTGTATGCTAAATGATCATTCAATGGCCTTATATGCACTTTTTCCCTGACAGCCTGATCTCAGGAGCAATTCACACTCATGTACAAGGTGTATCTCAATGCTATAGCACAGTTATGTGAATTCTGGGCCAAAGGCATACAAATGTCCATGCACTTGCATTTAAACCCGTTAGGTGATACACGTGCATTATGATCACAGGTGACTAAGAGATTAACAGGTAACCTGACCTTGGTAGCCAGCAAAAGAGAGTGGACTACTAGTGTGACAGCTGTTTCAGGATTTAGCATCCACAGCAATTGCATTAAAATGAATACAGATCATATCTCAGGAAACCTACTTTCAAAGAAGGATTAATAATCTATGATAAAATAACATGTTACTTACACCAGAGGGAAGGTAAAGAACAGATTCAAGGCAGTTTAACGTGTTGTAATTCCAGTTAATCCACAGCAAATGTTGCATATGAAGAAATTCCAACTTCCCTTCACTGTGAGATTTCGTATTCCTTGGTCTATTACAATAAACTATTCAAATCTAATAGGAATAATCTGCAGTTGATTAATTCAGTCTATGTTTTGAACTCTTAAATTTACTTCCATACTAGACCTAATTGGGTTTTGGAATTATGTGCTGGATTTGTCTTTGATTTACAGAGGAAGGAGCAAAGAGTGCATCACAGCACTCAAGGAAGGAGAAGCTTGAGAGAGGCTAGCTAAATTCCTCCTTAAACCATAAAGACTGTGGCTTTTCAGAAGTGCCCCCTTTTTCAGCTGTGCCTCCTTCCACTCTCTTTTTGTTTTCTGTGTACCTCTGCAGAAGGGAAAGGCACACACGTTACTTGAGACAACCCAAAGTGACAGACCGCACTTGAGCCCCTGCCTGCACTTGTGACACAGCAATAGAGCTTCGCGTCTATTTCTGCACACTGGCAGGGATTCCCAGGTTCACCACAGCACAATAGCTGGCATCCGCTTTGTGCCACAAGAAAGAAAAATTTCTGCATTTCAATAGGTGAAAAGGTTGATTCCCAGAGGAGCTCATTATAAGCATAGGATTCAGGTGTTACTTTAGCATTCTGCTAAATTTTCTCATTTTAAGAGTTATGAAAACTGTATTGGCTGTTGGGAATGGGCTGAAGCAGCTCCTCTCTGTGCAAAGATGCAAATAAAGCCTAAACTTTATTCCCAGTTCTTTCTTAGTCCACTTCCTTCCCATACTTGGGTGCTGCTGAAGTTTGATAATAATCAAGAAAAATGTTAATTCTGCTCCTAGTTGTCTTTTTTCTTTTCCGTTGACTGAAAGGTTTCCTAAGACCTCAAAAGTCTGAGAATGGCAAATGAAAATGAGATTTGATGAAAATAAAAAGAAAGAATACAAAAATTGTCAATCACAGAGAGTTTCAATTTCTGAACTTATAAGTACCTGATTTATACTTTTCTCTCAGAAGGTACCTCCATTATTCTCCGTTGTTTCAGCAGAATAAAATAGGAACAACTGCCTTTAGAATACAATACACCAAATTCAACCCTGGGTGATATCTTCTGACTTCACCTGTCAAATTTAATCCAGTTCTTTTATAGAACCTGTTCAGAAAATTCTTACAAAGGTTATCAATGAATCAGCTAACAACTTGGTAGTCCAGCTGAAGGTTTTAGCACTACTTCCAGAGGAAAAGGTTACTTATTTAAAATAAAAGTTTAAAGAAATGGTGGTATACTTTTAATTTATTTTGCAAATATTGAATGCACAGCCACAGTTTGCTTTGAACCATACTTTCTTTTAGGTCCATAGCTTGTAAATGAACACTGAACTTCCAAACCAGACATTTTGGTGTCTACTCATTACTTCTGCTATACAGTACTGTGCAGTTCCTGTCTGTGCAATTTCCTTTTATTAATGTACAAACAAAACATGATGAATTAAACATGCTATTGCATGTACTTTTTGGCAAGCATCAAAGATGAGGTAATTGAAGATGGTTATTATTTCCAGCTGTACAGTGCTAGCACATAGTGGCATTTAAATAATAAGAGAGAAAGTAAAATAGGTGTTTTGGTTTTAACAATACCGCCCTCTAAGCATCCCAACTCACTAATTTCTACTAATTATTTCAGATTATACCATTGTCACACAAAGCTGTGTCTCAAACTATTTAAATAATTTCTGATGTGTAAAAAACCCTGGAAAATGCTGTAATAACTAGATATTTTATTACAGATAGATACTAGAACCTAGACAAGTCACTGTATAGATCTCTAAGACATAATCACTTCTAGCAAAAATAAACTTTCTTCCTCTTTGTTAAAGAATAGATTAATCATAAGAAAGTAATTCATCTTTATTTATTATTCTGAAATCTGCAATAAACATATAAGATTTTTTATAAATTTCTATTTAGTAAAAGAGAGTTGTCAAGGTTTCCCACACATTCTTCTGCTTAACCTTTAGTTCAAGATAATTTCCAGTAAGAAACTATTGTTTCTATCTTGATCTGTTTTCTGGCAAGATACTGCAAGCTGCATTTTATCTATCTGGTACCTCTTTCTCAAAAATTATAATTTTTATTACTTAACCATGTAGACAGTAGCTGAACGTAAAGTAGGGAATGGCACTGTTTCAGCTAAACCGTCCAGTGCTAGAATCGTAAGAGGTGACTTGTTCTGTGGGGAGTGAGAGGCTGGTTTAATGTCCGTGCTCTCACTGTAATTCTGTGGAATTAGCCACCAAATGGAACTTTAAAGATCTATGGTTGATTGCCATGTGTACACTAATTTTCCATTTGAAAACTAAAACCAGCAAATACTTGGCTTGTTTGAAGTCGATAACCATTACACATAACAATAGAGAGTACTGGATTGGGCCTGTCAGCCCCTTGTTTCAGTAAATTTGGGAAAACTGTAGGATGTAGATACATTTTTATCTGTGCTTTGCAGAGGCTCTGTTCATAACATGCAGCCCATGGAAATCACAGCAACTCATGGATTTTCATGTTAGGCACAGTTGGTCCTCCCAGGTTTGCATACCCTCCAGCGAACTTATCCTAAAAGGACAGCACACAACTGTCGTCTTCAGTGCCTTCACAGTCATAATATTGTTCTCAGCAGTGCTCCACTCTATCCCTCTGGTTCCACACTTATCACAGAAGTGCTGAAACAAATGACTGAAGCTCAGCAATTAACTGTAAAATCTTGTTTAAGACCTCATTTCATAAATAGTGAACTGTAGAGAATGTGGTTCTTAAAGAGTGTGAAAAATTCACAGGTAACTGAGATGCACACCAATGTAAATGTAAGGTAACATCAACATAAATGAAATCCTCCTTAAAATATTAAAAGACATCTGTTGTTTATGGTGTATACAAGTCTGACATTAGAACAATCTTAGTTTTGAGTCATGTGGAGTACCACTGCATTTCCCTTAGCTTATTTTGTAGAAAAAAACCAACTTAAACAGGAAAAAAAAGTGTGTATATACACAAAATACAGCAAATAATCTAACTATTGAAGTTCATGAGACGGTAGAGCCTATTCTACTATTTCATTAACCCAACTCCCAAAAGGGATATTAATATCAAGAAAAATCAAATTGCTCATCTTGCATGCCAAAAAGTGAAACATAAACAAAAGTAAATACTTAAGGCTGGCATATATCTTCAGTGATTCTTAATTCTGTAAACAATTTGGTCATGTAAACATAGTTTGAGAGTTCAGGACCAGTGAGTTATGTGGTCATCTAGTCCCTTTTCAAATATATCACTAGATCATACATTTAATTCTTTTACCACTGTGCTGAGTTTCACTAACTTGTTTTTAGTCAAAATACATCTTCTAAAAACATATCTGAAGTTATCCTGAGATCTGGGAATTAACCACACCCATCTGATGGAAATTTAAGTGACTGATTGCAATTCGCCATTAAAAATATGTCTCATTTCCTATTTAAATTTGTCTGGCCTCAGGTTCTTTGTTCTGAACCTTGTCATCCCTTTCTTAAAAGTCTCATTTTATGACTGTATTTTCTCCCTGTGAAAGTATTTAGACACTGTAAGCAACTCAACTCTCAGTTTTCTTTTTGGTGTCCTAAACACCCTGAACTGTTTTAAGCCTCCCACTGAGAAGCCTTCCACTCATTCAGTCACACAGAGGCTAATTCCTATCTCCTATTAATTTTTTTCAGCATCCTTTTACAAATGCAGACACTAAAAGTATAAAYAGCATTTCAGCATCAGCAATTTCTGTAGAAGTATCATATGCATGACTTGGAATATATAGCCGGTTCTTGCTGAATTAAATGGAACTTTAAAATATTCTTTAGAACTCGGAGAGTAGGATTAGCATGTTGAAAATCAAAGGCCACCACTTTGGATTATTTTGACTTCATAGCTTTATTTTTCAGTCTTATAAAACATACTATATCAAAATAATATCTGGTGATGCCAAATGAAATCATTAAAATCAGTAGAACTCTTAGGTACATAGTTATTTTAACTTTGGTGAATTGTAAGAGGTTACATTTACATTCAACTTTCGATGAGAAGCACTAGTGGAAAAGGTTGCACATTTTGTAGTGAACATGCCTCACTTTTGGATTCTATGCCCAAGCTGTGGGAGGTATCTTTGACATATCTGCATATTTCACAATTCTTGTAAGTATTTGTGTAGGTGACAGTAGAGGTGAGCCTTGGTCTTCCAAAGCTGATTAATTTTCAAAGCATATTCTCTTATGTATTATTTTTATCCTTTTTGACAAATCCATTTGCAAACACCATTGATCTAAAGTAGCTAACAAGGACTCTAAGTTCTACGCTGCAATTGAAACAAATTAAAAAAAAAAAAAGTACTTTGATTATCATCTACTTATATATGGTATAAATGTGTGAACAGTTCTAACAAGATTCTTTTCATCATGATTCAGCACATTGGGTTTTCCAAAGTAAGCATATGCTTAAGAACTGAGCTGAAAAGCAGAGGTTTACTCACATACTTATTGCTTGAAATGTCCAATGATTGATTTAGGAGCTGAAATCTAACTATTTTAAGAATCTTCTTTTTCATCTGGCCGGATTCACCTCTCTTGCTTACTCAAGTTAGTGCTATAGATTTGAACCACCACTCTGGTATCACTCACCAATGTGATATTAATAAGTACTGGTGGATTCATTCCTTCTACCAGATTTTTTAGACAAAACATGTTGTTCATGAGTGAATATTAAAGTTTATGCCTTGAATTTCATGTGACTAATTTAAAGGTCATACTTGTTAACTGTTGCAAATTTTTGCCTATGGAACCTTTGACATTATAAAATGAAATATAATCTTATAACACTCTAAAATTCCTTCAGCCAATGGATTTTGTTTCATATGATGTGGCATTTCACATCTTGAAAGCATGGCATTCCAAGCCCTATTCTTAAGGAAAAAACCAGAAGTATATTGTGAAACTGATTATGCAGACACCTGTAAAGACTAACCGTAAATGAGTATCTTGTAACCAGGACTGAAAAGGACATGATATTTTTTTTGTCATTATCACTTGGAAGAATGGGAAGAAATTAACTCATATTACAGAGGGAGTAGACAATACATTGTATCTTGCAGCACATGTACAGCTTGCTTGAGAAGACGTGAACACCCTACTCAGGTATTCCAGATGGATGTAGTAGTGCCTTGAATGTGATGAATAAGTAGTGTCTTGCCATTTTGATTTCTTTCTCTGAAGTCTCTTGACCTGATACTATGCTGCAGGGTTCCATGGATCAAGTCTCATAGAGCCCTACTGCTTGGGTAGACAATTAGTGGTTTTCCATTGTTGGGCTGTGGGTTCTGCATGTTTGCAAAAACCTTGTACTGCGTAAAGAAACAAAGTCTGTTGACAGTAGGCTTAAATTTGCTACAGATCCTTATTTCCAGTCAAAAGATTTTAAGGAAGTGAAAACTGCAGGCATTTAAAATTACTGTAATAGATATTTTATCTCAAAAAAATGTCTGCTTCTTTAAAACTATACTTGTAAAGCTTCAGCTTTTTAGTCCTTGAAAATTATGCTAGTGGAGATAATATAGTTAAACATACAGGATGCAGTTTGACTGGAAGGTGCCACTGTCACTGCTGTGTCAGGAGATTGTAGCCAGTCATGTCTGAAAATCTGGGACACATTCCTTCTACTCACACCCTTGTATTTTGCATTCTGGCTAGTGTGCTAGTAATAATACAGTAATATCTTTTAGATGACATGTTAAATCAAAGTTTTCCAGAGATTAGTGATTACATGGTACATTTTGAAAAAGAGAAGGATAATAAATCTGGTGTCCTGACAAATTTCTTCAGTAGTCTTCATAACCTCCCCCCAAAGACATGGGCATGGTCTCTTTGGAAACAAGCATTCATGCTCAAAGAGATGTCCTGGTCAAAAAGCTGCTAAAAGATTAACGCATATCTAATGCTCTAGGACACATTGCAATATGCCATTTTTGGAATGCCACAGTTTCACGGTTGCATTAAAGCATAATTTTATTTCTATGCTCAGCCTACAGATTGCAGATGGCTCTATTTTCCACTGGTTTATTGAAACACTGGCAATTTGAAATATAGTACTAAAGGCCACACATTTTATACAAAATGTATAAACTGCATATTTACATGAAATTAAAATGAGGGTTTGCATGGATTGGAGGTTGTGAGAGTGATTTGGGAATTGTAGCCAAAGAAAATTATTTCCTTTGTTACATAGTTACTACCTGTAGAAATGTTACTGCACTGAAGGAAAAAAAAAAAAAAAAAGCACTGGAGTGCTTGTGTTCAGTAAATATATTGAAAATGT
Source organism: Phoebastria nigripes (assembly GCA_035582835.1). Classification (NCBI taxonomy): domain Eukaryota; kingdom Metazoa; phylum Chordata; class Aves; order Procellariiformes; family Diomedeidae; genus Phoebastria; species Phoebastria nigripes. The sequence goes on along the minus strand of JAYKAV010002939.1, from coordinate 203,058 downwards.
CATTTCGGTTTCTGTATAGTATCCAGTAGTAGCATTAGAATAGGATGTTTTCCAGCTGAACACACACCTTAAAGAAAAGAAAAAGAGTTCTGTGAAAATATTGCCAGTTCTCAAATATAAAGGGCTTTTTTTGTCTTGGAAAAGTTAGCTGGCTCTATCACATTGTCTTTTTCATCAAAACATAATATATTCCTAAACAGAGGAAGAAATGTAGATGTTGATTTTCCTGAGTGTTTCCAACCAGCATATTGACACTTTTTTTTGAATTACAGAGGTAAGTAATCATAGACATGTTTATACCATTTAAGAAAGAGGTTTTCTAACAAAGTTTTCTAACAATTTAAAAATGCACATGATGCATTTTGGAACATTTGGGGTGCGTTAGGTAATTAACTTTCAGGTATGCAAAATGCGTTTCCCTCCTGTTATAGTGGAGGGTCTTTCAAACTGTTGCAGTTCAAAGTATTGTACTCACTCTGACCCTTGCTTTACCCATAGAAACTGGCTGGATTATATGTACTTATGGTCTCCTTGCTGTCCCCATGGGGACTAAGTGGCAAGAGCTGTAGCCCTGGAATGCCAGCTTGTGTATTATTGTTGCTGAATAATGCAGCATATAAGTTTTAACTTGGAACATAAACACTAATATGTGCTGTTAAATGAAGGTATTATGGTTACCTATTGGGATGGGGCAAATGTAATGTCTGATCTGTGTCATGTGCAAGATATGCATTCCTGGAGCCTGAAGCCCCTCCGCTTGCACCTGATGTGTTCAGGGACCAGCAGCAATGCTGACTGCTTTGGACTGGGCAGCCACTGGAGCACCACCCCTCCTTCTCAGTGATGATTCACTGCTTGTTTTCAGACAACAAGCTTGTTTTCAGAAACAAGGAACCTGTTTCTGAGATACACTGAAAAGCTTGAAGAACAGAGCTCAGGCTCCTCAAAAGGGTTCAGATGTCACTTTTAGGTCTGTGAAGAATTTGTGTGAGGGGTGCCTATCCACTTGGAAAAGAAGTGATATATCCAATGAAGGTATTCAGATAAATCACTGAACAGCCTAACACTGTGAGCCTGTGATCCTTTAGGCAGACATTACCACTTGAGGATAGATTTTGAACTCATGGACAATGCTGTCAACTTCTGTGGAGGTCTGTGAAGATACTAGATGGAATAATTTGCAAAACCAGAGTCCCTGACCCCTTCTTTTTTTCATTATATACAGGGGTGAGAGATGTTATAGGAGTCATTCACCTTCGACAGCATCTGAAGCAGGTAGTCTTCTGGGAATTGACTTTAGAACAAGATTGTTAAAAAAGTTTGACTTAAACCTAAAATGTCACCAGTTCTGAAATGATTCTAAATATGAAGCATGTTAAACAGAATAATTCTATTATTCCATTCACTTTTCTACCTTCCATTCTTTATGCATGCAGATAAGCTCACATTATTTTTAATGACATGTAGTGCCCACACTATGCCTGATGTCAAAGGGAATTCTGTAGTATTTGGTTAGAGCTTAGGTCCCTTGGTAATGTGCACAACGTAGCTAGAAATATATCCATGTGAACAGAATGACCACAGGGAGCAAATTCCAGTCTTTGCTCTACTAGCAAAAATCTCAAGCAARTTTCCTAAATGAAATAGCTAAAGAAAATTCAGAATTAATCAAGGTCAAGCAGTGAATGAATCAGGTAGTTTAAAATCTGCCTCTGTCAGAAATTTGGCTGCATCACAAATTTTAAAAACCCCTTAATTTTGGCTAAGTTGCAAACAGATGGCAGGCTTTGGAGACCCAAATCAGTGAATAACTGGCAGCCAGGAATAAAGAGTGTGCTGAGAATGTGACTAGAGGGTTCTTGGATTCTGCTTGATCAAACTACTCCCCCTTTACATCTGCACTATGAAATGTAGTGCAGTGGTCATTGCAGGGGCTCCAAAGCAATCCAGATTAAGAAAGCAACAACTGTGGGTGGAGGTAAAAATGTGAGGATGGCTTTAAGGGTCATTCTGTCATCAAGGCCCATCTATCCCCATGCTCTGTGCCAATCTGAAGCCATAAACTGATTTTTGTGGAAGAGTAAGAATTTGGCAGATGTATACCCTCTTATATCATTCTAGCTCTAGGACTTTCTAACCCAGATGTGTTTTCTACAGAAGACAGAAGTAAGAAAGATCACACAGAGACCACTGGTTCCCTTTTTTCTCCACAGTCTGTGATAAAGTCCATGTTTGGGAGACTTTGTTCAAGGTAAATGGACTATATGAGGTCAGATTATACCATAATCTGGCCACAAAATGAAAGGACCCATACTTATAAGACAGCTTTTATAAACAAACAAACAAACAAACAGAAGATAAATAACATGACAGAGCCTCTGGAAAGCAAATTACTCCATTCCCAGGAGCTTCCTGATGACTAAATGTGACTGGTACCCCCTGCTTCCGGCCCCTGGTAATGTGGTTAGCATAACTAATGCCATTTATGAGGCAAGCAGCCATTCTCTGTGACGAAGCTGGTCACGTACTCTTTCCCTTTCCCTCATTATCAGGTCCTGAAGGTCTTGTGAACCAAGTAGACAAACCAAACAGATTTCTTTTTCCCCTCCCTACCGGCCTCAAGGTTCCTGGGCACCAGGCTGATTACCCCCTTCCTCACCGGCCTTGAAGGCCCCAGGCACCCAGCCAGCCAGGTGCTGGTGATGACCTCCTCACAGGACAGGGAAGCGTAACAGCACCCAGAGCACTGTCCGTAAAATCAAGTAGTTACAAGTCCTAAGTGGGGAACCTGGACCAGAACCGCTGCTGGACAGCGAGACCCGTGCCCTCCCGATGGCCAGGGATACCTCCACCGTCCTTTGCTTCCTCTGACGACTGAGTAACTCGTATTCTTTCATAGGATTTTTGAGTCTAGACTGTGATTGTTATACTGATACAGCAAACCACCTATTAAGATTTGACCCGATCTGCAGAGGGTCTAGGTGATTAGAAATCGTAAGTTAAGTTGTATTATAAATTCTGTATTGCACTACTTATAGATTGTACTACATTGATTCTGCTTGTAGAAATCCTGTGCCATTCTAATCATAAATTCTGTGCTACCCTAATCATAAAATCCTGTTAAGAAAATAAAGCTTTAATTGTAACTATGATTTAGTGCCATCATCATTCTGCCAAGGATCCCTAAAAGAAGCTGTCTGTCCCTTCAGTGTCAGATGACACTAAAGCTGGGGAATTTCCAGCTGAAAATACAAGAGCAAAAACAAAGAGCTATTTCCTCATCAAAAGAGAAATCCTGCAGGAGTCACGTTTCACAGGAAGAATCCAGAAAAATATCACAAAATAGTCACTTCCCTGAAGCAACAGGACTTTGTTCCCTGAAGATTCCCATTATACTTAATGATGGATGTGGGGCAGGATCCAGGAGCTCATCCCAGGCTCCTTCTGACTCCATGTTGGGTGACAAGGCTCAGACATTAACAGCCTATATATCAAACTGTGATTCCACACAAAACAGAACTGTTACACAAGGCAGCAAAACACTGTGGCATGTTTTAATAGCCTCCTTGACCTGGACCTTGAGCCAGGCCTGCTAGAGATGTCCTTTTCCCACAGCAAACATGACTCATGAAACTGACCATCTCTTTCCTGATCAGGTGATACACTTCCCCCAAAACACATATCCAGAGAAAGAAGCAGTTTGGCATATAGGGGTTAATGCCAGTTTTGGGACTAATGCCAGTTTTGAAGCAACTCCGAAGCAGGAGAAAACATAATTTGGCCCTTTCTAAAGTTGAAGGGAAGAAATAGGAGATTCATCATCTGTGGTAAAACTGATAAAGCAAAATACTTACTCAAATAATTACCCACTTGGAAGGACAGAGGAGCAAAATGATAAACAGATGACCAGAAACTTTGATGCAGACTGCAAAACTCTCTTCAACATTTACTGTCTCATGGGAGACAATATATTGCAAGTAACATACCCTGGGCAATATCGTGTTTTGCTCTCCACTTGCCTCGGCTTTAACCTTTTATTTCTGGTGGCATTAAGCAACATCAACATGCCTCAAAATAAGAGGTTGTCTACAGGTAGCACAGATCACTGTGTGGGTGTCTCTGGAGAGGACCTCTTGAAATCCACATAAGAGCTCAATGGGATAATTTAGACCTCAGAATATATTTTTTGGTATATGCAAGAAAATGGGCAGGAACATTTTGCATTCCAGAAACTTTGAGAAAGGCAGAGGCAATAATCAAGGATAAAACCAATTAGATTTACAGGAAGAGATCTGAAGCAGTTTCATGGAGGGGGCATAGTGTCTGGGTGACTATAGTCAGCCATAAGCTTCCTGAAACATGAGACAAGAGACACTTTTGGACAATGAAGCAAATCTGTGAGTGGCAGCCATGAAAGCAAATGGGAGGAAAAACAAAAGGAGAGTAAAAGCTAACTTTTTTAAACTCATTTTTTACCTGTCCTAAAAAACACTTGTCTCTCAGATGTTTTTACTTCAGGAAGCTAAGACAAAACCATGAGTTCCAGTAAAGACAGAGTGAAAAGAATATCTGAAAGTATCAAAAGGCATGTTCAGCTATGTATTATCAGTGTGAAAATGCTACAGGTTGTTAAATGAAGTAACTGAATAGATTTTTTTAAGAAGCAAAGAGCTGATAATTTAACTTTTAGGACTTTCTAGCCAGTTCCAATTCTTACAGCTGCAGTAACTCCACTGATATAAGACAAGCTAGGCAAACCCAGCCAAATGATGTTTGGTCCCATATGCCTACAGGCATAATGTGTAAACTGGCAGATGTAAAGTAGAGTCTGTATAACTGAAACGGACTTCCTTTGAATTTTATCAATGCAGAACATTTTAACTAAGTAAATAAATTCATATTCTTCTCCCATATAAAAATGTGGATATGTTCCACTGAAATTATACATGCTCCTACAGATTTACTTTTGGTCTTGCGTGTATTAATGTCATGCTATTAATAATGTCATCATTTTAAGATGCTGTCCTTAAGACATCAAACCAGTAACCATTTGGGCTGGTAGTACAGTGTCATCTAATTAGGAATAACTAGTTATCTCATCCATGATGCCAAGTTAAAAGAAACAAGAGTACAGTGAGACCAGAATTACCTGCAGAAGCCATGAGGAACTTAGGATAGGCATGAGGAAGTGGAAAGAGGAGTTTTCTATGGAGCACTCTCCGCCAGCCCTCTGTACCTCCAAATGGCAAGTTGACAGCACTACTCCATAGAGCTATTGTGAACACGTCACCTTTTCTGCACATTGCTACATCTTTGCTTTATACACGAGCCAACTCAAAGCCTAATTTTCAAAGAASTGTAAAAACATATTTTCACATTTGCATGGCTGAAAAACTCTCTACATCTTTATGAAGATCATACACAGGGACTGAAACATTGTTCCCTATCCTTAGGACATGCTGGGAAGAGAGAGAAAAAGAATAGCCTTGAACTGGCTCTCCCCTTAGCCTGTGAGCCTTGGCAGCACTTCACTGCAGACTTCTGGACTGTGCCTCCATGGGTCATGCTTCCCACACTGCTGTACTCTGATGGATGTGGTCACGCGCGAACAACTCAAGCTCATTGAAGAGTGCCCTTCATGGGCAATGAATCCTTCAGATTCATCTAACTGTATGGGCAGCTGTGGCGCTGTAGAAATGTAATGGAAGCTGGAACCTAGCCCTAGATGTAGACTATAGTATAATAACCTAAATCTGCATACAAATTTTCCTGTCTAGCCATTTTTAGAAAAATTTCGGCACTGTGAAGGTGTGAACTTTTCTATTACAAGGGTGTTACATTTATTTATTCTTTGGAAAACTTGTCACCCTAAACTTAGAAGGAGATAGTTTTAAGCAGAGAAAGGTGGGAGTTATTTGAACAGTGTCATTTTTCTAAGGTCTCAAGGCCAAAACCCACAAAAAATAACAATATAAAGTGTGTAAATGATGTTGGCTTGATCAGGCAGGCTGGGAAATATAACATTGAAAGAAAGAGACAACAAAATGTTTCATCTCCTGTTAAAAACCTAAAGAATTTTAATTTAAACTTAATTAGAATTTCAAGTAAAGTATTTCACATTATCCAGTCACCAGGGAACATGCAAAATAGTGCTGTTCTGGAGGAAGTTAGTTTGGTTTAGTTCTGTAAAGCTGCCAACTGTCAAACTTAAGTAAACATTTTCTTAAGGAACTTGCGTGCGCATAAGTGAAAATATACAACAGCAGAAACAAAAATGAGGATGAGACTGGAGTGGCACAGGAAAAGTCCTCTCAAATCTAGCTATAATTTGTCTGGTTGGCTGATAGGTTTTGTCCCTACCGCAGTAAATAAAAAGAAAAAAAGAAAAAAGAAAAGTTATGAGGTTTCTTTTTAAATATATCTCTATCTCTGCTGGAATTGTGAGGTCTTTTGCCAAATCAATTCTAATAGTCAGTGGAGACACTTGTGTTTAACTGTCCTCACATTTCTAGCACATTTATTTGTGTCTCCCTTGAGCTCAGAGGCAGAAATGGGGCTCCTGCCCCCACTTTGGTGGGCTGATTCACACAGGTGGAGCCTGAAGTATCCTTCTTCTGTCTCTGGGTGAGGGAGGAGAGAAAAACCCATGTTCACGTGGGGCTCAGCCTGTATAAATCACAGAGCATGGCTCAGATGTCCACCTTTCAGCGTGTACTCTGCCGTCTGTCTGACTCCCAAGGTTTTTATAACACACTGAAAACTCCAGTATTTAGGCACCTAATGGTGGAAAGCCACTAATGCAAACTATTACTAACGAGATGCAGTGTGAATTAGGTTTAATTAAGCTATGCTGATTTTGGCTGCAGTACAGAATTTCTGGATGAATCTTATTGCCAGGTCTCAGGATTTTACTGACACACTCACAATATTTCACTTAGGCACTAACTCCTGGAATCAGTGTTAGAGAAGGATCTTGGCTTTCACATASAGAGAGATTTTAATTTTCTTGGTTGTAGACAGAAGTTTAAAGCCACAAGCTCTTAAAATCTGAAATACAAAAGTGAACAGAAGGAACAAAAGTGTATTCTGTTAAGATCTAATTGTTGGCGCCCCATTTAACAATTGTGGCTCCTTGGTAATTGACCAAAAGCAACATCAAAACTAAACGTAAACTTAAGCAACCCTTTTTTATGCTATGCTATAAACAATGCATAACCCACACCTGGTGATGCTGCCTTCATTTAAAGTCAGAGTGGACTCCAAATGTTTATCGGCATATCAGAGTGACTTTGTGGAGAAAAAAAAAAAGGTTGATTTTTTTTACACAAGGATACTGGGATGGATGCCCCGACTCTGAGCAAGTGAGCAGTACTTTGATTCAGGCATCATCGACAAGTAGGCCTGACTGAAATCAGCCCTGCTGTGCGAATCTTGAGAACTGCACTAGACCATATCTTCTCAGGAACCAAGGAGTCTAAGCCATGTCTTATCAGGAGCTAACAGTACCAGCCTGAGCTGGGACTAGACAAAACTAAAACTGCTACAGCTGCACAACTGCACACACACCAAAGCGGGGATTGATTACAAGTCAATCACTTTACACTATAGATATCTGTAGCCCCTCAAGCCCATTGAGCTCTCCTGCACAGCAGTGGGCTGTGTAGTGGTGATCTCCCCTTGAGCAGGGACGCCTCTCAAGGTTACTCCTTAAGGTTGAGAGACCTCTTACCCAGTATCTGATGTCTATAACAAGGTAAGAGACATTTTACACTAGGCTTAAAATTATATTGTATGCCAGCGACATTTATATATCTAGCTATAGCTTAATTATTAGAACTGTAGTAAGTAGTAGAATGTTTGACTGCCATCTAATCACCATCTAAATTATTGTTTAAATCATCATTTATCATTGTCAAATCATCATTAAAGCATTGTCAAATCATTGTTAAATCACTGTTTAATTACCATTCCATCATTGCTTAATCACTATTTGATTATCATTCAGTCATCAATTAATTATAATTGGATCATCATTTAATCATTAATAAAACCCTTTTAGTTAACCCCACAATGACAATTTCTCTTAATAATTCACCTGTGACAGATACCAAAAGAAAATGAGYCTCTTCCTGTCCTTCCTGACTTACTGAACTGGCAAGGAACTTCAGGAGAAAATGGTAGAACTTTAGGTAAAAAGCATAAATCCAAGCTCCAGGTGCTGCAAAAAGGCTGAACCTTACTAAAGCTGTACTACACAAATATTAGATTTATACTATTTGGCTAAAGAAAGTATCAGGTTAAACACTCAAGCTAAATAAAAACTAGGAGGTAGATTTGAACATAGCCCTGATGTTCCTCAGCTCATTCTTGCTGCAACTGACATACTTTTCTAATAATTTATTACTTCATGGCTTACCTGCTTCTTGCTTATTTGTTACTTCACCAGTACCATTTTCCTTCTTTATATTACAGGCTTGAACATAACCTATTTAAGACACTATAGTGTTTATTGATTAAACAACAGGTTATTAAGAATCTAATAAATAATCTGAACACACCAATGTTAGTAGTTTATCATTATATCATTTTTCACATTACTATATACAGTAATACTCAATACTATACACAATAATATTTTTTGACACTCTTTAATTTGATGATTGTTTTACTTTTCTGAAGTAACTCTTCTTCGAGGCATAAGGCAGTACTGCCATCTACTTCCAGTTGCTGCCTCCAGACTCCTCCAATCATCTCTTCTTAGTGTTGGCTTGGACTTTTAGGCRTCTGTTCAGATATTGTTCAGAATAGTACCACTTGCTGGTTCAGTTATGGATGGCAGTTTCACCATCATTTTTCTGGAATATTCAGGGTAAATAGAGTCACCTATCCTGTTTAAGTTTATTGTGGTAAATATTTGTGCAGAGTAACGTGTGATCTGCCCTGTTACCCATGCTATGTTTTGAAACAAATGTAAAATCTACTAAAACTTTCCTGCTTAGATTTAATTTGTAGTTTCATGTATTCCAGATAGTTTCTACTTTATATAACATGTGCACAAACACAGAAGAATCTAAGAATCTGAGTTTAGAAAACTTGTCTCACTGAGTAACTCTAGCAGTGGAAGTTACTACAGCCTGCCATCCCTTTCAGCTTTGGTGATAAACTAGACCAGTATGATGGGCCAAACATGGCACAGCTGGGACCTCCACGAGAAGTGTCCCCAGGATTGTAGCCCAAACACTCACATTGCAGAACAGATGTGCAGAAATTGTTAACTTCCTGTTAAGGTTCACCAGCTCCAGAAAATATAGAGAATGCAGTCCGTGGCAAGCAATCTGGACAAATTATACCGGGAAACATACAGAACAGAGTTGGTTAATGTGCCAATGCTGATCTAGCCTGGGTTACACAGAAGCATTTCTGGGATTAGAGAATAAGCCTGGCACAATAAGTTTACCATTAAATGTACAGATCCAGACTTAGCCCCAAAACAACAAACAAACAGACTGTGAGGCATCACGGAATATGAGTGGAGGAGTCCCCGTTACATACATTGATTGTTGTCCCCTTGAGAATCAGAGTGGAGAGTTTGTTTGGGTACTCTTGAATGGGGTTGTGACCTCCTATCTCCAGCTGCTCATTGTAATGGATGAGAGACAAGAATAGGGAGGATTTTGAAGCAGACTCCAATTTACACACACACACGCATACCTTTAGGAAGGGAGTTAAACATAAAACCCGTGGAAACAGAAGGGAGTCAGATCATAGGACAGAGTCCTACATCACAAACTCTGGAACAGCAGGAAAGAGACTTCAAGGCCGTAATACCTTATTGTGTGGACCTGCTTTGAGGAGACCCTGTACCATGGACCAGGGGAATGGGGAGTCCCACCACATATCAGAAGAGGAGAGCTACGCCACACACAGTGGCAAGAGAGCTAACAAGCTCAGAGCTGTTGAAATTGCAGTAGGGGCAGAACTTGTTTCTGAGGTACAATTGACTCAAACCCTGTAGATTATAGATTAAAGTTGGCATCACGAACTGACCTGCAAGCAAACTAGAAGTCTGTGGGAAAAGAGATAATGTACTCCTTATAGACAGCAATGCTAATTAGGAAAGAAATTGTGCTCTGAATGACTCGCATACTGTTAGTGGTCTTCACAGCAATCTCAGAAAGAAAGCTCTGAAATCATCCAGCAGAATTTATAATGGGAAGAATAACTGCACAAGGTCCATATCAGAGCAATAAGAATAAAGACTACAAGCTCTTAAACAAATGGAAGTGACTTGCAATCCGGGAACAGCTGTGCTTTGATAATTCTGAAATTCAGAGTGATCATATGCCTTCAAAAGAAAGAAAAAAAATTACAAGGTCTCCTAGATGTATTCAGTTGATATACGTCTAATATTAGGTGTGAATCTACTTCCATTCGCTGCTCATAACATGTTCAGTCCTAGAAACCATTAACTGCTGGTAAAAGCAGTTACAGGATTAGGCCCCAGATGGACCTGATGACCTACAAATTCAATACTGGTTGTGAAATGTTCTAAATGTCAAAGTTAATCTTGGCATCCACGTCAAGTAGGACATGCTTTTTCTTTACAGAGACATCCTTGAAAATGTGAGCCAATACAAATCAGTGTAGACTGATAGTCCAATTAAAATTTGTCACTTTTTTTTTCCCACTGAAATTCGTGGGTTATAAGACTGGTCTTTGTGAGGCTGTGAAACTCCTAACAGTTCCTCCATTATCTGAAGGAAAAGGGAAGGCTGGGAGAGACAGAAAGAAGAGCTGAGGAGCAGAACACCAGACTAATTGGTGTTTGTAATGGAACTGAGGTGTCTGGGAAGCCATTAATGATGTTGAGGCCAACACGCCCACTCTCATTTAGCAGCCTGCAGCTGAGCAACACCTTTCCCTTCCTCTGATATAAGGGGGAAAGTTTTATTCTGAGAGAAAAAGTGCAGACTGGGAGCAAAGGTGGTTACTCTGTAGTCCTTCTCCCACTCCTTTCTAGCAATTCACTACCTCCGCTCCATTGCCAGAACGACAGAAAGCAGAATGAAATTTAGGAATACTCTGAAGAGACATTGAGAGATTGCAGAGGGCAGAGAGAAAGAATGGGAAGAAAAAGGAACTGATAGTGCACACATGATGATGGAAGAGGTGAGCAGACCAGGAGTGTGTGAATGGCAGAGAAAGACCAGGAGGGAGGAAAAGGACACTTTTCAGAAAGAAGAATAAGGACAGGAAATAATGATCTGTCTTATAAAAGTGTCCATTAGCTGGATCCCTCCATCAGCACAAGAGAGCTGTGGTGTAATACTAACACCATCCACAGTTGACATTCCTGCTGCATTTGAGGGCTTGGTGGAGAATGGAAAGAGATGCAGTCATGGGATTTCTCCACTGTCTATTCATCACTTGCTACAGTTTCCAAGCATTCATTAATGTAAAACAGATACTCATGAAAAAATCTGCATACACTCATAACACAGACACTTATTTGTTCCAAAAGTCACATTGAAAGTACTTTGTTGTTGGTTGTTCACTACGCATTTGTGTTCTTTTGGCTTACAAACAATGAGAAACAATGCTATGTGTCACTGACAAACAATTATTTCTCAGAAATATCTGACAGTAAATAAGCAAACAAGTAATAGGAACCTTTCCGTTTTAAAGTATTCTTTTAATTCTCTGTTGTGTTCTTACTGATACATTTAAGAATTTAAGATTTATAGGACCAAAAGATGAGAACCAGAAGAACATGATTCTTTAATCTGCTGGTTGAAGAGCAGAGAAAATCATATTTCTAGCTCCTTTTCCAACCACTATATGAAGCATCCATGAACAAAATATGTTTATAAACCTTGAGACAGAGATCACAGCCTGGGTTTTTCTTCATCCAGGTCAGTGACCCATCACTGAGCTTCAGAATCATGTTTCTTGCTGTTCTTGCTTTCTGGTTCAGCACATCTCTTCTTCCAGTTGTACATCTCCAGCAGACTGGCTCTAAGATATCTATCCTTTTCCCTGTCCGCTGGTCCCACCAGGGTAATAACAGCAGGTGATAGGAGCTCTCTGATGGGACATGGAAGGTGTCATCTTGAGTCTTCTCAGGTACATCTCGGCCAAACCCTGTGATTTCTAGGTTATTTTATAACAGGTGCCTGACAGCAGCATGTTGTGGTTTGCTTTGTTTTCTGTTGTTTTTGTTTGGTTGCATTTTTTAATAAGGACTTCTGCTTTGCTTTTTCATAAAAGATCTGTGAGATCACTGAGCTATTACTCCCAGCCAGACTAAAGTGCTTTTTCGCACCCATGGCTAAGTAGTCGAAGCCATGAACAGGGAAAGGACTGAAGACCTAATAGTTTTCAGGTGCTTCCCACTCAGGAACTCTACGCGTGTCCTTGATCAGCATGCTGACTGCAGGCAAACATTATTATGGTGGACATGCATTTGGGATCATGTACCTTACCCCACCACTGCAAGCTGAGACACCTAAGCCAGGGTTCCAGATTTTCCTCACAAAAAAATCAAAGAGTTTTGGAGGACAAGACATAAATCTGCTGTAATTACACCATTTTTTTGGATCGAGCCCTCACTATACTTACGATCATGCATATTCAGCACACAGTAYATAGAGATATTCAATAACATGGAACTCAGGAAGCCTGCATTTCATTCCATGTTCTTTTCATGCATGCTGTTTAATCTTCAAAAACTCACTTCTTGTGCCATTTCTGTTTCCTCTCCTTCCCTTCACCATTATTATAGATTCTAAAAGGTTTGAGGCAGACTTATTTTTTATTATTATGTTTTTATGGTGGCAAACATGCTACGCCTTGATTCCCACTGGGGACTGTAATGCTAACAGTATCTCTGGTGATGTTCAAGGCAACCAGAACCACAGCTTTTAAAGAAGGAACAGCTAAAATTGCCTTAGTACCTTTCTGTATCCATCATGAATGTACTGAGGCATACCCTGAGGGCCACTCTGGCCCCGTTCATGTCAGTGCCGCACAGAAGCCGTTAAGCTTTTTGTTCAGCCAGATGCACAGAAAACTGAGCAGCAGCTCAGTAGCTGGCTCCAAGACATGCTGAAGAGACACTCTGTGGCCAGAGCATCGCTGTATTCCAGCGGAGCACACATCATGCGACAGTCCTGTAAAAAGGGCCATGCATTCTCACATCAGCTCTTAGGACCCCAAGATATAGGAGCTTGAAGGATGGTCTCAAAGTCATAAACCACTCCCAATTGGTGCACTGAACAGAGATTCTTCACAAAAATCTGCATACAGCAATATCTGCCAATTCCTCAGCTTTTTGGAAGTCTTTTTCTATCTACTTTTAAATGGATACAAAAATGTGTATTTCAATCCGTTATAGGTCATATATAGCCAACATTTAGGCATTACTTCAACAGGACAATGACCTCCAGCACATTCACAGCAGGGTTCAGTTCACCTTTGCAACATAATCAATACCTACCTGTCAATAGTAATTTTAAGCTAAGTTGTAGGACTGACCCTGGTATTCAGTGTTTATAAAAATAGGTCCCAAAAATGCAACTCTGTGACACATCCCCTCTACTTTTTTTTGCCATGGCTCAGTCACAGGAATCGGGAACGGAGGATATTTCTCTTTTTCTTAACTAATTGAATTGATAACAAGGAAATTAATAGTCATAGCAATTAGTTTGCCTGTTTCTGTTTCAGAGTTTGTCTGCATATCCCTGCATTACCTAAGCAAAATAAAGTGCATATTGTCTCAGATATTCAGCATTTCATACCCAACAAAATCTTGTCATGGTTTTAAGTTAGTTTCACAAGCTTAATGTTGTATCAGCACACTCTTTTGTCTGTGAATGTAATAGCTCTATTAGAATCATAGAATCATAGAATCATTAAGGTTGGAAAAGACCTCTAAGATCATCGAGTCCAACCGTCAACCCAACACCACCATGCCCACTAAACAGTGCCCCTAAGTGCCTCATCTACACGTCTTTTAAATACCTCCAGGGATGCTGACTCAACTACTTCCCTGGGCAGCCTGGTCCAATGCTTAACCACTCTTTCAGTAAAGAAATTTTTCCTAATGTCCAATCTAAACCTCCCCTGGCGCAACTTGAGACCATTTCCTCCCGTCCTATCCCTAGTTACTTGGCAGAAGAGACCAACACCCACCTCGCTACAACCTCCTTTCAGGTAGTTGTAGAGAGTGATAAGGTCTCCCCTCAGCTTCTTCTTCTCCAGGCTAAACAGTCCCAGTTCCCTCAGCCGTTCCTCGTGTTCTCCAGACCCTTCACCAGCTTCGTTGCCCTTCTCTGGACACGCTCCAGCCCCTCAATGTCCTTYTTGTAATGAGGGGCCCAAAACTGAACACAGTAGTTGAGGTGCGGCCTCACCAGTGCCGAGTACAGAGGCACGATCACTTCCCTACTCCTGCTGGCCACACTATTTCTGATACAGGCCAGGATGCCATTGGCCTTCTTGGCCACCTGGGCACACTGCTGGCTCATGTTCAGCCAGCTGTCAACCAGCAYCCCCAGGTCCTTTTCCGMCAGGCAGCTYTCCAGCCACTCTTCCCCCAGCCTGTAGCGTTGCATGGGGTTGTTGTGGCCGAAGTGCAGGACCCGGCACTTGGCCTTGTTGAACCTCATGCAGTTGGCCTCAGCCCATCGATCCAGCCTGTCCAGGTCCCTCTGCAAAGCCTTCCTACCCTYGAGCAGATCAACACTCCCACCCAACTTGGYGTCGTCTGCAAACTTACTGAGGGAGCACTCAATCCCCTCATCCAGATCGTTGATAAAGATATTGAACAAGACTGGCCCCAAAACTGAGCCCTGGCGAACACCACTTGTGACCGGCCACCAACTGGATTTAACTCCATTCACCACAACTCTCTGGGCCCGGCCATCCAGTCAGTTTTTTACCCAGTGAAGAGTATTACTGACATATTAGGGGGGGGGGGGGGGTGAAAAAAAGAAAGCTTCTTTGTGAAAGCCTGCAATTAGTCAGTTAAGATCTAGCTGCAAAGTCATAATTTATTGATGGTTGCACAGAGGATACTGAAATGGTAGTATTAGTGAGTTGGTAGATTTATACAGATTATATGTGTTCTATTCACAAGCACTAGACACATTTTGTCCCTGTAAGTTTCTGAATATAATTGCATCAAGATGTTTATTTAGCAATCCAAAATTTTCTTAAAAATCATATGGGGTAGTGGGATTATCATAAAAGGTAAGTATTTATAGTATATGGAAAAACATGCTCATTCTGTGTTGGAAGTTTTCTAAAGATCTTGTTGATGTTGGCAGATTAATTGCATATTTAATTGAAATTTTTTAAAAAGGATAGAACAAACCTAAAAAAAAGGAAGTACAACTTAACTATACTCATTGTTTAGGATTCTGCTACTAAAGTAAATCTGCTACTCTATCGGTTTTACTCCTGATTATATATGATTCTACTACCACTAACTAGCCACAAGATATTCTTTCTATGAAAAAGACTACAGTTTGTGTATGACTCCACTTAATTCCACTTCACTTCTCCCCACCTCCTCGTTTCTTTTCCGTTTTGTTTCTATGTTATCAGAATATGAATTGGAAGACATTAAAGGATTCATAAAATTACGCTTCATTTTTAATATATATTTAAGCCTAAGAATTCAATTTTCAACAGTATTTTGACTGTCTATAAGTAATTTCCAGTGCTCATTTTCTTTTCTATAAAAGCACTTTTGTTAATTGGTTTGAACAAATTGGGTTTGTCTTACGTACAGTTTTATGAAGCTTATATAAATTTTGTTTCTGTAACCGGACATAGATTAGAGAGATATTTCCAGCTTCTGATGAAAAGTATTCTAATGACTGTGATATACTCAATCTTGTTACTTTCTGGAAAAAAGATCTTCATCTGTAGTGCACATATTAGACAGAAAAAATGTTTAAGCATGTGAGTTTTTTCTCACATGAAAATTGCACTGACCTGAACAAGAAGGTCACAGAACTCTATACCGAAACTTTTGTGATAGAGGTCCTGATTTAAGTGAATAAAACTACATATACCTGTAGCCTGACTGGCATCAATGTCATTGATCATCTGAGTAAGGATTTGTACATTTAGGCCCCAAAATGCATGTTTCTACAGTTCTAGCCTGTCATACTTGACTATTCCAGATAATCCTATTAATCTAAGCTGTGTTCATGTACATTCAATCATTAATTTTTCTTCCATTGAACTGAATAGGAGTAACTATAACAGGAAATGAAGCTGAAACACGTTCATAAAACAGAAGCAGGCTGCAAGAACCTTTGCCTAATATCTGTTTGACTTTCCATAAAGACCGTGAAACCATTGTTCTGTTATTTCCCTAAATCAAAGAGCAACCCTTCTGAAGTACATGGCTGCATTTCTTTTTGAGCTCTTACATTTATAGAAGACTCCACATGCAAAGTGAGTTTAGATGCAGCCAACCTGTATAAACCAAAACACTTCTTCCAAAAGAAGGAAAGACATGAATTCAACTAACAGTTCAAGCTGGTGACTTTCAGAAAGTCCTTCCTTCCTCTTCCATAAGAGTTCTTAAGAGTAGAGGCAAGATTTCACCCAAAACAACTAAAATTGGTCCTTTGTGATGATGACAGTATGTGAGAAATATTGTAAATGAATGAAAGGTGACAGAGGTTCAGGAAGCCACATACTTTACGTGCCTATCTTCAAACCTATGTGTCAGGCCATTTATGACAGTAGACTGACTTGAGTCCTTAAAAATAGGCAAATGCTTAACCACTTTGTAAACAGAGCTTTTAAGCCCATAAGGAGTCCACTTGCATACTAAATAACCTTAGAGTCAAATGTCATTTATGTGTACTGTAAAGTACATAAGGAAGAAAATACCATCCAAAATTTTGTGGGTTTTTTCACTTTATAACTGCTTGCTAGTAGGCAGGAGGATCTGCAAGATTTGCATATCTAGTTGGATCACAGATGCAAGTGTATGTAAAAATATTTGGGTTTATGTCTGCTTAAGTATTAAAGCTGATGCCCCAGTATAATATTGCACACACAGCTACCTTTGTAACACACCCATTTATTTGCCAGAACATAAAGATGCAGAGACAGTGTTACTTTGATTCTTAAGGCTGAGAAGTATGTCAGGATGTTGCACCATAAATCAACAACAAGCCTCCCACTGACAATATTGGCAGTAGAATTTCACCCTTTTTCACTTGAAGGACAGTTCAGTGTATCCGTAAAATGGGTATAATGATTATTGCCTGCGTCACCATGTTGTTTGGCTAAAAACTTTTGACTGAGTCGTGCAGATCCCCCCCGTGCACAGATATCCACAACTCCCATCCTATTATTAAGGACTGAGTCCCTGAGGTAATGACTGTGTTGAGTCTTTGAGACCCTGAGAAATCAACAGATGAGTGTAATATTATCATTATCATTAAAGCCAATAATTACAGCCTTGTTACAAAGTATGTTCTAAAATGGTGCTTCTAAACAGGTGCTTCATGCATCTGGCATACCTTATTTTTATCTTAACATGTTAGCTATTTGCTCAACTTTTGCGTCATGGGTGCTATAACTGTTGACTCTGTGAAGCTCCACCAAGAAACTGCCAACTAACAGAGATTTGAGGGAGAAGAACGACTATTCTGCTCATCTATTCTGACCTCCTGTCATAATTCCTGCAATAAAGCTGTTTTTTCCTTTCCACCACATAAGCAAATGTTGTCAAACCCAATAGTTTCAGTATCGACAGAGTAATATTTGTAGTGCAGTCTAGATAAAAAGGCAGGAGGCCTGAAACAAATAAGGCTGACCCCAATTATCTTTGAAAATCCAAGTATGGCAAAATATATACACATCATAAAAACATTCTTATCTTGTCACACAGAGGTGGAAGATGATTCACTGCAACATGTGGTGCCAGTATTAGGGTTTCTAATGTCACACAACAAATCAATTTCTAAATTAAAAAAAAAGTAATTTCAGGTTTTAAAAAATCTGATAAGAGTTCTCCATCTGCCATGTGCCACAGTTGACAGCTGCTTCCTTTTGCATTGCTAAGATCAACCTGACCTTAGCCAGTCAGCCTGTGTAGGGTATACGGGCATTGTTGAACATATTAGTGGAAAAGTATTAAGGCTTGGCAGAATTTTCTGTTCTTTGCCTTCTGTCTTTTGCTCTGATTAATACCTATCCCTTTCTATACTGTTCCTGTCTGTATCATATTTCTTCTCTGTGGTAGATGCCTTTTAAGAGTAGCTTGATTCAGCTGTAGTTGACCTTTTATGGAGCAGTGCTGACTCACATCAAGTTTTTATAGGCCTGCTAGTTTCTGCACATATGCGTAGCAGGGGTCCTCTTTGACCTACAGGAGTTACGGAGAGAGAGGGAGATTTTTGGGGAGGGAGGTTTGGTGGGTGGGAGTGGGTACTTTCTTTTGAAAGAGCAATACTTTCTTAAAAACAAAACAAACCAACAAACAAAAAAGCTTTTTTTTTTAGGAGAAAGAAATCCTATGCAAATCCAAGAGTGGCAAATAATTAAACAATTACAATGTTACAATGAATATAAACATGACCATGTTTTGTCAAATATATTAAGACTGATTGTAGCCCTAACAGATAAATATTATTGTGAGAGAGACTGGAAAACTTTTGCAGTCGAGTGCCAAATCCTCATCATCGGTGGCAGCATCTGATTTGTCACAGCCTCAGCATGAAACACAAACACACACAGCATCTCCAAGAAAGAAGCTCTCTTCTTTCTGTTTTCCTCTTCCCTCTCTTCATTCCTCATTCTGTCATGCTCTTTCTTTTATATTCTTTTCACCATCAGTTTCTTTCCTTCTTCCTTTTTTTCTCAGTTTCCTATGGCACTGTATTCAATTTCTTAAACATTTCTCTCACCTCTGCCCCTCTGTGGTTCTACTTACTCCTCCATATATTTTTGCTTATGCTTCTCCTACCCCTACTGCCACGTTCATCCTTTTTTATCTTTTCCCTAGCCCTCATTCTCTTTACTGTAGTCACTCCTCACACACACATTTTGTCCTACCACATGGCACAAATGCACATGGTCTTCAGATCAGATCATATCTAGTCTCTTACCAAGGCCCCCCATTCATTTTGGCGCTCTTGACAACAGTGAGAATGACACGGCCTCTTTACTGATTGCACTTGCAGCATTGCCCAGAGTACCTGTCATCAAGTATGGTCCTGGGGCTAGAACACATTTACTGGCCTGCCTCCTCCAAAGAGATTTTCTTTTCTTTCCAACCTTTCATGAAACCAAGTGGACTAGTGCATAGCAGACAATCTACAAGCAAACTGGAAAATCGTCATAAAGACATAAAATTTCCTCTGATCTGCAGTTCAGATGCATTGTATGTGCAGGTAGGAAGTTGATATCATTTTAAAATTCCTGATCTGCAAAACATATATTTAGCAGTGAAACTGTTAAAGTATACACTGTACTTGCAGGGTCTTCAGATGCTGACTTCACCCTGTACTTGTCTGTTTACACAGGGAAACAGAAGCTGTGTGCAACAGAGTTGGAAAAATTACAATATGTGGATGCAAATAACCATATGGGCAGAAATACACATCCTATAGAGAAAGAGAACAAACGATGACAGGGAGCTCAAGCTCTTGCTACACTTACTCATGATACATTTCTTTTCATGAGCTGGGGCTGAATGCAGGATTCTGAGCAATACAAAGGAAACCACAAGTAGCTTTAATAATGATTATATGCTCCAGATGAATGTTACAAATGTGTAACACATGTATTGGTGGTATCTATTGCATTAATACTCTGATTGTCTTTCTATCTATACACATATATAACCCAATACCACTGTATTGTATGATATACCTTTCATCTTCGTACGTAATGGATGGCACATGTCCCACTAGAGGGAAAAAATGCTAAGCCATAAGTATGTTGTGCGTGCTTGTTCTTAATGTAAGATTTATGATTTATTGATGGCTTTTATTTGCCCCTCTTCAAAACAGAGACCACTGAACAGTGGACAATACATAAAAATTCTGCCCCCCCCCCCCCCCCCCCTTTCTTTCGCTTTCATGCATGAGAAATTCTTAAAAGGGTCATGGTCTATCTTTAATTCATCCCTCTAACATGCTGATTGCACTACTTTCACTCAGGATTCTGCTATTTTGTATGTAGCCACTTTTAAAAGTTTCTGTCTGCAGTTTTGAAACTTGCAGGGTTGGCATTATGCAAATTTTGTTAAGATTTTTTTGGTAGGTTGTTTTTGTTTGTTTGTTTGTTTGTTTTTTCTGTTGCAGTGAGGCAGCCTCTCCTCCGAACAAGTATAATAAACTGTGTGCATTGCAGGGATATTCATGTGAGCGCACCAAACTTGCAGTATTTATGTACACTGAGTTCTGACTGTTCCCTGTTTAGACTTCATCTCCTTTTTGGGTTTCCCTTCTCCCTACTCCCTGCTCTCTGGAAGCAAAATCTGCAAATTTTGTAAGATTTGTTTTCAGGATCTAAGCAATAATAGCTAATTTAACAAGGCATCATTTTGTGTTTACACATATCTACTCTCTTTGGCTAATTAACTCGACCTGTCTAACCTCCACGCAGATAACTATGTGTTTGTTTTTAAAATGCATATAATTTTTTTTTTTTTTTTCAGGTTGCAGCTGTCAATTTTGTTGTGCTCTTTTGGGAAGCAATAAATATACCTTATAATGATCAAAGATGGGTGGTATATCCTCTGCTAGGTCTAAAGCAGATCACTGCCTGTCAGACAAGTAATCCACTACCAATCGTCAAGATCAGTTTCTTCTGGTTGCTATATTCTTTCATTTATTTCGTGTTATTTCCCCTTCACTGCTGTTGTTGGGTCTCGTTGGGTTTTTTTGCATCCCTTGAAACCCTGTTGGGAAGTAAGGCGTGGGGAAGGAGAGCGAGCCTCTCGGGAGGACAACCGGACAGTGCCTCCCGTACAGCGATATCCAAACTTGGTGAGACATTAAAGACGTGGCCGTGAGCAGGGGTCGGGGCGAGGGTGGCAGTAATAAATGCCTAATTGCCTCTGAGGGAAGGCGCCTTCGCTCAGCCAGGAAGAGCCCTTTGTAGGGCAGCTGGTGCCGCTCGCACCGGGAGGGTTTGCGGCTCTCCCCGCCGCCTGTGGCTCTTCACCTTGGCCCCGGGGCGGCCGGCCCGGGCAGCCGGGCGCCCCCGCGGAGCTGCGCGGAGCGGGCAGCGCCGTCCCGCCAGCTGGGGAGCGCCTGCGGGGGTTCCCCGGTGTCCTCCGGCCGGGGCGGGATGGGCAGGGAGCGGGYAGCCCTCTCCCGCCCCGCAGCCTTCCGCAGCGACCGCGGGCCCCGACAGCACCGGCCCCCCACGCCCGCCTCGGCTGCTGCTCGTGCTGTTGTTGTTATTGCTACTGTTGCTGACCATGAGGATGTTATTAATTATTTAGGTGGGCATTTTTTGTTGGGTGTTTTTGTTTTTTTTTTTTTTTCCTTTCCAAAGCCACACCTCAGAGCTGCGGGTCTGGGCTGTTTCCCTGAAGAAGTGACCATCGTAGCAGCACTGAGCCGGAACGCTGCTTGAGGTTATTTCGGCGAGGCAAATTTCCAGTGGGAACGAGCCTGTTTACGAGGGGGTAGGAGAGGGGGAGTAGGGTGTCCCCCACGCACACTCATGGCAAGACAGACTAGCGGGGGACAGAGTTTTCCGGCTGCTCCGCATCCCCCCTCTCCGGGCAGTTTGTCCCCCGACGTGGGCCGGGCGCCCTTTGGGGCCGGCGCGGCTCGCTGCCTCCCCCCACGGCCCCCACAGCCCGCGGGGAGAACGAAAGGGCCCAATCCCCCCCGGCGGGACCCCCGCCAGAGCAGGGACTGGAAAGCGGGCCTTAAACTCCCTCGCTACCCAGAGATTTCTGTTCACCCCGGAGACAAAATCACCGCTGTATTTCCTGTCCTCGAACACTTCCTGACACGGGGAAGATAACAAAGGGGAAAGTTTAAAGCAATAAATATCCCCGATCCGCCTCGCCCCCCGTGTGCGTCCGCGTCAGCCGCTGCTGAGGCCAGGCGGCACTCGGCTGAGGAGAAATTGGACTTTTCCAGTCCTGTTCCGGACCGCTCCGGCCGACCGGCGCTCTGCCACCTTCTTAACACCTTTTGGGGATATTCCTCCCCCCCGAATTTTTGGGGGTTTATTTTCCCCCAACTGCCAAAGTCCTTGCTCCCCTGCCTGCATTCCCCGTTACAGTGTGCCCATTTCTGACCGGATTAAAGCAGGGCCGGTGCCGCTGGCCGGTCCTGTGACAGAGTTAGTGCACTCCGAGAAGGCTCTAGGAGGGAAAGGACGGCTTTTTTTTCTTTTTTTTTAAGTGGTAGCGCGATTTAATAAACCAAATTGTATTATTAAAGTCACGAAGGTTTCCTGGGCGCGCAGAAGCCCACTGACAGGTTTTCTTGTGCTTTGATAGATTTAGTGCTGTTACGGTACACTTCTCCCTCACACGCAGTAGCTAAGACTTGAAGATTAAAGATCGCACACCTCTAGATGAGTCAAAGCCTACACCCCGGAGCAGAATACATTTCGTGATTGATTTCCCCGCTGCGTTGTTTCCAGTTTCAGCCTTGTGCGAAACCCCTTTCCCCTCGCGGCACATTGCACGGGCTCAGCCCTGCTCTCTTCGCCGCATCCCGCAAGGCAGCGAGGGCAAAACCGAACCTCTGGGAGCCCAAACCCAGACTCTTCTTGCAAAGCATTTTTCTGGCCCAAAGCTCCTCAAGAAAAGTTTTAAGCCGGAGCTGACTGAAGGAGCCTTACTGCATGCCCGAGTGGCGAGGCTGTGGGACAAAAATAGCCCTCCCAGCCGGAGCCGGAGTCGCTGGGGGGGGGGGACCTCGCTGCCTCCCGCGGGCAGGTCCCCGAGACGGTGACCGCGACGGGCTCCGGCGGGACGGGTGGGGAGCCCCCCGCTGCCCCGTTCGCGCCCGGGGCTCGGCCGCCGCAGCCCGGTACTGCCCCAGCCCTGGCCGGCAAGAGCATCTCAGACAGCCCCTAATGCTGCCGCCCTTCCGAAACCAGCACTACCTCTTTAATAATTTCCCAAAGCTGATTTTTTTTTCTCCCCCTTTTTTTCCCCGTGGGAAGCCGTCCTACTTTTCGCCACTAAACAAACTCAGGACCGAATTTATAGCTGTTCTTTACAGGACCGAAAGGGTTAATCGCCGCTGTCGGTTTGGGGTTTGGTTTGTTTTTTTTTTCCCCCCCTTCCCTTCCCTCGAATGTATATATTCTCATCTGAGCCCCTCAACGTGATGAAAGCTATTGATTGCTGTGTAGAGCCACCGACTTCTAACAGGCTCCCCCAGTCCCCTCCCCAAAAGTAAATAAATAAGAAAAGGAGGGGGGGGGGGGGGGGAAAAAAAAAAAAAAAAAAACATATATTTTGGGAAGTGTCTCAAATACGTACAAATCCCGTTTTATGTCTTCCCGTTCACGTGTGTATTGATATCATAAAAGAGAAATCCTTCAGCAGGGTTTTTCTCTAAATACCTTATTCATTGAAACTGGCAGTTCCACTCATTATTCCACTCCCTTAAACCCGATTCTGATGCTGGCTAAATATAGAGCTTCGCCTTCCTGGGAACGCGAATCGAATACACAGTAAGCAAATCAGTAGCACAGGAGGGGGAAAAACCCTTGATCAAAGCCCTCCTTTTCTTCCCAACCCTGGTTTGTTGGGGCGGAGACAGGTTTCTCGCTTATTGCACATCATTTGCAAAGATCAAGCTTAAAATGCAATCACCTCTCCCAGAAGTAGTAGTTAAAACCCCAAAAGTTAGGGGGTGGAGGTTAATAGTTAATAGAATTAAAACCAGACTGAATTATTTTCAAACAAAGGTGTAACGGTGGAAAAAAAGATGCGTTGTTTCAGAGCTGGGAGGGGGTGTATTTTAAGGCCAGATTTTTAAAAGAAATGCAAACATCCATGGGGAAAAATGCATAGGACGCAGTACGGAAAAACACCTTCCCGGTTTCAGCCTCTCATTAAATCCGCGGAATTTTTTTCTCAGCCATTGGGATGACACTTTTTTTTTTTTTTTTTAATTATTCGGATCTTTTGCCAGCTCGCAGCCCGCCAGGTCACCGGGGCGGAGGGCGAGGGGGGTCTCGGGATGCCCCGTGTGGGGGGAGAGGATGCTATTTGCAGAGTACCAGGCGGAAAGGCACAAAAGGTCCGAAACGCGCCTACCGCGCGGGGCCGCGGCCGGCCGCCCCTCGGCCAGCAGAGGTCGCCGCGCCGCCCGCGGCGCTCCCCGCGCTGCCTGCGCGCCCCGGCGCGGGGAGAGGCCGGCTGGGGACCGGGAGACCGGGCGGGGGACGGTCCCCCGCGGAGAGCGATCCCCCGCCACGACGGTGCCGCCGCTGCGCACGCCAAGCACCGCAACGCGCGCGGCGGCCCCGCGGGGGAGGCGGCCGTGCCGAGCGGCGGGGGCTGCGGGATGCGCGCCCGGCCGCTGCGGGCCGCGGGGGCGCGGGGAGGAGCGGGGCACGGCGGTGCTCCCCCGGCCAGGGCGAGTGGCACACAGGGGCGACACCACAGCCTCAGTCGGTTTAAGTGAAATTGGCGGTTACTAAAGGTTTGCCCCAAACACGTGCCAGGCTGTCCGAAGCTGCCAGCATCAGCAGTAATTCCTAATAATTGCTTTTTGGTTTACTCAGCTAACGCACAAAACTATAAAGTATACGTATACATAGTCTCATATATATAAGCAGGTACATGAACACCCCCACGTATATGTATATCGCTAGTTTCTTGGGTGTAGAAGTGATCACCTGGCAGAGTTGCCTTTCCCACTGTTTATTTAAACGTCGAATATGTAAAGTAACTGTGTGTATGTTTACAACCATATCTTTACCTTCTGACACTATCTTGAGATCATCTCAAGACAGCTTAGTTATCTCTACAAGTGGCAACGTTGGGTCCCACTTCTTGTTTGAAATAAAGCTGGAGGGTGTGTTTGCTCCCTCAGCTTCGAAAAGGAAAACATCTTGTAAACTAAGTTAGGGCTCCGAGGAGGTCCGTTGTCTAGTAGATGCCTCATGAGCAAATGCAAGTTTCAGAACTTTTTCTTGGCTGTTTCATTGCAACCAGATTTCCCCGCAGGAAGATATTCCGCGTGAATACGGCTTTGCCTGGCTTTCACCCAAACTGTAGTCTCGTCGGTTGCTTTTTAAAAAAATAGGACTTTGAAAAAATTATATTTTCCTGATGAGTAGTGATTGGAGGGCACTTATACACTACGTTGATGAGGGCGGTGTAACAGCCCATATGGAACAGAACACAAAAATGGGATCTAAACAAACTCAAAGGGGACGTTTAAGATGTTTAAGATGGGGGGNNGGGGTGGGGGGGGGTGTGGGGGCCGTGGGGGGGCTCTGGGGGGACGCCTCGCTGTCATGCCCCCCGCTTCTCTGTACCCCATAGGGGGAAGTGCAGCGTGACGCTTCTCAACGAGACTGACATTTTGGGCCAGTACCTGGAGAAGGAGGTGAGCCCCATGCCTCCCCAAGGTGGGGAGGGCTGATTTGGGGTGCCCCCCCACCCCGCCTCACCCAGCTGAGCCCCCCCCGCTCCCTGCCTTTTCCCCTCGCCCCCTCCCAGGACTGTTTCTTCTACTCGCTGGTGTTCGACCCCGTCCAGAAAACCCTCCTGGCTGACCAGGGCGAGATCCGGGTCGGCTGCAAGTACCAGGCGGAAATCCCAGACCGGTTGGCCGAAGGTGGGGGGGCGGAAGGGGGGGGGGGGGGGGGGGGGGGGGGGGGAGGGGGGGGGGGGGGGGGGGGGGGGGGGGGGGGGGGGGGGGAGGATTCAGAAGGGTTTGGGGTGGACACGCTCGGGAGCGGGTACAGTTCCGCGCACAGACCAAAGGAAAGGCACCGTGCAGCCTAAGCGGAGCCTGCCCTTTGAAAAACATACACAAAGAAATCCGTGCCCACGGGAAAGTTGCATTTTGCCTGGTTTGGGAAGATTTCAGATAACCTCCCGCTGGAGCCCGCAGCCCCGCGGGGGCCGGTGCCCGGCGGGGCGGGCTGCGGGGCGCCGTGAGATGGTGCGCAGCGGGGGGCGCGGGCACCGCACCGCACCGCGCCCGGTCGCGGCTCTCGGGTCCGGCCTTCCCTCATCGCCTCCAGGGAGCAGCGCCGCAGAGCCGCGCAAACGGCGGACTCCCCGTCTTCTCTCTCTCTTTTTTTTTTTTTTTTTATTTTTTTTTTTTTTTTTTTTTTCTTTTTTTTTTTTTTTCTTCTCTCTCTCTTTTTTTTTTTTTTTTTATTTTTTTTGATAAGAATTTTAAGGGACTCTTCACGGGGAAAGGCAGTTGTTCTTCACTTTTCTCCGCGAATCTCCATTCCCGGCCAACCTACGAAACCGTCTAAACACAGGATGCATTTCTATTTACAGATTGGGGAGGGGAGGGCGGCGGGGGGAAGAAAGAAAGGAAGAGGATCTAAAAGGGATTGGAAAACATCAATAGAATGGAGGGAGTGTTGAGAGACGATTTAAGGTAAATATTTGTACCTTCTTCGATCTTGTGTTTAACAGAAATACATGAAGCATTTATCCACGATTTTAAGAGAGAAGAAGGATGGAGGAAAAACATAAACAGTCCCATCTCGCGGCTGGGGCCATGCCCAGCCAGCCTGCCCTGCCCTCCCCGCTCAGGGCGGCTTAGCCTGGGCAAACCAGGCAGTGGCTCCCGCCTGGGAGAGATAAACGCTCGGAAAGGAAATAGTTGGATTAACACCACCACCCCGCAAAAAATATTATATATTTATATATATATATACACATATAAACGGTAAATATGGTACGGCAAGCTCGAGAGGGGGAAGGGGTGGAGGAGCCCGAGCGGGGCCGGGAAGGAAAATGAAAGGTGTGACGGGAGATAAGCGGCGGGGATGGAGGAGAGCGACAAGAAGAAAGTATAAAGGGAAATACAAATGAGGAGCGAGGAAAAGTTGCCTCCGAGAGCCCGAGCCGGGGCCGCCGCGCTGCCAGACGCTGAAATATGATAATCAGAACAGCTGCGCCGCGCCGCTCGCAGCCAATGGGCGCCGCGCAGCCGTGACGTCCCCGAGCATGACGTCAGGCCAATGGCGAGCAGGCTGAGTTGGAGCAGAGAAGTTTGAGTAAGAGATAAGGGCGAGGCGAGTGCCCGAGCCGCCAGCGCCCAGTCCGGCACCGACGCGCCGCCGCACCGCACCGCACCGCGCCGTTCCCGCACCGCACCGCTCCCGCACCGCACCGCTCCCGCACCGCACCGCACTGCGCGGCCGGACCCCGCCGCGCCCCCAGCGCCGCGCCCCGCACCGCGCCTCACCGCGCGCCCCCTTCTCTCTACGCAGCCCTGACAGTATCTCCCACGCCGGTGGTGTTTTGTTTTGCCTTTTTTTTTTTTCATTTCGAGTCTCTATTTTTTTTCTTTTGTTATTACTACTTCTACTTTTTTATTTTTTAATTTTTATTTTTAGCGCCAGCTCTCAAACCTACTTTGGGGTCTTAAAACGAAACCGTACACCATTTCACTGTGGACATTACACCCTCTTACAGATATGGGAGACATGGGAGACCCACCAAAAAGTAAGGCGGAATTTTTACCGTTGTTGGAATAAATGTGCTGTCTATTGTAATCGTCTCAGGCAGGCGAACTGCTAAAGAGCTGAACTTCATTTGAATGGTAGAGAAGGTGCCTTTGTTGCCATGCCTGCATGCTTGCTGTGTTTTAACCTCGTAGCCTTGTATGTTAATAGCCTGGGGTCCTGCTCTCTTTTAAAGTTTGGGGAGCAAGCGGGATTTTAATGGGATCTCCAACCACGGAGCCTTAAATTCTCCTCGTGCTAGACCGCGGTGAGGCTGTCTGACTCTCCAGCACCTAGTCCGTCTAGGGGAATTAGCATTAGACTTGCAAAAGAGAGCAAGTGACAACCGTAATGATGCTTGTTCTTGCTAGCAGCCTCGAGTCCCGTCTTCTATGGCAAAGGGCTGAACGGGAAGCGCACCCAGCCATGCGTTCATCGTTTCCAGTCAGAGCCTCTTAAAAAATGAAATCAAACATATAGGCGCTCTCCCCGTAAGGAAAGGAATCCAAACAAGCAAACAATAAAATAAAAATAAAACAACGAGGGAGTTTGGAGTTTTGATTCCGTGCAAGGCTTGCGAAATGAGGACCTTCACCCCGAAGACTGTTCACATCTGCATTTTAACATATGTTCCACCTCCTTCCTAAACGAGGCAAGGTTTTGATGGCACACTTCAATTACCATCCAAAAGTGTAATACTCTTAAAAAAAAAAAAAAAAGAAAAAAGAAAAAAGAAAAAACACTCCCAGAGTACGCCCTATAAGGGAACGACCCTAAAAGTGTGTTTATCTCTGTAGGAGAGTAAACGGTTAGTCAATCATGTATTTATTTTCATTTCAGAAAAACGCCTGATTTCCCTATGTGTTGGTTGCGGCAATCAAATTCACGATCAGTATATTCTGAGGGTTTCTCCGGATTTGGAATGGCATGCGGCGTGTTTGAAGTGTGCAGAGTGTAATCAGTATTTGGACGAGACCTGTACGTGCTTTGTTAGGGATGGCAAAACCTACTGTAAAAGAGATTATATCAGGTACGCCATTTACGTTGTTTAATTCTTCGGTGAGATTTCTCTTTTTTTTTTTTTAACTTTATAAATCTGACAGAGGCAGGAAGAGCAAAAATTGCGAGAAAGAGGGCGAAAAGACAATTGGTATGCTTTTAAGTGATTTCCCCATAGATAGACAGGCGAGGAAAAAAGTTAGAGTCGTCAAGTTTTTTATTCCACAGATTCAAATGCAAATTTCTGTATAAACAAAACCGCATTCGGGAACAGCTAGCGACTGTGTGGGACCCTCCTGAGGACTTTGGCAATGCATCCTGTGATTCTAACAAAGTGGGAAATGGAGAACATTTTCAATAGTGTAGATGATATGAGCAACAAGGAACTGTTCGCTTTTTAAGACAACCTGAGAAACGCATCTCTGTGTTTTTGCAAAGGCATAATGGCATTCATAAGAAAGGCACTTCAAGCATGTATGCCGTGAAAATAAATACACGGGGTGGGGGGGGGTGGGGGAACTATTTAAACTAGGCCTATCAAAAACAAAAAAGCAAAAGAAAAACAAAACCGAAGTTTTCTTCAGAATGAAGGATCCTTTTATGGGGACGTTAAAACCTAGACCGAAATGTTTCTTTGCTAAAATAAGTGACATTTTATCTTTTTAAATATTAACCCCTTTGGTGATATCTGACTGCCTTTTCTTTCTTATCTTATCTGTACTGATGAATTAGACAGAGCAGATCAAATTGCCCATCATCTGTTCGCGAACAATTGGGTATATTTAGATAATGGAACCTCTTCCTTCCTCACATTAAAATCTGGTAACTGATAAAATGTGAGAGTTGCCAATCTTCACACTATAGAGAAACCAAAGCAGGAATTTCGAGTGTGTTTATTATTTGTGCTCCTGGGTCATGCTGATCCGTTTCAGTGTCGTCTACTGGGTTTGCCAAACCAGAACTTTGTATGACACTGAGGTATGGACAGTAATTTTTTTACAGAAAGTTTTGGGAGCAAGTACCCACCTACCCACCTAAGATATCTTTTCTAGTTTCTTTGTAATTCTGAATTGAAATAAAGCACTTGAGTCTTTCCTTCTTCAGTGCACAATTCATAAGCAGATCATTCCTTCAAGCCATGTTGTGAGATTATTCTCAAAGTTTTACCATGGCGAAAAACAGCCCACTTTTTTTTTTTTTTTTTTTTNTTTTTTTTTCTTTTTCTTGCTTGCTTTACTTTTAAACGCACTTTGGAGCCTTGCTTTTAAATATTGGCCTTTCACTAATTTCAAATTAAAGGAAAACGTTTGGACTGAGATGTGCTTACTTACCTCCTGCTAGAACTCAGCGGGAGAAATTTAAACAACAACAAAAAAAATTGCAGGTCTTTTAAGTTAAGACGGAATACATTTCATTTGCTACAATTTTAAAAGTAAGATGTTCGTTATGTGCAAGTCGACTTTGAATTAGACCGTGAGCCAATTTATAATTGTCASACATGTGGGCAACCCCACCAACTTTTGTACCTGTTAATGCATACACTTTGCGATCGCTCTGTCTTTTTGCCGTTTAGCTGTTTGTTTGGGTTTTTTTCTTCTCAGAACCTTATAATTAGGAAATATGTAGCTCTGAATATAGGATTAGTACACCTCAATAGACATAGCAGCTAAAGATGTGTGTAAATAAACATCTGTACCCACAAGCATACATCAAGAACTGTATCTCTAAGGAAGTGTACTGGTGAGGAGATGTGTGGGGATGAATATTAGCTCAGTTTTAGGAACAGCTTTTACAGTTCTGTGGATTGTGTGCGTGCATATGTGTATCCGTACATTTGCAGAAAGATGTTAATTTTACTTAATGCCAGGGAGGCTGGCTAAGGAGCACTCGGTGGGAGCCGGGAGACTGTTCAGTTTTAGACACCCGAGTTGGAGCATTTTCTCATGTTCATCTACGGATGGGTGAACTGTCCCCCTCTCCTCCACGGGAGACGAGGAACCCGCCACCCACTCCCAGAAACCCATTATATGCCTTGTGGAGCTGTCAGCGAGAAGTTGCCCTTTCACTGCTGCCGGGGGGCTTGAGTCCGGCTCAAGGTGGGAGCGTCAGCAGGAGGGGAGATGGGGCAGGGAGGCTGAGGTAGGGGCAGGCTGCAGAGCTAGAGCGCCCAAAATGCCTTTTAGTAGGGGGCGGGGGAGGGGAGTTACACCACTATATATGTGAGCGTGTATATACATAAGGGGGGGGTATGCCCATATTGTTGTATAATATGAACCTGGTGAGAGGGGAGAAGGGTAAGAGCCCCGGCCTCTGGCAGAGCCACCCTTGCCGCGTCCCAGAGGCTAACCTGCCGGCAGCCAGGGCACGCATTAAGCGGCAGAAGTCCTGAGCGGGTTCCTTGCAAAAATAACACCATTTGGTGAGACTGGCACGTTTGTGCGTGGGGAATGAATGGCAGCTTCGCCAGCCTCGCCTTTCCCTGGTGTACCCGGGCGGTTCGGTTCAGCCCCGGGCCAGGCTAGGTCAGGTACCCCGCCGTGAGCCGGGAGGGAGAGGGCAAGGACGGCCCCTCGCCTGCTGCAGTCCGGGCGCCGGGGCAGGAGGGAGAGCTCGGCATCTCCTCGGGAAGGAAGGGGGTCTTTTTTTTGTTTCTCCCCCTGTTTCTCCTTCCACCTCCGCCGCCCCTTCCCTCCCCCTCTCCTTGCCCACCGGTGTATCCGGATCCCCACCGCCTTTTACGGCGTGGGGATCAGGGCACCGGCAGCAAATGAATCCGTTTGATTCCTTTCCTCTTCTGGCTTCTGTATTTTCAAGGCTTGTTTAACTAGTGGACTGCGTGTGGCGCGTCTACGCGGGGCCACGGGGCTGCCCACGAGCGGGTGTGAAAACCTCTCTCTTTCTTTTTTCCCTTCCTTCCCCCCCCCTCCCCGCCTTCCCTGCCCTCCCCCTTCCCCCTCCCGTGCTCTCCCTCCTTCCCTCCCTTCTCCTTCTTTCTGGGCTGGGCCCTGCTCAGGTTATACGGCATCAAGTGCGCCAAGTGCAGCATCGGCTTCAGCAAGAATGACTTCGTGATGCGCGCCCGCGCCAAGGTGTACCACATCGAGTGTTTCCGCTGCGTGGCCTGCAGCCGCCAGCTCATCCCCGGCGATGAATTCGCGCTGCGGGAGGACGGCCTCTTCTGCCGGGCGGACCACGACGTGGTGGAGCGGGCCAGCCTGGGCGCCGGGGACCCCCTCAGCCCCCTGCACCCCGCCCGGCCGCTGCAGATGGCAGGTACCGCCCGCACCCGGCGCCGCGGAAAGCCGCGGGGTTTGGTGCCGCTCGGCCCGGCGCCTGGCGGGGGGCCCCGCCGCTTGCAGCGGGTCCCGCGCCCCCGCGGAAAGGCGGCCCCGAGCGTGCGTGCCCGCAGAGAGGCGGCGGCGGCGGCGCGCCCCACGCTCGGGGCTGCCGCGGGTCCGGCTGCTGCCAGGAACGCCCGCGTACGCGGTACGCGTGAGGCGGAGACACCTGGGCAGGGGGCCGCAGCCCCGCCAACCTGTGCCCCTCCTGCTCCGATCGCGCACCGGGTGCGGGAGTCGTCCCCCCCGAGGCCGGGGCAACCGGGAGCCCAGGTCGGAGAGGGACGAGCCGCTGCCCGGAGCCCCTCTGCCGCCGGAGCATGTGGAAAAGCTGTTCTAAGCACTGGTGGAAGCGGGGTCCGAAAAGAGATAGACTTCATAACTACAGGCGAGCACTTAGGCTGTAATTTAAAACTGTCAACAAGCTAATCTTCGGTAATTGCCTTTTAAAGTGACTCTGCCTTCTTGAAACGTTTTATGTGATTTGATGAGAATTTCATCTCAAAACTCGGCATTGTAACTTCAGAGTCGCCCCACCTTACAACTTTACTTACACTTTTAGTTCTCGACGGATACACCAGATACTCAGAGACGCTTAGCTTTAGGAAGGGGCACGTCTCTGAGGCAAACTAGGCTGGACAATACAAGGTTGGCCGGCGTTATTGCTGTGCAAGTAACTGTAACTCGAAAGGTGATTTACAAACACAACTGTGTTTAAACGGGCTCGTTTCCCGCTTCTGAGCTGCTTTCAGGTGACATATCTATATATAGGGAGAAATAATCCCGTAGCTGATCATGGCAGAATTTTAGAAAGATTGTGCGTGCTCCCTATAGTGCGTTTGTGCATGTGTCCGAAAGGCATATTGTGTCGGCAGCTGCAATACTGCTAATATTTGAAGCCTTCGTATTGTCTTCATCGCATTTGCTGATTTATTGTTATAAGCAGAAAAGTCGGAACCCGACCCTACAAAAGCAAGCACTTCTGAATATTAGCTAACCACAGTTTTAGCGAAAAAAAATCCTACTGTTTTTATTTTTCCCTTGACTGGGTCAAATTACATCTAGATAGCTACAGCTACACAATACACAGAATTACAATTACACAATAGCAGAATCACACGAATACTTCTAGCTCGTGGTGTGACGCTACCCGTAGGTTTGTATTTCTTGGCAGTTTCCATGAGTTGCTAGGCTTGTGGCCCTTTTAAAGAACTGGCGAAACATTCAAATTTTTTAAGTATTCATCAAAATTCGATATAAATTCAGCTAGCACCTCCACTTTCTAAGATACACCACCGCCTTCTGAGCTCTGGGATACGGGGCTCTCACAGGATTTTCCTCCACGGTCATGGTGCAGCGAATTTGGCTTGTTTTGCTTTGATTTGGAAGCATCAAACTGCTGGGAGCTGTTGCACGTTATCGCGGCCTCTGGCTAAACTGAGCTAGATTCAGTATACAAGAAGCAGACCTGAATTATGATTAATTTAAGAAGTATTCTTTCATTAATTTTCGGGCCAAAAATCTGTTTTGGTGATTTGTCAGGAAATAAATACATAAAACCCTCCCCCTCCTTTCCTAGCGCACACACACCTTAGCGAACTCGCCCTCCCATGTCAAATCTCATACAGGTTCAACCTTCTGTCATTAAGGGGTTTAGGGGGGTGGTTTGTTTTTGCAAATTAATTATCTGTGGAGTCAGAAATGTCAGTCCTGTCACTCCACCAGCGCATAAAGCAGAGGAGGCTGCAGGAGCTCTGATAGATCTGGCTGCTTGAATGGCCTTTGCAAGAGGGTTCATCACACACACACACACACACCCCCGCCTCCCCCTGTCCCACCAGCTTAGATTCATAGCCTCTGCAGACTCCCTGCTTCCTACTCATGGGGATCCTGTTCCTCCCTTCCCCTTCCCTTACAGCAGAACCTATCTCTGCCAGACAGCCAGCTCTGCGACCCCACGTCCACAAGCAGCCCGAGAAGACCACCCGAGTCCGGACTGTCCTTAATGAAAAACAGCTTCACACCTTGAGGACCTGCTACGCTGCCAACCCCAGACCTGACGCCCTCATGAAAGAGCAACTGGTAGAAATGACTGGCCTCAGTCCGAGGGTCATCAGGGTTTGGTTTCAAAACAAGCGGTGCAAGGACAAAAAAAGGAGCATTATGATGAAGCAACTTCAGCAGCAGCAACCCAATGACAAAACTGTAAGTGGCTTCAGCCTCTGACCGTGCTTCCCAAGGAGAAACGCCTGGGCTATGTCCAGTCCGGCCAGCCTCTGGGGTCGGTTTGACGCTTTTGATTTTGTGGGAGCTCCCTTAAAACAAAGAAAATGATACCGTTTAGCTATTATCCGCTTGTTTCTGCTGTCAGTGCAATTAAAACAGACCACAGCGAGAAGCCGATACAGGCTGCTCAAGTGAACACGTCTTTTTGTGGGGCTAAGGATACGCAGTGGATTAGACTAACTTCCCTGCAGCATGAATTGCGACCTGCAGAGCTTATGGCATGTAATAAGCCCAGCCTTGTGTAATATTTATATTACAATCCATTGTAAATATCCTATTGCAAATGCAAAGGAGTTCTTGAGGGGAAAACGACGCTTTCGCCCTCTTCAATGGTTTTGCACAGGAATAAACCCAGAAGTAAAACCCATGAGTAAAAGGGAAATTTGATGTATTTTCTTAGCACTTTATATACTACAATGTGTACGTGTGTGTTTGTCAGTGCACTTACTGTAGAAAAAGACAAATGCAGTGCAAAGTTTTTGAAATTACCATCGTGTTTACAGGTTACTTAAAATATATATAGTTCTCGCGCAAAAGTGTATTGAGTTTTTGTCTGCGGGCATATGCACGTGTGATGCAAACAAGCGGAAAGCTCTGGGTTCAGCAGAGCAAACTGGCTGTCTCCACTTTAAGCCAACTTTTTTTTTTTTTTTTTTTTTTTTTTTTTTCTGTTGTTGCTAGTCTTTTTTAAGAAAAGTCTTTTTTTTTTCCTGTGTATATTGACTGACCTGAGAATGACTATTAATTCATAAGGCTGCCTAGTTAAGTGAAATTTAAGGAGTTTCATTTTACCCTGTTGGAATGCAATAAAACACGATGTTATTAACTCGCCTGAACAATCTATTCGTCGAGGCTTGGAGTTATTTTGTACACAGTGCCTGCACCACAGGGCATACTGGGAGGGCTGGTGCTTCCTTTTTTTTTTTTTTTTTTTGGAAAGAGCGCGGCACTGCCATCCCCCAGGTTTGCCGTGCAGTGGATATACGATCCAGTTAAGGTCACGCAGAACAAAACCAGCCTGGATGCGACATAGGAAGGCAGCATGATTAACCGTTTCTTGTGCCGAGCCGTGCACCGGCAGCCAAGACACAGAGTGCTCGTGTTTAAGAAAGCTTGGGGCGGAGGGGGTATGCCTTGAGAGAAATAGGAGGATTAAAGGGAAAGAAAGTAAACTTCCACAGTGATAAATGCAGCGGGTAGAAATAGGCTGACCTAGAGTAGAATAGAGTAAGACATTCACAGCAGATTAACAAAGCAAATACAAGCGACTGTATAGATAAGATAGAAAGCAGTTTATTGACTCAGCGCTTATATACAATAAAGTTAACCAAGCTCATTAACATCTTTTGCTGGGCTGTTTACAGAATATCCAAGGGATGACAGGAACTCCGATGGTGGCTGCTAGTCCGGAGAGACATGACGGTGGTTTGCAGGCGAACCCGGTGGAGGTGCAGAGTTACCAGCCGCCCTGGAAAGTACTGAGTGACTTCGCATTGCAGAGTGACATAGATCAACCTGCTTTTCAGCAACTAGTAAGTGTCGATTCCCAGCCGGAGCAGGCCAGGCTGTACCCGGGGCAGAGCAATGGGGGATTCTCTAAACGTGCCAGATGGCGTCAGAGAGATGAGCAATCCAGACTTGCCGGGTTTTCCTGAAATTGCAAGGTGGGCATGGTGGCACTCTGTAAATGCGGCTAACTAGATTGATTTAATAGGGCTTGGTGCAAAATCTACCTTAGTGCACAGCAGAGATCTTGCCGAGTTGACTGGGAGCTGGATAAGGCCTGACTCAGGTCTGAGACTAACTCAGCCCGCACACTCCTGAAAACTGAAAGCATCTCTATCCAGAGAGCTAAAACACTCTTCACGTGTCATTTAGTTGTATGTACATTTGTGAAAGCAGTTTCTAAAATTCGCCCCTCCCCTCTTCAGCCAAATTTTGCCTTTACGTGATAGGGTGGATTTTAAATATATGATTGTAATGTCAGCCTGTGCCCTTGTTTTGTCATACAAACATGAATAGCTTAATTAAATTTTTGAAGTCCTTGTTTTAAGCATGTACGGCTAGATATAACTTTATATATCTGTATATACATATACACACACAAATACATACATATATATAGCTTACATTAGATGTTGTGCTTTGGAAAGGGATTGTTAGTACGTATTCATGTGAAAAATTCAAACAATATAATAAACTGCCTTAAGCCGAAAGAAAACAGACCTTTTAGAATAAATTCTGTTCTTAACTCACTTCCTTATGCCTACGTCATTTGGCAGCTCATATGGGACCATATAATCTACAATACTTAGGCCCAACAAGGTGAATTAAGGACAGAAGCTTTAACTCAATTTCCTGGTCTAAGTGTGTTAAAACCAGATCTTTAAAATAATAAGGTATGTTGTGTATGGTTTTTCAGTGATTCAAAATAATACTTAGTGATGAAAAATTAACATATAGACCCTTTTTTGATCTGTTGGGCATTTTTTCGACATGAAGCAAAGGTTTGTAGCCATATCTAGAATTGTTTTCAGACCTTTTCAGTTTAGTATCACGCTCTCTTGCAGGATCGCTTTTCTTTTGCCCAGTGGCAGGCTGCAGCGTGCTTCCCTCCCCTGTCACACCGTGCTCGCTCGGGAAGCTGTAGCACAGCAGCAGGGCTGTTTGCATCATCTTACCTCTAGAGCAACCACCGGTTTTCCTGCTTTAATCAAGCTGTCAAGCAGACACAAGAAACATTGATCTCCTTCGGCTGTCTTAGTTATTGTGCCTTAACAGAATAGGAGACTTTAAAAACCTTTGATGCAGAGAGTTTTTGTATGGAGTAGTTCTAAAAAAAAAACCCAAAAAACAAAAAACCAAAAAGGCAGAACAGAAGATGTGTAGCCCAAATACACACATGTATATGGGTAGATAGATAATTAGATAGACACATTAATATTGATATATATGGGACATAATGTCTGATACTGAAAAGAGTTAAAATAAAGAATTGTGGATGGAACAGACAGTTCATCGACCATTCAAGGCACTTCTGTAATCTGGAAAGGGCCTTAATCACAGGATCGGCCAGCTAAATAGGTGCCAAAGAAATGCTTTTGGATTAGCAAAGCTCCACCCTTCAAATCATGCTTTTTCCCAACGCTGCTCCTGAACTAACGGGAGCCGCGGGGCACATTAGGATGGAGAAGTGTGACCTTTTTTATCAAACTGACTCTCGTTAAAAAGAGATAGCACCCACTTCAAATCACAAATGAAAGAGGATGGCTTGTTTCAAATACCTTCTGCTCCTGGATGCTCCTTCCAGGTTTATTTTAGTATGTGCACAAAAGGGGAAAAAAGTAACCTTGCTGTTTCGTGTCAAAAAAACACATGCACTCTTAAATAATTGACTAGAACATCCTGTTGGGATTGCCGCTCTTGCAAGACAGGGAAGAAGGCCTCATTAATAAGTTTGTTCGTTTATTTGCTTGATTTTTCAGTGTTCTTTTTTTTTTAAGTTTTTTTTAACCTGCTTTTTTTTTCCGGTGATTTGGCCGAAGGCCTGAAGAAGATTCCTGTGAAGTTAATGGGGAAGCTAAACAAAGCAACAAACAGTGACACAGCCTCCCGTGGAGATGTCTCAGGCCGTTCGGCTGCATGCCTGTGTATTTATTTTTGCTTTCTTCTTTGCCTTTGCCTGCTACTTTTCTTTGATTGTTACAGTTGTAACAACACTTCTTTTTCTTATTTTTCTTCTTTCTTTTTTTTTTTTTTTTTTTTTTTTTTTTTTTTTTTTTTTTTTTTTTTTTTTTTTTTTTGGCAGGTTAATTTTTCAGAAGGAGGACCCGGTTCCAATTCTACTGGAAGTGAAGTAGCATCAATGTCCTCTCAGCTGCCAGATACACCCAACAGCATGGTAGCCAGTCCTATTGAGGCATGAGGAACATTCATTCAGATTTCTGTTGTTGTTGTTTCTGCCCTTACCCTCAGCCCTGTTGGAGAGAGTGGGAAAGTGATCGCGTTGAGACTCCGAAATTTAGGGGGAAAAAGTATTTAACAACCCTGTAATGAACCTAGCAAGGAACCGCTCCATGAAATGAACGGAGTCATGTTTGAAAAGACAAGGTAACATGGTAGCAACACTGTGAAGACAATCATGGGATCTTACTAGAATAAATACTAAAAAAAAACAAAAAAACAAAAAACAAACCCGCGCTATTCAACGATCAGAGGAGGATCGAAAAGACGTTTTCAAAACGTAAAGGATTTGTACTCGTGGATCTCAAAAAAAAAGTGAAAAAAATTATCTTTTCATTTGACTGCACATCTTAGGGAGAAACCAAGGTAGAGGGACTTTCTATCCAGTCCCTCCCAATCCGAATGGTGCTGTTTCTATATCGGTGATTGCCTTGCCAAAAGGAGCTCCAGTAGGTTTTCCATCATCAGGAAAGAGACGATTTAGCCCTGCATTGTTGAAAGATTCATTGCAGGAAGGTGGAGCTGCATTGGTTTGCAATGTTGTTTTTAGTTGACTCTTAACAAGGGGTTGTTTCCTGGGTCTCTTCTAGCATGTACTGTAGCGGGGTTTTCGTTTTGTTTGGTTGAGATCCACCCTCTATCAAGTCTGAAGCGATTAAAAATAGGTTTTTGAATTCCTCTTTAAAAACCAATTTATAAAAGCATTGCAACAAGGTATACCTCTATTTTGCCACAAAGCGTCTCGGGATTGTGTTTGAAATGTGTCCGTCCAAGAACCTTCCCCTCCCCCAAAGATGTGTATAGTCATTGGTTAAAAAGACTGTTTTTCTCTCTTTCTCTTTCTCTTTCTTTCTCTTTCTCTTTCTCTTTCTCTTTCTCTTTCTCTTTCTCTTTCTCTCTCTCTCTCTCAAGAGAAAAATAAATTAAAAAAAAAAAAAGTAAAAGGAAAAAGAAAAAAACCCCACCCTTTTTGTTTGCTCTTGCATTGCAAAATTATAAAGTAATTTATTATTTATTATCGGAAGACTTGCCACTTTTCATGTCATTTGACTATTTTTTGTTTGCTGAAGTAAAAGAAAAAAAGAAAAAAAAAAAGAAAAAAAGAAAAGGTTGTACCGTGGTCTTTGAATTATATGTCTAATTCTATGTGGTTTTTGTCTTTTTTTTTTCTTAAATATTATGTGAAATAAAAGCGCCATATGTAGAATTATTATATCTTCAGGACTATTTCACTAAATAAGCGTTTGGAATAGAGAAAATAATAATAATATTAATATTAAATAATGAACAAAGTTCCCTCTTTTAAATATTTACAAGTTAGCAGCTAAAATACCTGAAATAAAATATTGCATGCAAAGCAGATCGTTAGTGAATAAAAGGAGTGTGATATTTTATTGCAAGTATTAACGACCAGCTTGTAAATTTCTGTTTCAACAACTGTATCAGGGCTAGTCGGATGCCTTAGCTTTCAATCGATAACGTTAGAAACTCTCTTGTTCCCCCCCCATCCCTTGCCCTTAGAAGTGATATTACTCTAGGCATGATCTGACATAACATTAAGACATCTAAAGAACTGGGAGCTCAGTTTTTGCTGAGTTCTATTATTTTTAAAAAATAATAAAAAGAAAGTGCTGTATACCAAAGCCTCGTTGTTGAGATTGTTGAAGTGACCTGTACTTTAAGTATAAGCTCCTGATAAAAGGGACGCTTTTTGCTTAACAAGTCAAGTATGACCATTATTTATCAGTGTCTGCTGTCAAAACGATTGAAAAATGCTGCAGGAGGAATACATTGAGGGGATATTGCTGTGAAATTGCACGAATGGTGTTCCTTATTTTCTGTCGACTTCCCTCTCTTCACTCCCTCTTTTYTTCCTTTTTTAATTTGCGGGGGAGAGGGTGGTGAAAGCTAGAAACGTGGGCGATTTCTTGGGGAAAAGTAGAAAGAAGAAGAAGAAAAAAAAAAAGTAGGAAAGGGTTGTTTTTGCTCCAATCCAAGTGCTCCCTAGTGCTCCCGGCCAGCACAAGACAAAGGCTCGCTTTAAAAAACCCTTAACAACTGGAATATACAGAGATTTTTAGTCTGACAAAGACAAGTTGGTTTGCATGACAGTTACTCCAAACCCTAATGTTTTCTTAACATAACCTTCTTTTTCCTCCCTCCTCACCATCTCAGCCCACCCTGAGCAAGCTCAGCTATAGAGACAAACCTTTTCGACAGAGAACATAAAAAAAAAGGTTAAAAGTCTAATACAAGGATTTCAATCATCCTGATTAGAAACTGGATTCATTTTGTATGCTCAAGTGTAATACATTTTTGAGTACTTGATAAATATTTAAATAAATATGAAATCTACCTTAAACTGTGTGATCAGTAACACTTGTGTTTTCATGCAGGATCAGAGGCTTGGTACGACACTTCGGGGGGCGGGAGGGAGAAAGGGTGTCATTTCTGCCCGGTGGTCTAACCTGTAAGTTGTTTGAGTCGCTGTTACTGACGGGAGTGGGGGGAATGGGGAGTCTGGAGACCGAGTCTCCGACTCGGGGGGGTCTTTAGTTGGCGCTGAAAACCCGCAAGGTCAGGGCAACACGGGGGCCTTTGCGTTCGCCTTTTACCGCCTGGAGGCTAACGCGTAGGTGGGAAGCGCGGCCACTCCGCAGGGAGAGGCGCAGGGTTACGCCGGGGCGGGGGTCACCCCGCGGGAGAGCAACCTGCGCGCGGGGACGTTGCTGGGAGCCCCTCCCGCCCAGGGCAGGACCTTCGGGCCGGTGAAGGTCTGTCGTCTCCGAGGGCCAGGCAGGAGGGAAAGGCGAATTTTGACTGTCGCTCCTGTCGCTCCTTGCGAGGGGGAAGGGCCCCCCAGCCCTGCGCGGGGCCGGGGCTGCGCGGCGCGGCGCGGCGCTCCGCAGTCCCGGCGCGCCCTCCCGGCGGCTGGGGCTGCCGCCGAGATAAGCGGCCCGCCGGGAGGCAGGGGTTTGCGCTTGGGACTCCAACGGAGCGTCTTGCGCCTCGAAACACACAGGGCAGCGTGTCTTCGGAGGGCTGCGGCCGCGCTCCGGCTCCTCGGTTCTGCAGCGGTCTGCGGGCGGGAGCCCCGCTCGGGATGTGCCTGCACCCGCACCTACCGCCGGGCTCCTGCCTGCACCCCGGCGGAGGGCCTGAGCCTCGCCGAGCCTTCCCGGGGGGGCTGCGGTCGCTTCTGCGGCGGCCGCTCGGGGCCGGCCCCGTCCCCCCGGCCGCCGCCACCCCGCTCCGGCCCGCCCCTCTGCGCAGACCTGCGGCCCCGGGGCACACCGGAGCCTCCCCCCTCCAAACCTCGGTTAAACAAACCTCGTCTTATTTTAAGATTATTTCTTTTTTGCGGGGCGGAGGGGGTTCTTTTATGACTTTTGGTTCCCTTTTCCATGTCATGTATTTGTGGCATATTTCTTCCCTCCCCCAAAACTTTGAGTATTATCCGCCGTGGAGCAAATAGAGACAAACTCTCGAGCGGTCCCTCCTAGTGCCTTCAGGAGAATACCCTTCCTGAGCTCGGGCAGCAGGATTTGTGCAAGCGAGAGAAAACATCCTCTTCATGAAATGCATGTCCTTATGGTGCTCTGTGCAGGTTCCTGGTCTGGTTCCTCTTTCCGATGCGGGCAAGGGCGGCAATTAGCCGGCCCAGGTCTGCCGGTTTTCTTCATGCTGCAGCCTCTCTTAATAATGACAAATAAGGTCTATTAAAGCCTGCTGTAATTTCTCTGAGAATTTAGTTTGTACATACAGAGACCAATATTCAAACTCTTCTCATTTCAATATTTGTACCAGGTTAATTAGCTCTCAGCATCTCCAGCCAACGTAGCAGTGAGATGCAGAAGCCGGGGACGTGAATTCCAGCGTTGAAATCAGTCGAACATCTCAACAGTAAGTGCTTGCCTTTATATACATATGTATACATACATATCTTAACAAATCCACATTGGGTCACCCAAAAATGGGCAGCGGGGAAGGAATGAGGGTCCCCTCGGCTGTGCCGGCCCTCGGGCCGCCGCAGCCCAGCGCAGCGCCCGCGACGG
Source organism: Phoebastria nigripes (assembly GCA_035582835.1). Lineage (NCBI taxonomy): Eukaryota > Metazoa > Chordata > Aves > Procellariiformes > Diomedeidae > Phoebastria > Phoebastria nigripes. Next base: position 160,745 of record JAYKAV010002939.1, on the reverse strand, counting down.
AGCCGGAGCCGGGGTGGGTTCAGGGTCGGCGGACCCCGGCCGGTTTCACGGGCACCGAACCACCCTCGCCCGCTCTGCACGCCCGAAACGGCGACAGCTTTTTACGGTGCGAGAGCCGCTCCTGGGCGCTTTGCGTGCTTCAGCGGAGCTGTAAGTAGTTAATAAAGGGGTTGGAAAGGGATCCTGTTTACTGATTGTTCCTGATTGTTGTTTTCTTGATAACAGAGCAAGCCACTGAATGACTGTTTGAGCTCAGGCGCCACAAACATAAACTTAACAGCTCCCAGTGTGCCGGCCCTGCTGGAGGATCACTCCTCACCTCCCAGGACTTGTGAAGTGCAGGCGGAGAAGGCAGCTCCCAAGGAGGCAGGCACCGGAGGGGGGGGCGGGGGAGGCTGGCCTGTATGGCCGACCTTCCATATTGCACGGTATCTGCCCTCATTAGCCAGGGGAAAGGGGTGTAAAATTAATCGGTGCCTTTCCCCAAGCCTCTTGCCCGTGCTGCTGGTCGGGGCAGGCTCTGTGCGCCGCTCTTCGCAGCATCCCAGACGAGATGCGGCTTTTACATCAGGCTGCTGCTTCGTTTGAATTCCCTTGAATTTTCATGCCGCGGCTAATCGCTACCAAACAAGTGCTCTGGGCTCGTCCGGGGCCGGGGAGGGAGGGCGGCGGAGGCAGGGAGGGGGCGCAGCCTCGCCGCGGGCGGCCCGCACTCCCCGCCGGCAGGGTCTCGCGGGACCGGCAGCACTGGGGCAGCAACCCGGCCGGGCGGCCCGGCCGCTCTCCGCCGCGGCTGCAGCTGGATTAGTTACCTGCGGCTCCGGCTTTCTCCAGAGGTGTGTGTCGGGGGGATACAAGGAAGGAGGAAGGTTGCAAAACAGGATTTTTGCTGGAGTGTCTCTTTGCTTTTTGTTTTGTTTTGTTTTGTTTTGTTTTGTTTTGTTTTCTTTTCTTTTCTTTTCTTTTCTTTTCTTTTCTTTTTTCTTTTCTTTTCTTTTTTCTTTTCTTTTCTTTTCTTTTCTTTTCTTTTCTCCTGGCAGACAAAACAGGGCAAGGTGTGTTTGTCGGAGAGAGAGGGGACGGAAAACTTTTCCAGAAATAAGTGACAGGGACCAAAGCAGAGCTCGGCTCCTATCCCCGGGCAGACCTCGGGCGGCAATGGGAAGAGGAAAATAGGGTGTTACTGTGGCTTTCCTTTAGGAGGGCTGTTCAGGTCGGTAGATCTCCAAGGCTAATCCAAACAACCCGTTTGACTTGTGAGGTCCGGAGTCTAGACAGAGCTGGTGGCTCGGCGGCTCCTTATCTGGTTTTGGAATCAGCCAAAAGAGACTTTTCTTAATGTCCACAGCAGCACTGGGATCTGCCGGGGCCGGGGAGTCACCGCACCTCGCAGACAGGACAACAAATACACCCACCACCTGGAGGCTTTACAGCCCGCTTTGTTGTTCCCGGGCCGCCGCGGCTGCGGCCCTGCCTCCCCCTCGCCCCCGGCCGCCGGGACGGGGTGACCGGCGGGCTGCTGAGTAAAACGTACACCCCGCTGCTTGCCACCGCAGCTGCCCCTGTCGCCCCCCGGGCACCGAAGGGCCACCTCGGCGGCAGGATGTGGCAGTGGGCACTCCAGCCCTGCTGGGGTCAGGAGTGCTGTTTTTTCTTTCTTCTCCCCGCCCCTCCGTGTGTGTCTGCCGATACTAGCTTTTTTTTTTTTTTTTTTTTTCCAGTTGACGTTTTGCAGAGAATGGCAAAAAATATCCAAACTCACTCTTGTTCACCAACACTAAGGAATGATCGAAGCAAATCAATTAAGAGGGAGGAAGTCACCTTAGATACAAGATCTTCTTTGGGAGTAGAAAATTGCCTTCTGTGTAAGTCCCTTTATGCTGGGTTTGTGGATATTGCAAGCTGTAAAGCTTGTTTGAGGCAGTTGGGATCAATAAAAGCATTTAACTCAATAGCAATCAGCATTTTGGAAAGGAGGGAGAAAGAGGCATCTTTTAGTTGGATGTCACTCTTTCTATTTATTCGTCTGTTTTCTTGAGCTTTCAAACTTCCCTGCCACGTTGGGTGGGTGGATGGTGGGTTTCCAGGTTTCTGAACAGTGCATGAGCCCGTCCACCATCTCTGCTGTTTCTCTACGGTAATGCAAAACGGTTTGCTGCGAATCTGTGCGATTCCGCTCCAGACTCTGTGCTGTTTCTCAGTGCGGCTGAGTTCAGGGCCATGATATCCCATTTTGGAAGAAAGCAAGCTGATTGCTGTGACTATGATGCACTGATATGCTATTTGCAGCGGATATTGTAATTGAGTCTGCTAATGTGGAATTACGAAATTTGCCAGTGGGTAGGACTCTGTGCAGTTTAGAAGGTTTGTGGATAAGTGCTGTTTTCTAGATTTAGTAGCTGCAAATTTCCTCGTGTACAGAGCAAATTACATTGCAAAGCTTTTGTAGTAATTTTCCATCAAACACATTTAAACCATTTTAAACTCCCAATAACTCAGGGAATTCAGGATCAAGAGAGCAACTTTTCCTAGAAAAGGAATCTTAACCATGATCCTGATACTCCTTTTTTTTTTTTTTCTCATGGGTAAAACTTCGTGTTTATTTTTAACTGTCACAAATACAAGGTGTTGTTTGAAAAGTGTTAAACTTAGCAGGTATATAGAGATAATACTGACGTGTCACTGTGCATGATAAAGTAAAATATGGTGGGAATTAACTTGAAAAGTTTATGAAGGTTTTAACTACAGCCCATAAATTAACCTTTTTTACAAAGATACGGTGATATGTAGAAGATCTTACAATATATATGACGCTTAAAAAAATATTCAATATTTGGAGCCCAAACATTTTTTCCCCAACTTGAAGACACAAACTGAGGTCCTAGTCCTCAAAGAGCTTACTGTAAGTAACCTGAAGTAATTAATATTAGACCACTCTAGTGAATCACAAATTGCAGGAGCAAACTTTCTAGTTTACACAGGGCCTTCTGTGAAGGTAGTGAAAGATTTGCTGCTAACCTCTAGTGAAGCAGGAATGCGTAGCTCTGAAGGCTCAAGTCCAATTCTCACTGAAGTTAGTAGCAAAAATTCCCTAGACATGTAGGTATAAAATCAGTGCTGTAATTTTGCAGGGAAAAAAGTAATTTCCTTTCCACCACCCTCATTTTTTTCCATATTTGACCTTAAATGACTGCATAATTTTCTATTATGAGAGAAAAACCCTCTTAAGCCATYGGTACATCAGTAAAACCATCTTGCTTGGTGTGGTAATGAGAAACAGGAGCCAATAGTTCATCTGAATGTACAGAATATTATAAAAAAACCTAGCCACTCCCTGTCTCACTTATTGCTGCCTAAGGGAAATTTCATACGTTGTGAATTCTGGGGTAGGAGACTACATACAAATTACTTACATTATATTTTACAGGAGAGAACTCTTAGCAAAACTTAACAGAATTAGCCCCACACCAGCTCTGAAGTTCTAGTTTACATGTATTTCACCTTCATGATATGAAGCAAGGAAGGTTTTGCAGGATTTGGCCCTACCAGTGTGACTCAAATTCAGGCTTGTTCTGAGCTAGGCAATTGCCCAATTGGCTGTTGCAGAATGATCCCAAACCTCACACACGGCACAGGATTTGAGGTGTGCTGAAGATGCAGGGTTTCCTTTGGTGAAAATGAATTGATAGTAAATAATTTTATTTTACTTTACTCAGATTCTTTTTCTGCAGCAAGAATTTCATGATTTTAGCACTTGAAAGGCTAGAGCTTTTTTTAGTTATTCAAGCAAACTTATTCAGGGTTGGGCCTTTTCCCGCTGAAAACCCTGGGTAGTTTTGATAATTAAGTCAGGATGAGCAGGACTGACCACTTAGTGGCCAGAGACCTTAAATTGTTGTACCACTTTAAATGAAAGTGTTTTAGTCCAGCATTCATTCCAGATCTTACTGGCTTACTGGATAGTGTAAACTGGTGAAACAACTAACTCCCAGTGTTCATACAGGAGCAGTATATTCAAGACATTAGACGTGCCTTCTTCATCACATTTTTTAAATGCTAGGTTTTTAAGTCTCTGTTCTTGTGGTTCATGGTTTTTCTTCTAATGAAATAGTTTTCAAGGCATCTTTGCCTGTCATTCCGGTAAGCACAGCTGTTTTATTCCCTGATCTTAATTTTTTTCCTGAGTAAAGCCCCAATGGACTTTGAGGGAGTCATGTGTCCTCAATTCAGTTGAGCCCATCCCATTTCAAAGTCAGTGATCTCTGCCCAATGACCACCACATATCATATTTCTGTGTGGTAACAATACCACAAAGGTATTATGAGGTACTGCAGAGCAGAAGAAGGTCATTAAAGTAGTCCTGGAAGTGAAATTTCACCATTTGGGATCTTGGTTCCGCAGTACATTGGCTCTTCAAAACTGATTACATTAGGGAAATGTGTTTGCAGTTTTAATTTAACTTACTAAAAAAAAAAACCTAGGGGAAAAAAAAAAGCCCAGAAGACTAAGAAAGGCAGATACCACTTCTTAGAACTATCAAATCAAAAATTATTCTTTGTCAGTTTGCCATTTTTCTTGGTGAATATTTCGTTTATAAAAAGACATTTCTTTCTGAAATCATTAGGTCATTCAAGCAGGGATTCATCTGAGAGTGCTCACGGCTGTTCCACAGTTGTGCAGTGCCTAATACAATGGACCATGCTCCTCACAGGTCCTTAGAGCAATGCTGTAACCAACATGGTCAATAATAGTAAATAAAAGAACATGGTGATGTTAATACAACTCTACAATAATAACTGACTAATATAGACGTAAAGCCTTATGTCTTATAGATGCTAAATTCCCACAAAATAATTTTTCAATACTGCACTTATTCCTGTTTCTATGGCAAAATTGTTGCTAACTTCCACAGGAGAATTTGGTCTCTTCATTCAGTAAGTGCTTCAAAGAAAAAATGGGAATTAAGAATGAAATAGCATGACAAGTAGCAGCATTGCAATTAGCAGTACAAGTTTTATGTTTAAGTATGGTGAGTTATCCGCTCCAATTCTTAATCCTGTCTTTTAGTCAGATGGTGTTAATCTGAGTTGCCCTTTAGTTAATGATTGTTTTATACTTTTTTTTTATATTGTAAGATAAAAGTGAATAGAGTCGGGGGAGGTACGGACTTTTGTGAATGTGGGGTCTAAAAGGAACAAATAATTAGTGCTTCCAATTAGGTCAGTGAAACTCCCAGGGGCAGTAGAGTGGGAAATGCAATTGTGAGGGCAATTTGAAACAGAAAAAGGGAGGATGGAGGCGGTTCATATCTACCTGTGACATGACGCAGAGCCTCTGACACCCTGATAATGCCCTCTGGTATTGAAGCCCTTGTTTCATGGTGCAGCCCAGTCTTGCGTGGGCTTGTCAAGGGGCTCACCGCTAGTGAGAGGCAGCAGAGCTCCGCTGGGAAAGGATGGTTTCCCGCCTCTTTGGCAGAGGCTGAGGAGTCCTTAGTGGGGATGGTGAGACAGGTACTCTCTTCCTGGGGGGGATGCTGAAAAAAGTTGTGGCAGAATAGTTCCCAAAGCATAGAGCTGCCTCAGATTCACATCTGCACAGGAAGAGGCACTGACCACAGAGAGAGCTGATCTCTCGATGATGGCTAGAGATAAGGCATCTCTGATGAACTTCCTCGTGCCTTTGTTGCAGTTGAAATGAAGTATTGGTAGTTGGTCTGCAGAGCTTACAGGGGAGACCTGGGCTTGTGTTTCAGTCAAGGCTTTCTCCCTCTCTATGAAAGCCCCTCCAGTAGCGGTTGCAGAGAAGCTGGGGCTGGGAGCTGAAACTTTCCTGTTCTCAGGAGCATGGCTGCCTGCCCTTTCCTTAATGCATCACTGCTCTTCCTCCCCCTGCACTGCTCGGGCTGTGACCTGGAAGCCTCCAGATGTGGGAGGGCCCTGCCCGGCTCCTCACCCTGAGTTCCCACACTTCTTGGCCCTGCCTCTGGCATGGGCTGTTCTCACTCTGGTGGTGCAGCTCCAGATACATGTGGGATGCTGCGGCCAGCTTGGACAAGGCTTCACCTGGGCCCCCTCCATCTCCTCAGCCAGCACAGGATCTGCGCATGTGCTTCATGATGGGATGTAGGCCTCCATCCAAAAAGCTGGGACATGAGACTTAGCACATGGCACCCGCTGTGTAAAGCCTGTGATGGGAAAGGACCAGTGTGCTTCTGCAGGCGTCCCACCCAAGCATGGGGCTTGTGAGGAGACACAGGCTGGGGCCGTAACACGCCTGTGCCCCATGCTGCCTGGAGAGGAGCTGCAGCTCTGTGCTAGTGCGGTGCTCGGCATGCCTGAGAGCCTGCACTGCAGCCAAATCTTGGGAGACAGCAAGGGCTGCCCACGCTCGGGAGGTGAGCTTCAGTGGGGCAGAGCATGCGCTGCAACAGCTGCTTTTGGACACCTGGCTCTGTGATGGAGTACAGGCAGTGGAGCGGCATCTTGTGCCATGGCGGGTGGATGGGGAGAGCTGAGTGCTCCTGAATGGGGTTCACAGAAAAACAGCTGCTGCTTATTGAGCAGAGGGATACATCGCAGATGCTACCCTTCTTCAGGGCGTAGGCCCCAGTGCTACTAGAAGTCATCTCTTTCCTCTCAGAATTTACAGCCCAAGCCCTTTCTTAATAGCAGGCACTTATATCCTTTCTTTTTTTTCCCTTTTTTTTTTATTTGAGGGATTCAGGGTATAATTTTTAGCTTTCAGAAAGATGCCTGGAGTGGTAGCTCCCCCTACTTCAAAAGTGTTCAGTGGTTACAGCATTTACTTAGGACGTGACAGACCTGGTTTCAGATTCCCTCCATGCCTGAGGGGATGCAGCCATGCGTCCCTCTTCCAGGCAAGGCAGCGTCCCTAAACTGTGGGCTATAGGCTATGTATGTATAGGGCTGGTGTGTGTGTGTGTGGCAGGGTGTTTCCATCCTGCCCATTGAAGCTATTCTTCAGCACAGGGAAGACTGGAGAGAGGAAATCAGAGTATGAGGGTTGAAACCTGTGTCATGGGAAGCAGGTTTGAGTCTATTTGGAGGATGGGTTTTGTCTGAGGTGTGTGGCCTGTCAGGAATAAGCAGGCCTGGGCATACGCATAGACAGAGCTGTGGGCGTTTGAGAAACTCCACAGTAGAAAACCGAGGCCTCTCCAGAGGTCAGAAGCCTCTGGGACTGGTCATCAGCTGAGCAAAGTTTTGAGGACCCCAGTTTTGGGCCTAAGTGCTTAAATCGCATCCAAGCCTCATGCTGGGCACCTCAGCCCCTTTTTGGAAGGCCGCCGTTGTGGAGGGTGTTTGCAGCGTGCTGACAACACCCGCCAGAGGGGGCCCAGAACCTCCACGGGAGGAAAGATCTGGCCAGCTTCCATCTTCCTAGCAGTGTCAGAGCAGCGTGGCGCGGGCCGTGCGAGGGAAAAGAGGGACCCCCAATCTCTGCCTCATTTAACTCGCTCACTGCTGTCAAATGCCTTGCCCAACGTGTGGGTGAGACTGAGAAACGGCTGAGAGCTTGCTGTCCACAGCTCAGTCCACATAAGGCTTAAGGCAATGCCGCAGGCTGGAGGAAGCTGCCAGCAGGTAGGGCAGAGCTCGTACCTGCCCTGCTCATCAGGGGGTCTGCTGGCTGCCAAGCTGGAAGCATTACTGAGGCTTTGGCTGCCGCTAGGTGATCCCATCTCAGCAGTGGAAGGCAAGCTTCCCCACAACACTTCCCCATCGTTTTCCGGTGAGACATTTGTTATTATAACTTTTGAATGAAGACCTTGCTCTTGTGATCCGTGCCCCGGCACCTAAGTTCTTGCAATGGTCTCTATGTTATACCAAACACATCAGTCTGAGCTACGACTCGATCAGGGTGCCACCTCTGCTCACTAAGCAACGTATCTCACTGAGAACACGAGACCAGTGTTCCCAGAGCTCTGCTAGCCACTGGTTGGTCTCCAGCTGGAATTTTAAAATATAATTTTGACCTGCAGAGCATATATAGCCTGCCTATATGAGGACATGGGCATCTATCTGCACAATCTGTCCACAACTGCAACCTGCGGTACTTGGTGCTAAGTTGGAGCAGCCACAATATGAAAATGGAAAAGAACCACCTGCCAGGAAGTTTCTCCAAGTTTCTGCTTCTGAGCTTATTCTCTGGTCTTGGCTGTGGTCAATGTAGCCAGAACATGCTGACCCGGAGGACATGACCAAGTTTTTTGGGAGGGTGAGGAAGAGGAGATTGCAGAGGAAGAGGCATATATTTGAGAAAGATGGGCATGGATAAGGTTTTGAGCCCCTCTTGGGGAAGCTATTTTCTAAGTTAGAGGTGAATCTTTCTTTATATGATTTTTAAAAATACTGTATTTGTAATAGCTGTAATCCCAGATTTTCCCTTCGAAGACTGAGTAACCATTGTGTTTCTTCCTAGAGCACTAGTAGACAAGGTCACCTCTTCTTGAGCTTGTCAGAAACACCCTGTCATATTTATATCAGGGATACCACTGTTTTATTGAGAGGTTCCCAAGCTGTTGTACTTGCTATGCAACTGTTCAGTGCAGCATGTGAACAACTGAGCAGTTCCTGTGCAAGAACTTGACCTTGCACAGAGCTCTAAGGTACTCTTACCTCTTCAAATCAAGTTTGGTAATCCTTGCTTTATTCAGTTCTGCAGAGTGAGTCAAACACCAGCAGCTTTAGATGAGCAGACTTGTCTAAAAGCACACTGAAAGTATAATTTGGATAATAATTGCAATTTGTAATGCAACTGACTCCATGAATATTAGGAGAAATCTCTTGGCAATGGAGGGCTGTATCAGTGAGTGCAAAAGAATCTCACCAGGATTTTTAATGGAAACTGTTGCTTGGATCATTTAAAATGATCATTTAAAAATTGATGGAAAGTAGTGGTGGGGAGTGCAAGGTCAATACAAAGATTCAGCTGCATATGGAAAGAAATGCTTTATTTTCACCATTGTTCATTCAAAACTAAAACAACAAAAGTAAGGATGGGGATGGGCAGAACAGAAGAGCAACGCCATGTTTTTTTCTGGAATAATGAGATTTTAAGGATTATCAATTCATCCTGATCATATTTTTTATCAGCATGTAATAGATATGCTACAAAATAGTCCAGTGCCATCTAAAACAGAGTTTTAGATGCAAATGAGGAAACCACAGCAGTTTTCCTTCCTCTTCTCATTCTACCTTGATTAGGTACACTGCTCTGTCCTGATACACCACATACACAGTGCAGGCTCATGGAGGTGCGACAGAGCCCTACAAGGGCAGCTTTTTGTCTTTCGTACCACACCCAAAACACAAAGAGGTTGGGGCATGGTTTGAAGATCTGATCCAGGATGTTTAAAAATACCATATGTCTAATGACTAAGCTAACCTTCCCCAAAGACATTTTGAAAGAATTTATCCTGCGCTTAATCAGCAAAACGTTCTTTCTGCTTGCCCCTAGCAAGATTCAAGGTTGTGAAGAAAAAGTTAGGGATTTTCCCACAGGAAGACTGTCTGTCTGAGGTTTGGAGATTCTACCCGGTATAGCATTATATAGGAGAATATCAGAGTATGAGGCATTGTATACTTTTTAAGGATCGAGTGAGACCTACCCAAGCTGCAAGGCTGTTATGGGTTTGATTGTGTTTTTCCTGCTCTTTAATATTAAATAAATTTGTAGCTGTTTCTTCTTTCAGCTAGCTTGTGTGCTCTCATTGGAAAACAATGTTTGTTTTTTTAAAAAGTATTTACAGTGTTTCTATAATTTGTCAGTGTTCTGACACTTAATTCTTTGTCATGATATGTTAGACTGCAAGTTTACTCAAATGTGCAGACTAACGTATGTATTTTAAATAAAACTACACAATCAAATATACTCTAGTTTGTCTATGTCTGAGGATCTACCAGAGACAGATGGTGACTTACTAATCTCACTTTCATACTGCTCAATTCCACTGGTTTGAATACAATTTGATGGGTATAAATCAGAATTTGACCCTGAAGTATCCCTTAGCTGTCTGATGCAGTCATATTTGTAAGAGTGTATAATGTGAAACAAATGTCCATGGAGACTTTTATTTCATTAAGCAAACCAGAACGCTGTTTCCCTCAAAAGCAGCATTTCTCTGCCTCTGTCTGGAGCAGGCAGAAATCATGCTTCAGCTCCRTACAGCAGCAGCAGCAGCGCAATAAATCCTGTATCTGGTGAGTCCCAATACAGGTAGGGAAACAGTAAGAAAGTCACTGAAAGAGGGCAGCCACACACTGGCATGAACAGTTACCATTACACTTCATACATCTTCAGCAAACTGCCACCTTCTGTGCAGGCAGTGAGGCCTGACATAAGCTATTGCTCTTAGCAAGAGTGATAGAGCACTGACTCACCACCATTCCTGTTCCACTTTGGATGATCAGTTATAAACATGATCTTCCACAATGCCCCATGGAAACGGGACCCACTGGATGTTCCTGAGGAAGAGATGACAGAGCACAAGAACTTGTGCTGCACTGAAGTCCCTTACAAAACTGCAAATAGCGCTTACATTGTTTCTCATTGGAAATACCTGTAAAAGTAGAGTATACTTGCATTCTTAGCAGATACACAGGTTCTGTGCCTACATTTCTGTATGCTGAAGTTTTAGTAGCAAAACCACTTCGCTTTAATAGTCTTTTTTCTTTAAAAGAAAATAATACTGTACTACAGCACTGCGTGTAAAATAAATAGTGAAGTATGAAAGGTCTGTTTTAAAGCCCCAGAATATTTTTAGAGGGAAACTACATTTACCTCAATAAAGACAATAGTTCCTAAAATATTCTTATAGAAGACAATGAGAACTTTTCCACCATAAAATGATGGGCTTATATTATAATATAGGATAAGTCAAAGATAAAGAATAAAAAGCCTATTTATCACTTGCGCTACTCCCATTTATCAGGCAGCAGGTATAAAAGCAAACAATATGTAGCATTTTTTCAGGCAACATATAATTAATAACTATGCTGTGCTCACTGTCACATGATTTTACAGGTGCTGAGAGGTAAATAGATGCCAAAAGGAACAAAATCAGTTAATGCAGACAAATTTTGGTCTCTAGAAGGATCTACCAGGGATGGGTCACTCTGTATGTATCTTGTTTTCTTATGCTTTTCCCAGAGACAGGATAGAAGGATCTTGTCTGATGTGGTACTGTAGTTCGTAACACGGCCAGGACTCAGTCTTGTCTCACTGAATGGAATGGAATTTCAACCTACTTGCTTCACTGTCAGGATGATTGAGTCCTTGCTATTTTGTAGGCTTCAGCCTCTTTATTAAAATAAAATTTTGACTCGTTTGCACAGAAGTGGTGGTACTTGATATCACCCTCTTGTCTTTCACTGGAGGTGATGGTTTTTGACATTTCCTCAAAGTTCTCCTCCTACTGGGATCTATCTTTTTTCAGCCCATATAATTCCAGTTTATTTGTTCCCAATAAACTATACAAGTGTTAACAGAGATTAAACATTCTGTTTGAAATTAAATTTAATATTTCAGTGTAGTAAAATATGTCTAAATCCTTTCAAATGAGTGATAGTATTGTAACATTATAAACAATCAATTATTTTTCAGATACTGCCTTATGTGTATATAGATATGAAGTATCATTCTCATTTTTTTTATCCCTGAAATTTTAGTTTGAACTCTCCAAGTCAAAAAGAATTTAGGGGTCAAAATTTGCTATAACCTCCCCTTTCACAAACTCTGAACAACTTTGCTACTCTCATTTCTAGCAGTCCATAAAAACAGCAGATAACATTATTTTGTTGACTTCTCCTTTTGATTTTTATTTCCAATCAAATGGTACTGGATTTTCTAAAAACACTTCTTGTATGGTCAGTTACTTTTTGTTCATGTCACGTCATATATTAACAGTTCCATGCAGCTTTTTTAAACTACAAAGCTTTGTCTACCTTGTATGTATTTTTCAAGTCCTACATTGTATATAACTTATTAATGACTCTGCTCTTTGTATGCACAGAATGTACCCTCAGTGAAGGTCATTCCTAAGGAAACCATATTTCAAAAACCGTGATAAGGGCAACGCCTCCTTCTTATCATTCAGGATTTTGTCCAAATGTATGAACTTAAGTATGAACTGAATTGGCGTAAGTTGATAGGATTCTGCAAATAGAAGAGTTTGGATGGGTTTTGTCACCAAAACAAATAAATTGGATTCCTCCAAGTCAAACAAATGACTGGAACAAAAGTAATTCAGAGAAGAATGAAACCCAGAATGTGGGATCTGATCTCTTCACCATCATGGTACGTATAATGCTACCTCTAGCCTGGAATTTTTCTGCACTAACTACAACAATATGCTCTCATGCACTGCAGCAATAAAACTCTAGGACAAAAGACAAGTTCAAATCAAAACTGCATTTTTTCCTCCTATTCCCACTGGAGAAAAAAGAAAATATATTGAATTATGACATTTAGAACTCAACTAGTAAAATCTTTACAAGAGGCCACTATCACTATAAACCACCCCGACTCTTTACAGATATACTAAGAACAATTCTCTGGCATTTGTGTGAGTTCTTGTTTGTTACTGAACTTGGCCTTTTGAATAGAACCCTTTTTAACAGCTGTCACAATTACCAGGATAATGGCATTTTCTCCTCATCCTGGTTTGCTCCTGCTGGAGGTGGATGTGGTCTCAGTCTACATGAGGAAGCTGAGCAGAGGTGCAATATCGACACACACGACCTTTCTGATGTGATAATGAGAGAGGGCAACTAACCTAGCTATATCAGCTCTCGATCAAAATTTCTCTAAATAACCTGGTTCAGTACTTGCATTATTCTCTCCATGACTTTGTAACAGCTGGTCAGCCTGCTTAAAGAAGGATTTCTTTTGTAGCAGGACCAAAGCATTAGAGAAAAGAGATTATGGTATACTCAACACCCTTTAAGTACAACTTTTTACCTAATAAAATATCTCTACAGCAGACGATTTCTTCAAATGACCCCAAGCCATGTTACGTCTCAATATGATTCTCTCAAGCTACTCCTTATTGTCTCTAAAAAGAGATTCTCCTTTTTTTTTGCTCTTCTGGGCTTTGACACCTCTGGAATTGTTTTTTAGGTATCTGGAGAAAATGTAAAATCACCAGAACTAACAGTTTAGATACTGTCTTTTAACTGTAATTAGATTTGTGTCACGTAATAGCTCATCTGATGACACAGATTCCTTTACTGTTCTTCTGTAAGTCCTTAGTTTAAAAAGAACTTCTAAGCCAATACGAGAGAAAAAACATCCCACTGACCTAATTGACACATATTCTTGATGAATTATTACAGGCTTGCTACCTTTGAATCCAATTATAATACAAAAATAAAACTGTAGGCCAATATCTGCCTCTTATCATGGAGTCCCAGTAACAGGAGCCATCCAAGTACATACTGAAGAACAGAATGACTCCAAAGTATGAATCTGTCTCAAAGACATAACATGAACAGGTGGTAGAAATGCTGTCTCCATAAATCCTTTTCTTTCTTCTTCATTGCTCAGTACTTTACTTTTCAAGTCCTCTCATTATTGGACTTCTTCATGAACCTGGAGTTTATGCTTTTTCTTGTCCTCTGCCGAGAAGAACAATATTGCACCATCCTAATGAAAAGATGTCTTAGGCAGTTTTCCCGAGTAATGCTTTGGATGAAATTACACATTTCTTCGAAAATTGGTGGAGAATGCCAGGACATGGCATAAATAAATTTGCTTTCAAAGAAAAGTACAAGGAAAACGTCTATGTCTTTTTTATTTTTAAATCTATCAAGGCATTGGTGGTTCTTATACATTATTAATGTCACTGAGATTTGTTTATTCAGTATTTCCCAAAAAGACCTGAGTGCATCTCTGTGTCTACCTATGGTACAATACCACTAACTCCAGCTGAGCACAATCAAGCCCCAAGTGAATAAAGCAGTGGGAAGAGTAATTAAAGGTATATCACAGGGACCACACTTTATTAATCAGTAATACTTATGACTCTAAGTCAGTGCTGCAAATTTGTATTCACCCACTTGCCCTGTGCAGTTTTTTTTTTTTTTTTTKACAAGGTTATAAAACACTACCAGATTTTTTTATTAGCGTTAATCACAATGGTAAAGGGCAGTCAGGTATGGTAAATTTTAGTGACAGCTGTGTGAAGCTGGGTTAAGATGAGTACTATTCAAACTTTATTTGCAAAATTATTTTCTCAATGGTTTTTCTCTGCCTTTTAATGAAAACATTATTTGTGAATGCATTGTCTGGTTCCCCTAGGGAGATGATCAGTTAATATTCCTCTTCCATACTTCTTGTGCTATTTTTCTTATCAAATAGATTGATTATTCAGTATTAATTTTCTGCAGTTACTTAGTGTGTTCTGCCTTTTTTGTATGAAAATCGGAATCTGAATTCATCACATTCTACAGAGAAAGGATGCGATGCTTTCTCCATATGCTACTGGAGAAGCAGTTTCAGGTGGCTTCAGCAAATGCTAGTGAGATTCAGGAGCGTCTGGCACCAATGTGTCACAGCCTGGCAAGGAGACAGCTTAGTCCTTCTGGTATTCCTTAAGTAGCTGCATGGTTCCTCTTGTGTTCTGCAAAATACAGTGAAGAGGCTGTCTTTTTTTTGGATAAATAATTTATCCTACACTTAATGATGTAAATTATTCTGCACTGGACAGCTTCTAGGTCCCAGCCTGGCCTCTCTCAAAAGATACCACCTCACTTCAACATCAACCTAGGACTCTTCTCTTGTCATCTCCTAACATCCTGGTTTTAATTGGCCTCCCTTGACTCCTCTCCCAGATGGTTTTGATAAGATATGCAACTTTCAGACGGCTAATGCATAGTGAGAGATGAAGCTTGCCTTTGGAGGCTCATGGAAATTATAAAGCCACAGTGTTACCTGAGGCAACTGTTTTCTGGCTTCTAACTATTTAAGAATGTGGTCCAAGTATGGCTTGAGTATAGCTTACCCTAACAACTTTAAGACGTGTCATTGATGTACCTTTATGCCTGGCTTTGGATTCCATTCTCACCTTCCCAAGCTGTAGCACTAGGCTGAGGATGTAGAAGCAGTCAGTTCTCAAAAGGTGGTAGTGAAATCACTTGGCTAAAGAGCTACAGGAACATTTATCAGGAAAAAAAAACCGTAATGGGAATAATTTCTGTAGTGTACAATAGCTTTAATAGAAGTTTACATGGGTTACCTGCATTTACATGTTTCATTTAGAGCAAATCCCTACCTTATTGCCAGATTAATTCCCCTTCCCCTCCCCCTTCTCTCTTTTATTTCAATGACACAGTGGTATGCAGCACGGCCATGAGTGAGGTTGCAGTGTGCACTCTCCTGGCAGCACAGCCAAAGCTCCCCACTCTTGGATGACAGGCAGCTGCACTGTCCATTGCATGATTCATTCTGTCAGCGTTGCTCATATGGTCACATAATGCGGACAATATACTGAGAACCTCTGCATGTGATGATGTCTTTCAGATTAGATGAGCTGATCCTAGGCAGAAGATAGGTTGGACAGAAGTGTTCCAGTCAGCTGTTTGCTTTTCTACTGATATTTTTCCCTTCCTTTCCATGTTACTGTACCTCAGCCACTCATGATACAATTTATTAGCACTCTGGCAAATTGCTGGTGTGAATTAATATTGTTGAACTTACATTCTTGTACAGACATTGATGAAATTTACTGCAAAGTCTGTCTGGTCTATTCCAAATGAGGGATCCATATTGTGAGTCATGTTAAAATCTCCTTTATTTACATAAAACTTAAAAAAAAAAAAACCTTCATTACAGTTTTATTACACTTGCTAACTTATATGAAAACAGAAATGCACAGATAAGTAAAAAAATTCTCTAAGACAAAAAAAAAAAGAGACATTGACTTTTAAAGCTGCAAGAATTAAAATAGAAGGATATAAAGTAGCTCTGAACACAGTCTGACACTTCAGGTGCTGTAGTGATGGAGGTGAGACAAATGCTTCAACAAGCAGAGAAATTGTAAGCTCTTAGAGAAGAGAATCTCACCTTCCAGAATCTCACCTTCACTTTTCAGTGTCTCTTAATGTAGGTTTGCTATATTTTGTAGCAGTTGCAAGAGGGTGAAAGTGAATCCTGTGTGGAAGAAAGTTTTACTTTTGAATGCGGTGCAGTAGATCACAGTCCTATTTAAAGCTCTGTTGCTTGCCATCCACAATAAAGTGGCTGTTTAAAAATGAGATGCTCATGGTTAGTCCACGCTTGGATTTTTCACATCTGCTCCATGTCACAAAGGCACTCTACCCCTGGTTACACCTGAGTATCCCCACTGAAATCACTGTGACAGTCACATGTGTGTAACTGAGAGTAGAATTTGGCCTCCTGTGTTGAAGTTGCTACTTTGAAAACTGTTCCACCTCCTTTGGCTTAATCCTGCCCCATTAGGGGAATGTAATCCCACTCTTGTATAAGTGTAATGTGACTCGAGTTGCAGCCTGATAACTGGAGGGGGGAACCCAGAGGCAGTGTAGCTTAAATTCAAAGCCTCATTATACGTCTCTCCTGTGGAAATTACATGAACAGTTGAGTCAGATAAAAAGCACATTCTCATTTTTCTTTCACATATCCCTTTCATGCTCTTGCAAATCCAGCAGAGGGACTGAGCATCAATACACCATACACATTTTCTTTCTCATGTACCTTAAATACTTTTTTGATTTTAGAAAGTAAGTGTAATTTTAGGAAAAAGATAAGATCTTCAAATGCGGAACAAGAATACCAAAGAAAAGAAAAACTGAATCATTCAAAAGTCAAAAGGTTGGAAGGGACCTCTGGAGATCATCTGGTCCAACCTCCTGTTGAACGCAGAAATTTAGATTAGGTTTTCCAGGGCCCTGTTAAGCCATGTCTTCAATACTTCTGGCAAGGAAGTTTCCACCACTTCTTTGGGCAGTCTACTCCAATGTTTTATTGTTCTCACAGTGAGGAATATTTTTCTTATATCCAGAGAGAATTTCTCCCGAAGCAACTTGTTCCCGTTGTCTTGTCACCGTGCTCCCTTGTAAAGACAGTACCTCCATCTTCTCTATAAATATACTTAAGATACTGGTGGAGTGTGATTAGGTTTCCCCTGAACCTTCTGTCCTCCAGGTCGAACAAATTCAATTCCATCAATTGGAATTGATGGACATGTGGATTGGATGACATTTCTTCATATGTCAAATTCTGCAGTTCTGTAACCATCTTGGTGGCCCTCCACTGGACCCTTTCCATTTTTTCAATGTCTCTCCTGAATTTGGGGATGAAAGCTGGACATTTTTCCAGGTGTGGCCTAACAAGTGCCAAGTGGAATGGAATAATCACATCCCTTGATCTGGTGACTCTCTTGCTGATGCACCACAGGATGCTACTGGCCTTCAACTGCTGCCAAGCCCACAGTGGCTCCAGGGCAGCTTGCTGTCTCCCAGTTATTAGATGTACTAAATTTCTAGACCTCTTTTCTATGTTTTTACAAAAATATGAATCATATAAGCTGTGTTGGCCATACCAACCATGACATCAGATTTTAATTCAGTTGAGATTTACACCTAATTAAGTGTTTGAATCCGGTGGAGAAAATGAATTCTTTTTGTTCAACCTTGCTTAAACTAACATTGAAAAAGATAAATAAAAAGAATGTTTAAATAACTTGTAAGGGATTTAATTTTCATGTGATTTAGATGCCTTAGTCATTTCAGCACTGAAG
This sequence comes from Phoebastria nigripes, assembly GCA_035582835.1. Classification (NCBI taxonomy): domain Eukaryota; kingdom Metazoa; phylum Chordata; class Aves; order Procellariiformes; family Diomedeidae; genus Phoebastria; species Phoebastria nigripes. Next base: position 142,963 of record JAYKAV010002939.1, on the reverse strand, counting down.
GATGACCAGAATTACAACAGGATGAGTGAATATGAGTTCAAACTGGCTGCTTCAGGCTACGAAAACATGATGAAAACTGCATCATGATGGGTGGGTTTTCTTACGCGCCTGCTTTTTTGCAACTGAACATTCAATCTCTGCATTTATTTTTGTATACAGATTGTTTACAAGCAAATAATTTGATAGAATATTTAAGGCAAAATGCATCTGGGCTGAGGACTGGAAAATCTTTTTAAAGTGGCAGTGACCCCATAATTAGGGTTGAATACATCAATGAATAGGTATCAGCATAAAAGTATGAATATGCATAAGACTGCAAAAAATTTTAAATATTCCCTCATGATGAGAGTGCATGATGGAGAATAGGAGCTGCATGGTTCATAGGCAGGAACTCAGATTGCACTCCACCTTCCTTCCACTTGCTTTTCCCAGTTGACCCCCTCATAAAGAACCATTTTGTTGGTTGGGCATGATGCCAGTTATTTCATTTGTTTCTCTTCCATTTGCTACAGAAATTGCCCTTACCTGCTGTGGCCCACCAAGCTGTTTAGGCTCAGGGGAGAACTTTTGACCCCTTTTTCTTCTTTTTTCTTTTACTAAATCCTGTTGAATCCATTTCTAATGAGGCAAGAGTGGAGAATCAGGGAACCTTGGTTATGCTTTTTTCTTCCCAAGTCTAAGGTGAATTAAAGAAAAACAAGCATATTTGTGAGAAAAGTTAATGGACCAACCATCGCTTTTAGAAAAAGTATTCCAAGATTATTTGCTGGTTTCACTTTTGCACTGTAGAAAGTGTTTTTTTTAAGATTTTAATTTTATTAGATTAAGTGATTATTTTCTTTCCCCCTTCTTTTTTTTTTTTTTTTTAAAAAAAAGCATTTACTTCATTACACAAATCACCATAAAGAACTTGTGTAAAGATGAGATTATGACAGGTTATCTTAGTAAAGAAAGAAAAGGAACTTCTGTATTTGAATAAATTTGGAGGTATTTTTTCCTTTGGTTTATTTGGTTCCTCTGATTTTTGTTCTTGAAAATGGACTCCCTGTCTACCTTATCTTATCTGACTAATTTTTTTAAGGAGGAATTTATCTCTCTAGGAGATTTGTTCAAGGTGTTACATTTAACCCTTGCACAAGGCCAAAACCAGGTAGGTCTTGTGATGTTCCTTTGCTTGAAATGGAATTTCACTCAAGGCTTCAGTCACTGTGTATGAAGCACAGTACCTCAGTGGTGGCATAGACAGAGTCTGCAAAATGACCTGAGCCCTGGGCTGGAGAATCCACTTTTTATATTAGATTCAGCTTGACCCAGTTATGCCACTGGAGCTCTTTTCAGTTTTTCTGCAGAATGTGCTAACTTTATCTTGAAGACTGGCATGTTTACCATTACTTGATTATCAAAGGACTATCAGCCAAATTTTAATATTTTGTCCATTTAAAATTCTGACAGTTAGGACAATAAAATGCAGCACTTAAGTGAATGGAAGTTTTAGGAACTTCAGGGGTGGAGTTTCACTAGTCTTAGAGTGATATCATGTCTTGCAAGATTCAAATTTTTTTCTTAAACCTCCAGCTGCTTTATACAATTTCCCTAGAGTATTTATCATTCATTCAGTCAATCAGTTGAGCAAATAGGCATAAAAGCTTTCAGTTTCTAATACTCACAGCTGTAGAAAACAAAACAAAACAAAACAACATGAGATATGGACATTGCCTAGTGATTTAGAAACCAGACGGTGAACACAAAGAAACTAACTGTATTCACTAAAAAAAAGCTGGTGCTTTTTAATGGTAAGACAAGACTTGAGACACTTAGACTCATGCTTTCTGAAGGTTTGATTAGGTTAAACATTAATTGTATCCTGGATTAAACTTCAGATAAATGCACTCCAGAACTTGATATTTTGTGTATCTGAGTTCTTGAGTATGTCAATGTATACAGAACACCCTACTTGTTCTGTTGTGAGTAGGTTGTATCAGTGTTCTCCCCCCCATACCTACCCACGCGCATGTTGTTCCCTTCCTCTCTGTTTTGTTCTTCACAAAACTCCTGTTAGAAAATACTGTGTGTAGTTAAAAAAAAGCAAATCTGCAAAAAAAATTAAACTTTTTTTTTTTTTTTCAAATGTAACAGAACTGACAGAACTCCTTGCATGTTTCTTTGTGCAAGTAATGACATCGTTAAAGACTTCAGCTTTGGGAATCTTACGTATTCCAGGGAAAATCCCAGGGCCAGAAAGCACAGAGGAAAGGGTAGCTGTATATAACTTTAAAAGTCCAGTGAGGTTGTGAAGCATCATAGGAGACATGGCAATAAAGAACTCTGCCACAGGCTCACAAAAAAGATGGAATTTTTTTTTTTTGAAAAGGCAAACGGCCTTCTCTCTTCTGATTGCTTTACTGTGTTGGCAGGCAGGAGACAGTCCTTAGAACATTCGTTGTCTCCTACTGTTCACATGTATGTTCTGAACAGTAGGAAACTCACTCATTTCCAATGCACACTTTATGGTAAAAAGAGGATTTTGCTCCATTTTTGTATTCTCACTCCCATAATTTCCTTTCTTATGATTTGAAAAATGTCTAAGCAAATGTTGGCAAAGGGTTGTTAGTTTTTGTAGGACAGACAAAAAGAGAGCAGTTTAGATGGAAATCATTGTAGCTCTTCAGGTCACTTCCTTACTATTACGAAACATGGAATTGGAAAAAAATCTTCAGTGATAATGCAACACAAAATAACCAAAGGAGATGAAGAGGTGTGTGCACAATATCAGCATGCCTGATGCTTTGGCTCACTAAATTAACGGCTATATTATGTATGAATTATCAGCTCAGCAAATGAAATGAACTATTACTGTCTCATGATGTCTGAATTGTAAAACGGGAAGGTTAGACTCATTTAGAAGAAACTGTCAGATTCTACACTGAATAGTTATTCCTTGGTTATAGCAGAAATTCAGGGTTCTACAGCTGCCATGCTGCTTTGGGCAATACCAACATGCAGAAATAACTACCAATTTTTTATAGTACAAGAGCAATATTTTGGCTGAGCTCTGCCTTCTTATATAGACATATTGCCCCTAGCCTGTGACTAGAGGCATGTCTGTTTTGTAATAATAGTGAAGGATACCTGTATTTGGTTATGTGATGGATGTAACTCCAGTCATTTGACAGAAGAAGGAAATGTAAACCACTGGGAACAAAACCAACACAGGGTGGACATCCAGGACATGCTGTGAAAGAAGGCACCAAGGGGAGAACCACGGTCTGGATAAACTGGTTGGATTCAAGTCAGAAGTTCACCACTCTGATATTGTAATTTGATATACAGTTTTCTTTTTAAAATCACTAAGTTCAAGTACAATTTGTCTCTTTTTTAAAAAAAAAAAAAGAAAGAGAAAACTTCTTCTGGGGCCTTTTAAATTTTTTTCTTTCCTATCCTCCTCTTCTTCTCCTTCCATTATTTTCTGAGTCTCCTTTTTTAAAAAAAAATTCCCTCCATATAAAAATTTTTAATTCTTCAACCCAGAATTTACTCCCAGGCCACTCTAGGCACAAAATGAACAGCCATTCAACAATTATGGTGACACTGAAGTGTAATGGTTGTGCATCAAGGTTAGTAAAAGCATCCTCAAGGCTAGTAAAAGTCACATCTCTGAGCCACTGTTTCAGGCTATCTTCAGACTCAGGTGGGCATCACTTCCCACAAAGAATGGATTGCCTCTGCAGTCAAAAGGGCTAGAAGTCATTAGATTTTAGTGAGTCTGAAAGTTGGAAAAGCCGCAGAAATACTTGATGTGGGTCAGCTGTAGCGTATGCATGTTACACACTTGCTTAAGAGCATACAGAGGTCTTTGGTTCACGTATGAATAAAAAAAGCCTAGAAGACTGCAGTACTCTGGGGTATCAATACTGATGTGGAAGATAGTGAATTCAGCTGGCTGAGATTTGCATTCATACTGAAGCCTCCTTGGGCCCAGAGTAACACCTCTCTTTCTTTTTTTATGATACTTTCATAGTTTGCAGTGGAAGTAGGAAGCAATTAGGTCGGCTTTAAAAGAATGCAAACCCACAATTAATGATGTGCATATAGCTACAATAAGAACTTACAACTTCTGTGATTAACAAAAATGCTTCTAAACATGAAGCAATTTTCATCAAGCTGATCTCATTCAAACTCAATTAAGCAATTCTCAAAACAAGGTTCATTGCTGGATATGGCCATGGTTTGAGAACAAAACTAGAAGACTGAGGGGAGAGAGAAATGTGCAATGAATGCTGGTTGATAGTAATGATTCTAGTTATTAGAAGAGGTTGCTATGCTGTTTTCTGTCTTGGAGAAAACTGTAGGTGTAGAGATTCAGGGGAAAGATCCTCCATATCCATCAATCTTGTGGCAGGATGGAGACATGTCTTGGTTCATAATTTATTACATACTATGCCACCTTGCTTGTATGTAATAGGCATATAATAAGTTATAACAATCAAACTAGTTCTCAGCGAACTGGTCTGGATTACTCTGTTTTAACAGAAAATGAAAGAAAAACCCATAAAATCTATTGATACTGAAAAACTTAGGAGCCCTCCCTAAATAAAGATACTTGTAACCACAGGAAGGAACATGTAGAAGTAAGACTGGAAGAGCTCAGTGATCAGATCTTCTTGATCATAGAAAAAAGCAAAGGAAAAAAAAAAAGAAATCTGACCCATATCCCTAAGAGTTGCCTGCATAAGAAGGACCTGCAGTGGCATAGGACTGTAATGACTCCAGACTCACACTCTCCCTTATTCTGTTATAGTTGGTCATACAGAAAGACCAAAACTTTCCTGTTCCCCCAAACACTTTCACCTGTAAAGCTGCCTTTTCCATCTAGGCAGCCCTCTAAAGATAAGACAAACTCAGTTATTGAAGAGGGACCGATATGTAAAACTTTGTAGAGTCAAAATCTAGACTGACAATACCATACTATAACACTATATATACAAGCCCAAACTAGCTCCCAAATGAAGTGTAAATGCAGATTTTCAGGCACAAAGTCTCTGTGTTGTCTGTTAAGCTTTCTTCTAGGGAGCCCCAGACACTTGAGCTCAATACAGAAATGAAGAGGCTTATCAGGTACCCAGCACAAGGGAATCATTGGCAGTGATTCACCGGTAAATTAAGAAACATCCAGGAAACAGCAGAAAGTAATTGTAAAATATGAATATATAGATTGCAAACAAATGAACAGCCTGTCCTGAGCATGAATAATCTAAAAGTTCCTACCTATAGGATCTATTTCTTAAAACTAAATTCCTCGCTCCCATGAGATGTCTGTGTTTGCAGCCTTTCATTTTTACACGGTCAGGATATAYAGCTGATAGGCCATTGTGAAAGGCTGTGTACATACCACACCTATTACCTTGTCCTGACATCTGCCTGCACTGGTCAGAATTGGCTAGGGAATAGAGTAATGAAGAGGAAGAGGCAGACCTTGTTTCTTCACTTTGAATAGCCTACAGAGGCCATGCAAGAAACATAAGTAATGAGACAGCTTAAAGGCTTAAAAACAGGACTTACAAAAAAGGGAAGAAATAATAAATTTTGTATGAAAAACAAGGTTCTTAGCATCATTATTGCACTTCTATGCTTTTACTAAGATTATTGAAGGGCAAGGCTGAATGGGGGTAAGGGTTTTGTCAGGCATGTTTCCTTCCTAGAGCCTGGAGGATTCCATGTTCAGCACTCATCAAATTGATGAGTACCTTCTGATGAAACCTTGGTTCATCAAATCAAGGTTTCAAACTTGAAAAATAACAAAGAAGATCTTGAGTCATTCCATTTCTGTTCAATACAGTATATGAATACCTCCCTCTGTTTGTGTTTAGCGATGGGTGAGCCCTGCAGTCTGGCAGCTCCCCACAAATCACCTCTCCCTTTCCTAGGCATTGCTTGGGATCCAGGCATCCCTGTCTGAAAGCACTAGAGTTTCACTATCTTCAACAGGACAATACTATGAAATACAATGTTTCCCACAGTTGTGGGTCAAGTCTGCCCAGGCCCTGTGGGAAGCTGCTGGGGAAGCCATTGCTGACATGCTCATGGTGATCTTGGGATGGGTGGCTCAGTCACATTTTAGTGCCCCCTCCCAAAATGAGTCTCAGCTTTACTATCCTCACCCTCATGCTGTGTAAAAGAGTCGTTACAAGTCTGAATTCAGAAAAAGAAGAACCATTAATATTCTGGCTGTTAAGAAAATGGATGAAGATATGCAGTCCTTCATAGCAAAGGTCTCTTACTTAGTTTCACAGAAGATAATTATGTTTTTACAACCCATTTACTGTACACAGAGAACTAAAAAAAACCCCAAAGAGCTTTAGAACACCCAAGAGGCAACAATTAGTTTGATGGGGGAATCTGGTAATTTGGATTTTGTCTTGTCTTGTTAAGCTTCAAAGAAGGATGACCCTATACCTTGCTAAAGACATGTTAGAATGAGGCCAGAGCCCTCGAATTTTCAAAACTGTTGAGTATGCGGTAGCTCCTCATGCTGCACTGCCGTGGCTGCTAGCACTGATGATTCATTTGTACAGATTTTTCAAAAGAAAAGGTCTGTGTGCAAGAAAACAGACCTCTATGTATTTTGTGTCCAGTGGAGTATGGGATTGCATCAAGAATCTCTACCTTATATATACAGTAAAAATTGGAATGTTTATATTTTGTTGGGAATAAACATTTTAAAATTATTTTACTTTAAAACAAAATAAATGTAACATTCTGTAAATTAAAAAATGCTGTCTTGCCTCCCCAAAGATTCTGGTGTTACCTCTTCTAGCATGTTTACGTTTCTGGCAAGTAAGATTTTATTGCCTGAACGGAGGCATTAAGGTATGATGGACCAGAGTTGGCCTAGGTATGTATTCAGAAAGAGAGAGAAGTTGCATATTTTCCCTTGAAGTCTGGTTGCTTCTTTCCCGCTCCTGTGAACGTTTGATGCTTGATGCCTTTGGCTTAATTTGTACCCACCCACTCCAGAGATGGAGGAGCCTGTGGAGATTAGTCATGAAGGACCTGTTATCCCAACATGTTTTAAGAGAAGGACTTTTGCTAGTAGAAGACATGTGGGTGTGGAGTAAACTGTGATCCCTTCAAGTTGATCTTGCAGGGTGCTGGTTTAGAGAGAGGTTTGACTCATTTTCTAGTTAATGAACTTTACAGGAAACTGAGAGTGACCACAGCCAATTTTGCTGATGGTTGTTAGACAAAGGGGACCCAAGGAAAACCACTGACTCCCAGACAGTGATACAAAGCTGGTAGACTCCACGTACAGGCAGATAAATGGCACATCGCAGCGAAGGTTACAGGAGAATCTGGAAAGTGTGTCTCCAGGGGAGTCACTGCTGGACTTCCTCCGGCTCTCGGGACTGGAAAGCCTCTCTGCAGTGTGTCCATCAGCCACCAGATGTCTCTGTGTTATGTTGGGTAGTGAAGGCTCTTGACCTGGTAAACAAAGAAGACAAGGCTGGAACTCAAGTGCACGACTGTAGGTTTTAGTCCAAGTTGCATTAATTTTATTTTAAACACTTGTTCTTCAATAAAAGCTTACATTGTATGAATATTCTTGTGATAATGGTGGGTTACAGGTAAGGAAGCAAGGATAGTAGGCCAAAAGACTTTTCAAAGCCCAAATAGTGTTGACATTATTAAAACTAGTTTCTATGTCTTTTTCACCATAAGTCTTTGTTCAGGATTTTTCTTGTGTTCATCACAGTTTGAAGTACCAATGTTACGGTAAGAGAATTTTTATCTGACTGTGCACTGCATATTTAAAATGTATTATTAAAAAGATGAAAGATATTTAATGTCAAAAATCACATGCAGGTACTTGAAATCCTTATATTTCAAAACGCACAAGTTACTACAAATTTTCTTTAAATGACTTTTGCCTAAAATGCTGGATATTACTTACAGTTTTGGTTTTGAAACATCAACTTTTTTTTTTTTTTTTCTTTTCTGTTGGTGCAAAGCCAGCATTGTAGAAGGGATGCAAATTGGCAACAAGCCTAAATACCAGTAGGAATACCTTGTCTGTGCTGGATTTGTATTCTTAAATACTACCTTAAAAGCTCTGGATAACGATTATTGCAATGATCTTGAAAATATCAATCAGAAAAGTAGCTGATAATTACTAAGCCTGTAACAGAACATGAACTAATTAGATTTAACTGCAGATTTTATGTGTATGTTTGTGTAATTGATGAAAGCACTTTTCAATGACTTGTCTGGCATGAAGAAAAGCTGCTTGTTTCTGTTAATAAGCTCCTTAATGGAATACAGAAAGAAAGAGAAAAACAAAAAGTGAACAAGACCAATTAGCAGTTTACATTTTGGAATCTATACCTAGCATTGATTTCTTTTATGGGCAGAACACTTTCAGATGCATGCAGCTGTCCTGGAACATGAGACTGTTCCTCTCGCATCAGTCAGGATTAAGTCATTTCTGAGATCTATATTTTCTGTACAGTGTTTTCCACTGTTATGTAGAACAATATATGTAGTTCTCAAGCTAGGTTATACTCACATTTCATTAGAAATATTTCCAGTTTTGGTGGTAAAATTATGGTCTCAATCACATCAACCCTTTACCTTATTCTTGGATTGTATATTTGGTGACATGTATGCAGACTCACACAAAACTTGCCTATAGTTAGAAATGTGGAAAGGAAGGGTGATCCGGCTTGTTCTCTGCTGTGCATGCTCTGCAAGACTAAAAGAAGGAAAACACAGTAAGGCTTAAATTTTGTTTCTGCAGGCAGCAGATAYGACTCCAACTCTGAATGTGCACAAAGAACAGATGTGCAGAATAAGAAGGTGTCATTTTTACATCACCTCCTTTCAGAACTGAAAGGCACTTTAGGAATATTTAAAGACCTGTTGGTAGGAGAATATCCTGGATCTTCCACGCCCTCTGGTTTTTTTGGACACAATATTAAAAGTAACACCCAGTAAATGTCCTGTAATATCAAAGGAGTGACATGAATTCTTTTTGGCTCATTTTCTGACATCATGCTAAGAGATGGTGCCAAACGTGCAGGTGATGTGTAAGTCCATGTAAGCTAAGTTCACCTGAGTTTGCTCAGACTCTCCTTTATTTTTCTGGGCCTAGTGGGCCAAATGCACAGGTGAATTTTAAATGACGGGATATACATAACAGACTGGCAGTTGACAGTGAGTCCTGGTAGTGCATGTTGGCTAGAGAGTATATGCAGAGAATATGCAAAGCTGAGATGTTGTAGAGAAGGTCCAAAATGATGCAGGGGCCACAACTTAGATGAGCTCAGATTTCTGAAGATACCTGCTCAGCATCTCTATAAATGATATCCAGTTTTGAGTTTATGGTTAGCTGAACACAGTTTATACACAGAGTACTGAGATTCTAGCTTCTGTCCTAAATACAGTTTCAGCCTCAGATGTTACTCCATGCTGTGTAAGCTGAGGCTTGAGGTTACTTAAAAGTAATGATTAGCACCAAGATTGAATAAACAACAAGACAAATTAACATGGCATGTAAAAATTATCCCCCGTTGTCATTGTTTTGTGCAGGCAAATTAAACACATGGTAATCAAACCAGCTTTGATCTGACGATATCTTCTGTATCAGATTGGGTGCAAGCAACACTGTCTCTCTGTCTTTATTGTAAAAAAATGTAGGCCAGAGGTAACAGAAACAAACCAAATCTGTCACTGTTTTTCAGCTGGGTACTTTTGTACAATGCCAGGTGTTACCAGTCACAAAGCAGCACAGTTAATAGATTAAATTCACAATTCCTCAATTTTAGTTAGGATCGCTGGTAGTGTGAAGTCTCAGACAGGTAAAGTAACTTACACCAACATTTCAAACTAGGCGCCACAAATGAGATGCTTAAATCTTCATTTAGATGCCTAAATAAACATGSTCTGATTTCAGGTATTCAGAAAAAATGCTTAGTGAGGTCAATTTACAGGTTCCAGCATCTTTTGAAATGAAGTTTGAAGGCAAGTTTTCCTAGATAGCTGTAGCTGAACACTTTAAGCTTGGCTAATTCTAGTGTTTCCACCAGTAAAATTTTTTAAAATATTGAACTGAATTTTATGGGCCACAGATGGGTTCTTATAAGGCATTATAGATGTATTTGGGAAAAACAACTGAAGAAAAGCGAAGAGCATAGAAGTAATAGGTCTTTTAGTAGTATATATACTAACTATTATTTACCATAGCAATATCATAACTAAGTGAAATGCAATTTATATTTAGCTGTAGAATTCTATTTATGGGCAACATATGTACTGTGATATTTAAAAAATATTTTGCAGCTGATATGCTAAAGACCTTCTTTAGGAAATAGGTGCAATTGTATTAATATTATTATTTTAGAACATTCTAGACCACTCTTGTGCTGCTGGAAAATTAGTTTTTCTCTGATAAGATTTTTGAAACTGATTCAAATCAGCCTGAAAAGTTTTCACAGGACATGGTGTTGTGTGTTCTCTGTTCAAACACGTACAAAGAGGAAATGTCTTCCTATACTCTACTTGGTAACAATGCCAGGAACAGTCAGCTGAGATAAAGATGAAACAAAACCCATGGACATTTACTCTACATTTTATTGTACTTGGTACAGTAAATCGAACCCATAGGTCTTGTATATGCTCCCCAAAATATTAACTAGCTCTATTTTATGGGAATATGCAAAAATCACACCCATGAACAACTGGAGGTAACCTCTCATCACCACATTTTTGTCAAGYAGTGGTTGGCTTGTACCATGTAGTACTTATATGTATTATCATTTTTTTTTCCTGTCTGGTATAGCTACAGAAATTCTCATTATCCATATAAATGTCTAATCCTCTATGGCTTCTACTCAGATATTTATTTTAGTAATGTCTTAGAGAAATAGTTTCTTTGAATTCATTTTATTTTACTTAATGCCCCCACTTTTATATGCTTATTGATCATTGTCTAGATCGTTCACTGTTGATTTATTTGTGAGAAAAAATATATTGTCATTTCTCCCTATGGTATTGTCTGTGTTATCATGCACAAATTATTCATTTCCTTTCCTAATTCAACAGTCCTAATCTCTGAACACTTCTTCTAGCTGAACATTTCTTCATTTTATTTTTTGTCAATAAAACTTGGAATCATTCCACTGAATTTTAGGTTCCTAACTGAATCTTTTGATTTAGGACCCACCTAACTGTAGACTCCTGTAATGTCAGAGGAAGATCTTTGAAGGTACAATTTTGTATACACTGACTATAAAGAGACCATGGGGTGACAAGGCTCCTAATCTGAGTGTCACATTTTAAGATTTAAACATTTAAAGTTACGGATATGGTCTTGAAGGGTGAGAAACTCTCCTTTTTTCATAACTGATCAATTATCAGTGATGTTTGATAACCTGTTGCTCTAATGTAAGTGTTGCTGTGCTAATAATCAGTGCTGCACTCTGAGCAGAGTAGTTGTGGAGCTGTTTGCAGAGACACCTAACTGCACTGATCAGGAACTCTAGTGCTTACTTTGATCTTTAACAAAACATATCACCAAATTTTGATGAACTATACACGTTAAAATTTTGGGAAAAACTGCACAACATACAAGACCCTTAAATTCTGTAACTTATTTAGATTTTGATTCTTCCTGAGCACCTTTAAAATGCTTGATAACTTTTGCTGGGATGAGTTATACATCTGCAAACAACTCTGGCTAATTCACCATCTCTTTCATGATGTTAAATGGAGCCTGCTTGAACAAGTTACATTTTGCATCTTAATTATAAAATGACATGAATAGAGTTTCCATTAAAACTTAATACCAATTATTTCTGTCTGATTTAACTTGGAATCTTTATTGACACTGGTGGTCTGTTCTTGGTATTATTTCTTTCAGTGTTAGTATTACAATGTCAATAATTTGCTCAGTACTGGTCAGGGCAAGTTTTTAAAATGAAGGCATAAATACTACTTACGACACCTACTTTCTTATTAAGCCTGCAGCAATTCCAGCTAGGGAAAATAAATGATGCCAGCTGAAGAACTAGCTCTTAAAGATTAAATATCTAATGAATACAAAAAGAGATCCAGGAACTTCTACTGGAAAAGCAGTGCAAGAAGCAGGCATTACATCTGCATGCTYTTTTAGGTCTGTTGGTATTTTCTTTTAAGTGCATAACTGCCTTGGGAGGCAAACAGATATTTTTTCAGTTTTTGGGAGGTCAGCACTTTCAAGTTGGATACAAAAATTTAAATATTCAAATCCACATACAAGCACTTGAAGAAGTATTTTACACTTCAGGGGCACTCACAATTTTTAGTGAAACCACCCAGAGTTCTTAAGAGTTTGGGGAAAATACTCGTTATACATTTATGCACCTCTCTAGATATTCTGCTGCCTGCTCGAAGGTTTCAAAGACAATTTTAAATTAAAACTTTGCCATTTGATAAAAAGTTTTTCATTTTTGATGAATGATGAAAACTTTTTARTGTCTGCTTGCTGTTTTGATTTTGTTCTTTATTTCATACTCTTTAATGCTTCCACTTGCTTTAGACATACTTGGCATCTAAATTTTAATTATATCTATTCATTTTACCTGTCTCTTTAAAGACTTTTCAATCAGCATATACTTCCTCTGGAAGAATATTGTGTTTAGATTCTTTTTAATCAATTTTATTGCCAAATCCTGTTTGCCTTACTCATGCAAGTATTCCTGCAGAAATCAATTGGACTACTTGTATGAGAAAAGCAAGCAGTTCTTGCCTTTATTTGGTAAAGCAACAGACTTGAACAAAAGCAGTACTGTACCTGCTATGGGCAGCCAGAAACAATGACAAGCTCCTTGATAAGATTAGATGTAATTTTAAATGCAACTGGGACAAAGAATCCCTCCCACCAACCCCAACTTCTAACTCTCTACAGTAATTCCACCACAGCAAAGCACTTGAAGAATTACTGACAAGAGCCAGACTGCCCGGTAAGCACCACCTAACAGACATAGAAACATGATCCGCATCATTTTTAAGCTTGGCAGACATTTTGTGCTTCTTTCAAAAAAGAAAAAAAAAACGGCAATCTTTTAAACAAGGCACACATAAACCTTATACATTCCTGGTTTTACTGTTACAGGAAGACCTTAAATTTGAATCATCCTTATAGATACACACTGGAAATACTTCTGCAAACCAGCTACTTGTGGCTGATTTTTTCAAAATAAACGTATGTATGTTCTGCATTGTCATTGCATATGAGCAAATTGGTTTAATGTTAAAACAAAAAGTCTCTCTCCAGTCCCAAGCTAATCACTGACCTTTCACTCACAAAATTTATGCCAGCAAAGCTGACAACTGAGTCTGCAACTATGAAATGGGTGCAGGACTACATGCAACACAGTTTCCCTGGCTGACTTCCTATTTGTTCTTTGAAGTAATGTATTTGATTAATTCTGTCTTTAACAACCAAGAGAAACCTCCAATGTAATGTCTACTTATATCTTTATTTACAGTCCTGAGATAAGAACTATGCAAATCCATACATAGTGCGATTCAGACATGATTTGCTTTTCAGTATAAATTCTTTATTCCTTTCTTTTTTTTTTTTTTTTTTTTTTTTTACTTCTGCCCATTTAAACATACTGTTTTCT
>JAYKAV010002939.1:57676-129290 GCA_035582835.1 Phoebastria nigripes | reverse complement strand
CCTATTTGTTCTTTGAAGTAATGTATTTGATTAATTCTGTCTTTAACAACCAAGAGAAACCTCCAATGTAATGTCTACTTATATCTTTATTTACATTCCTTAGTTAAGTACTATGTTATTCCATTCATATTGCGATTTAGACATGTTTTGCTTTTCAGTATTATTTCTTTATTCCTTTTTTTTTTTTTTTTTTTGTTTGTTTTTACTTCTGCCCATTTAAACATACTGTTTTCTATACGGGTCAAATGTATTCAAACGGTAACCTTAAGGGTAATAACGTATGTTTAGATGAAAATTCAGCAGCTTGATGCAGAGCCCATTGAAGCCAGTGGAATAATACCCATAGGCTTTGGATCAAACCCAGACAGAGGATAACAGAACTAGATTAGGGAGTTCAAACAGCATGGGCAGTGTTTCTGAATATCTGACAAAGGTGACTAAGCAGAGCAGGACAGGGTGTTATACAAAGTGTCACCAGTATCTTGCTCCAGAATATAAACTTTTTGTTAAAGAAGAAATAAAACATTTTTGCCCTATTCCCTAAAGAATATGAAGAAGTGTCCTCTGTGGCTAGGCTGGGACTACAACTCTTGGCAGACTCACTGCCAAGTACTTCCTGGGGAACAAATGGTGAAACATTAAAAGTGAACTAACATGGCTGCTAACTGCCTCAGTGCCAGTTAGCTGGTGGCCCCAAGGGTTGGAAGGCACCATCCTCCATCCTCCACCACCTTCTGAGAGCCCGTGTGCTCCAAGGCCACAGTGGGCAATGGCTGGTTTTACTGACTAAAATTCAGGAAGTGCAGTATCATTACATTAATGGAAGTGGCTTTTTCATTGCAGAGTTTTCCAGCATTTCCTAACAATTTTCAGGCCTTGGATTTATCTGGAAGTATGTTATCCTTGACCAAGAAGGCTTTGTCCTTGGCTATCACATACTTTGTCCTAGACTTTGTGATCTGTGCTGTTCTGAGAAGCACAAGAGCCCTTACTAGATAGACAGTCTTGGCACACATCTGTGACACATTTGACTCAGGCACAAATGTGTGATATGGCTCTGTTCTTGGTTAACCTGGACCTCACTTCTCCACCTGAATAATGGAGATAACACCAATCCTGCCCTATCTCAGAGAGGTAGTGGGAGGATAAAAACCATTAGTGATTGCTAAGTGCTAAGATATAATCGCAATGAGGGCCATATAAGTGCCTCCACAGATAGCAGGTCTCAAAAGTGTTCAAGGGAAATATGACTCCATTTCAGTTGTAACTGATTTTGTTGCTTTTCATTTTATGAAACTTGAGAAATTCACATCAGTTTAGAACAGTGGAGAGTAAATATATTAGAAGAGAGATTAATAAAAACTATTAAGCAATATTAATTGAGTTAATAGTTTGTAAGGCACTTTATAAAACTCAGTATTTTTGTCCTCTACAAAAAAGGAAACTGAGCAACAAAGACATTTGTTCGCATGAGCAAGGTCAGAGAATTAGCTGCTAATGGGGCTGAAACACATTGATGGGACTGAAATACAGCCCAGAGCTCATCTCTTCCCTTTTTATTTTAAGAAAGCATAGCAATTCCACCTGGGCTATGACAAGACAGTTTTCATACAGCATTAACAGCATAGGAGTTTCCCGGTTCCCACATTTGAAACACAGAGCGATTCTTTTCTAAGATTTGTTTTTCATCATAGCATCCAATAATGTGAATAAGTTTTTGATGCATAAAGCATAATCTAAAATCTGAAAGCAGTATGAAAATCAGATTTTATTGTTTTGTGTTTCTTGGCTTTGAAAATTTACTGTTAGTATGCAAGGGGGAATTAAGATATATGAATATTCAATACTTGGCCTTTCTGCCTTTATTAGGGTTCTGACAGATGAAAGTCTGCCCACTGTGCTCTGAATTGTTCATTCTGGTGGCATCTCTCTTTTGTCATTGACTGTCCATGGAACAGACCCTTGTCTCCAAAAAAATGACTGCCCATTGCTATAAAAGTTGTGGGAACTTCATGTAGTAAGAGAGAACCATTGTGGCCATGTCTAAGTTGCCTTCAGTAGCTGCGCTTGCGATCACAGAGACCTAGCTCCCGCAGAACAAGCTGCTTCATTTCAGACTGGAGAAAAAGCAAGAAACTACCTGTAAATAACACGGGTAATCCTTCAGTACCTCCTGTAAGGAAAAATGACAGTACACACTGAATGACCAAACTACTAAAACGACAGTACAGATGTAGCCTGTCTACCTCAGTGACATCAATTTTTGTTACTCAGGTTTAACTGAATTTATAGAAATATTGAAAATTTTTCAGCATGGCTTTGGATGCCCAACTTCAGATGTTTAACAGCGAGCTGTTTTCAGAGGAAGGCTGCTCAGCACATGCTGATAGTTAGCACATGCCTTTTTGTGGTAACAAAACCCAAAGGCACCTAAAACCATGAGTCACTCTGAAAGCATGAACTTGCATCCCTTTTCCCTTGGAGATACATGAACCCTTATTTGTGATAAATCTATATTTTGCACGCAGGCAATCTAGACTGCAGCAGTTACCAAGAGTTAAAACAGGGAGCAAATCTTAAAGTGCCAATGGCTTAAAAGCTGCACATTTCTGAGACATGCCTCGTCCTCCTGTATCATTCTCCGACAGGGTTATCAGAGGAACTTTCTGCATTCAAAAGAGCTGTGCTTCACAGCTCAGCTAAAGTGACCACAGCACAGTGTGAGGTGACATGTCGCTCCCTCGCTTTTTTTTTTCTTTTCCCTTGAAGCCTCCCTGGCCCAATTTGAGTTGCCTGTCATCGGCCAGGAGCCCAGCTCTGCCAGGCACGGCTGCCCGGGACGTGTCGTTGAAGGGGATGCTCCAGGCAGCCCCCTCAGCCTGTGGGCCACCCGGGTGTGAAGGCGAATGCTGAGAGTCCCCAGCACCAGTGCCGCTGCGGGCGTCAGCCGGGGAGCGGAGGGCGGTCCTGCTGGGAATGAATCCTGGTGCTGAAAGGGTGCACTTCAACCTTTCAGTTTGTACACAAGCCTCCCTGTAATGGCATTATCTGGCAATTGGCCTTCTTAGGCCTAATTTTCAATCCACAAGTAGGAGTTAGGTCATTGAGGATATCCTCACCATTAGAGTTATTCACTTTGCATAAAGGCTCTACTGAGCACTTGAGGAAGGAGTGCTGATTTTCAGAGTGTTGATTTGATCCCCAGCCACTGCTGTGTGTGCGGCAAGGCAGTGCAGCACCAGCGGCTGAAGGTTTACTTATGATCAATGAAAGGCAAGGTCCATCTAGAAATGTCCAGGACCGTGGGCAAAATCCCAAAACTTCCGTAAACAGGGATATGATATCTGCCTTGCAGTTGAAGATTGTATTCAGCCTAATGGTACAAAGACTGCAGAGAGCATCTTGTAATGATCACTGAAGTCACCAGTTATAAATGTGGGGGAAAAAAAGCAAATGTAGATATTAATTAAAATAAACTTGAAGAATGAAATGTATCAGATGAAGTTTGTCATGTGTATATTTATAAAGTACAGTTATGTTTGAAATCATAAGTGCTCCTTGCACTTTAAAGGTCCTAATTTAGTTGTTTTTAAGAGAGCTGTAGTTGGTGAAAGGGATCAAGGAAAGTTATTAGAGCTCTAAGAAAGTTAGTAATGATGCTGAAGCTGAAAGCATACAAGCATTTATCTCGCCTGGCTCCCCTTTCATCCCAAAGTTACAGCTCAGTTCAGTTAGCCTAAATGTGCAAACCTCAGAAAAAAACCTTTTTTTGCCTCAAATATGTTTTCATTTTTGAAGGTATTGATATGAGAACAGGAGAAACACTTGAATTTTGTTTGTGGTTGGATTTATCATTTTCAGTCTTGCTCAAAAATAAAGGAGGTGCAATTCCACCTGGAAAAATTCACTGTTACAGAATGCCATAGAAGTTTTACTCACTCAGCGAGATCCAGTCTTGAACACTGAAAGGGAACTGCTTCACAATCTTAATGTTAGCAGAAAAGGGCCCAAAACAAAGCGTAATTTATGATCACTCAACAGTAGAGAATATTTTAATCCCAGATTCAGATCTACAGGTTGTATGTGATATCTTTCACAGTAATCAAACAAGCTATACCACACACTAAACCTCAGTACTTATCAGTTGTGAAGAAGTTCAGCTCTGTTCCAGGTTCTTCTCAGGCTTATTGCTGATGGCTAATAGGCAGCGTACTGTTAACATTTTTACCTGCTGGAGAATATCTAACTGCTACGAAAGCATGCACTGCTACCCTTAAAAGGACACCTTTTGCTTACCTAAAAATAGATGTGGTATTTTTCCACCACATTTGTAAATTCCTGCTGTTGACTGAAATGACTGACATTCAAGAAACAGCACGGACCTTGCCCACTTTGCTATATATTATTACACTATTATAAACTGAGACTATCTTGAATTCTTGAATTATTTGTCTACATAGAAGTCCCGATGTGCAGAAAGAGCTCAGTGCTGGAAGTCCTGTAGATTCCTTTTTGATTTCGTGGTTGTTTCTTCACTTAGAAGATGAGCAACTTCAGCATAGGTTAAAAAAGGCAAACCCCATCAAGAAGGATAGATTTTTAAGTCAAAACACAAAAGCTGTGATTTCTCTGTATTTGTGTAAGTAAGAACTATTATGTTTTGTTTCTTCAATACAGGTGTGGAAGTTCATTCATTTGAGAACGGGGATTCCACCTAAAATCTTTTTTTTTTTTTAAGAACACCCTGAACAACCAGCCATATGAAAACAAAGGAGGGACTGCACTGTCATTATTGAATTCTGTAGTCTGAAGCAGAGGACCTATGGGTTGGTACTAATAATAGATGACAGTTCTGAGTCTTTCTGAGAAGTTCTCCCCTTTTCCAACTATCTAGGAAGTCCATAGTAGGTATGAATGTATAGCAGGCATATACCAGGAATACTACATTTCAATGCACTGCTTTCAAAGATGATATTTCTAATACAGAAAAAAAAAAAATCAGGAAAACTTCTTGATTTTGAACTATTCTGGTTTGGATAAAGTACATTCTTCCATTAAAATACTAAAAATCAATCTCTGCTGTTGATTCTTTAGAATTGCTTCATTGGTTACCAGAGATCCTCTAACCATCTAACCAGGAACAGTATATAACCCAGAGAAATTGTAAACCTGCTGCCTCACAAACATGATTAGCCCTGAAATTCTTTCTTTCTTTTCTCCATTATTATCTGAATCTATTTTAAGAAGTACATACAGTCTATAGCAAATGTCAGGCCGTGGAAGTATTTTACACATTCATTAACAGTAATGAAAATAATGATGTTTTGTCCTCACCCACACATTTTTCACTCAAGAAAGCAAAACTGCAAAGACTGCATAGGTGTTTTGTTATTCTTCCTTACTAATCCACCTGCGTGGTTAGCTAAATAACTACATTTGAGGCTAAGCATTGACCAGACTTAGTTGAACAGTATAACAAATTTGTTACTAGGATAGTTTAAAAGCTATTAATGGACTTTTAGTAAAGTCATAAAGTATTAACATGTAGCACAAAGTCCTGTTTAGAGATACATTCTGTTTTATGGGTTGATACCAGTTCTGTTCTCAGCTGGTGTCAACAAGAAATTTTGCACTTGACTTCTCTCCTCCACCCACCCTCCAGCAAGGTTTCTCTGTGTTTTCAGGGATGGGAGGGATGAAGGTGTCGAGTTYCTCTCTGAGACTTTTGACTCAGGCCACTCTCTTTTTTCTGAGAGCTGGATGACTTTGTATGTTTACTGTTAGTAGGCAGAGACTGTGTGATTCATGTTCATGCTGCCCAGGTAAGGGGATGGAGCATGATCAGCAGGATAAGGGATTTGATCTGGTTAGATGCAGAGGGCTTTCTAAAAGGTGCTTGGTGGTCTTCAAGAAATGTGTGCACCTTGCACCTTGCACTTAACTGAATTTCTTGAATTACAGTGTTACCATTACATCTGGGCAAGTGACAACAACAACGACAACGACAACAACAACAATAATAATAGTAGGCAGAGTGAAAGGCAGGAATGAGTTCAGTGTTTGAGGACTGCCATTTCAATAGCACTTAGAGAAAACCAAAAGGTCTGTGAGGACTTCTGAACATGCTATGTTTAGTGTTCACTATGAAGTTTGTTCTGAAATTGTTCAGATGAAGTTGTTAAAATATGTCTTTCTGGGTTTTTGGAGAGGATGGGAATTTATTTTTCTCATGACCTCAAGGAGACTAAAAATTGTTCTTATCTGACCTTGAAATATGGAAAATTTAACTGCCAGGAGCTTCTGACATGCAGCCTGTTGGAGGCTCTACATTTAGTTAAAAAGTCGTGGTAGTTGTTGATGAAATACTACAAAACGCAAATGCTTCAGTTTATTGTTATTTTGTAACGACCTAATGAAATCTTGTTTGAATTAATGAGAAGTCCCCAAGTGATTTCATTCAAAAGGTCTTACTATACAGATCTTACTATACAGAAATTTTCTATTCTATGTTTACAGTCATCATCTGCACAGTTTGGCAATTGCATAGGAATAATGCAGTCCATTTATTTGCACTGAAACATAGCCCAGAGGTTTGTAACTGCCACAGTAGGCAAAGCTTCTTCTTCCTCTGAAGTAAACTCAAAATCATTGTTAAATCAAGAGTTTTGATAAATTAACTGCTTTGTGTTAGATTTGTCCCTTGAATTCCATTCAACCTATTGATACACCATAACAAATAATACTTTAATCAGTACTTACTTTACTTTTACAAATTCATGGAAAAATATCATTATGGAAATGCTTATAATATCTGAAGTATTTTTCACAACAGTGAGGGATTTCAAGGGGATCTAGGATTAAAATCTTCCGGGCACCCACTATGCATAGGCCACAAGACCGGTGATTATGAACCTGATTTGGTTCCTGACTGCAGTGTTGTTGTTGATGTGTTTCTAATGCTTAGGAATAATATATAGAATTCAACAGAAACTCTTTTCTTGGAAAACAATTCTTGTTTCTCCAGGCTGTCATCATTTATAAAGCCTTTAATAGAAGTTGACATCATGTGCCATTTATGTGTCAGACTGGTGAGCAAAATCTTTTGATACGTAGACTTATTTGTCAGGTAGCAGATTCCCCATACTCCCTTTCACCTTTAAACTGTTATATCCTTCTTTGGTCAAAAATATCTGAAAACACTGCTTCAGCATGAATCTTGTCACGTGAAGCTGGCATTTTCCTCTTCTTCATTTTTTTTATCAAGCAATTTATTTTTAAATACCTGTCATGTTCAGCTTGTTACTGCTGCTCTACTTCACCAGGAAAAAAAATATCACTAGATGCTTGTAATTCATAAAACGATGTAGTAACTGGCTCTGGGTTTTTAGGAGGAAATCAACTGCAATGATTGGTTTGTGTTAAAAAATAGATATCTGAAATGTTTTTTGCTATGAAAATGATTGTTGGTCATGGCATATTTTTAATTCTTTGCTCTTTCATTTTTGTAGTGCTAATAAAATAAAGCCTTTGTGAATAAGAACTATGTTAATACGGCTAAACATGGCGCAGCACACAGAGTTCAGCCCTATATGCTCATGTTAGAGAGCAAAATAACATGTAAAAGATTAATTTCTAGATGCAAATGGTTCAGGTTGTTCAATCACAATAGATCATACAAGCACTGCAGTCCTATGGCCTTACCCTGAATACCCAGAACATGAACTTGATTTTCCGTATGTGGATACTCCCCGTGATTCTCTCACTGTGATGATATAACATGTGTGGTACCGGGCAGAGTTAGCAGGCAGGAAAAGCAGTTCAAGACTGAGAAATTGACCTTTTGCTGCGTTGGGTCTTGGTTTTGTAAGGTTATGACTGTACAGACCTCCTGCCCAAAGAGGAACCAAGTAGTGAGACAATCTTATTTCTAGTACTAACATCAGTCTGTATTTTCCTTGACATCTATATTTGGAGACAAAAGTACTATGTATAAGTCTAAAATTCTAAGCTGTGCTGCTACCTACATGCATTTTACCAACCATAAATATGTTTTTAATGATTATCTCCTGCCTGGAACAACATGCAATAATTTCATCTTGCTGTGTATGAATTTTTATGGCTGTTAATAATTTTTTTTTTTTCCCAAGGATACATCACAGCAGTAATTTTTGCCTTGGGTTTTCTTCTTCTTTGGCTGGATTCGAATTCTTTATTTGGAACATACCAGCTAGCAGGAAAACTAAGAATATTGAAGATTTTTGAATTTAGAGTTAATTAGATGATTAACAAATCACCAGATACTCAAATACCAAATCGGTCACATAAAAGTAAATATCTTTCTGTATTTTAAGATGAAAAAAACAAGATTTACTTATTCATCAAGACATAATACGTATAGAAAAGAAAAAAGCTTTGTCAATAAAATCACAAATAAATAAAATAAATACAGATCTGTGAAAACTCCACTGATCTGAAGCAACTTCCGTCTGCTAAGCCAGAAACAGCTGAGTAAAAATTAGGTTGAGGTTCAAGAGAATATTTATAAAGTTTCTTCATTTTTTCTGTACTGTTTCTATTGTTCTCAACAAGAGTCATTTCACTGATATAAGAGACTGGCTGGTAAAGGGTTACTGAATCAGAGGAGTTCAGAGACAGATTAGGGTTTCCCAGCGGCACATATCTCTAGCAGTAAGTGTGGAAGCCAACTCGGAAGAAACACGTTTGAAGTGGCAGAACTAATCATGCAGAAGCAATTTGCGATTTTCTCTCTCTCAGCCTAGATAAAGCAGAGCATTATGACATTGGCTGCACGGAACAAGGTCAATTTACTGTGAAAAGGCAGTTATAGACTCCAACTTCAAATAAACTTTCATCCTGCATGATGAAAAAGAGGATTTACCCTATTGCTTATACCATAGAACAGGCAAAACCAAATGAACAATTCAATTAGGATATGCTAATTTGCATCCTTTTTTTTTCACCACTGACTCCCTGATTGTTTTAGCTGTTCATAATGTAATTATATCTCAAGGTATTTCTCTTGACGTAACAAAAAGGGAGCTGCTCAATTGCTGCTGGACTTGACCTCAACTGAAGCTGTGGGCTGTTCTGAAAGTTAAAGGATTAAAGTGCAAAATTTCACATGGTTACTTCAAAAGAGGTTGGGTTTTTTTTTTTTTATGTTTCAGATTTTTAAAATGTCATTGGAAGCAAACTAGCCAAGACACCATGCAAAATAGTTCTTGTATCTATTCTTTTAATTTTCACTATTTCTCCATTGTGACCTGAAATTTTCATACGATAAGATCAGCTGTCTGCGCGAGTGATGTTGCTGCATGCTGAAGCCTCAAAGCTGCATCACTTGAACAAGTTGTGATTCCTTCCCTGTGCCCTCCTTACTTCAAGCCAGTGAGTAATATCCTTCAGTAGGAATAAGGATACAACATACTTTCTGTAATGCATCGACTCAAATCTGCTTCCCAGGGCATGGAGAAGCAAAGCCAAAATTTCAGTCATTTCCCATTTTCCTTACCAATGGCTGGCCCATAGGTGTAGTTTCTTCTTCACATCTCCTTCTTAACCCGCAAATGTACCTCTTAAGCTGTCCCTTTCTTCTATTTCCTCTGTGTCACAGTGCTAATATCAATCATACCTTATTGCCCATCATATAGAGAATAGATGCTCACCCCAATAACAGTATCACCTTACCTATACCACCTATTCTGTTAGTGAGACTGTCCAGTTATGCTGAATAATTTTGGGAGTAGTTATATTCAGAGAATGGTCAAAGAAGTACTTTTGGTGATGAACTCTGTGACTAAGCAAAAACTATCCTCTATGCAATGGAAAAAAGACAGCCAAACCCTCGCTTACCTATTGCTGGCAGATAGCCAAAGCAGATCATTCTTGGGAAAAATTAAACAAGGCTTCACTTTAATTAGCTGTTCAGGGATTCAGCCAGCTGGGATGTTCATGTTTTAGTGCATTTATGTTTATTAGTTGAATCCAAAAGGCTTCTTCTTTCCTCCCTTGCCCTTCTGCGGTAGTTTATATTTATATTGATGGCAATAATCAGGATATGGAGATTTTTATATGCATTCTGAAATCATAGTTGGAAGGTAAATGAAGATATGATTGAATGCCATTGCTGCTATGGTTCATGTTAAAAAACGCACAACTAGTCCAAGGGCAGAGAGGCTCAGTGAATTAATGTATTAGTCTATTAGTCTTCTTGTGCCAGACTCTAGGACTCCAGATTGAGTTCTGGTGAGCAATGGACCTCCATAGGGCTGACATTTGCTCCTGGAAAGGAGTAGAAAACAGTCCATTAACCTTCGCATTGGTATAAAATCAGCTACTGAATTCAGGAGCTGCTGACCAGCTGGATTCAGCAGAATAGCTATATGAATTTGAACGGGTCTGTCCTTTCACTACTAATATCGTTTCCATGGGCAGTACCATTAATACGGTTGGTACTTCACAGGGGAAAAAGGTCAAACATTCCCTCTAATTCAAATAACTTTTAATCAAAGGACAAACCCCCTGCTTACAGTATTCCTGCACAAGCTAACAGAAATTGCATAGCTTTCAGTGTGCAGATTTCCAACAAGTGTTAGGTCTTTCCAAAGCAATCTTTCCTAACTTCACAGGCTTGGGAAAAAGGGATGTGAGATAGTAAGAGACTTATCAGAGAGAAAAGATACAACTGCCTTGGTCTCCAGTTAGTGTAGTTCCTATGGAATAAGCCTCCAGTCTTGATCCCAACGCTGAAATGGAGGAGCCTTGCAGTGGCTTCCTTTGGATTTCGCACAGGGAAGAAGCTAAGAAAGCTTGGCCACTGCGGCTCCATCTGAAAACCTGACAAATTCACAACCCTTGCCAAGAGGCTCTTGCCAAGAGACTCTTGGCAAGGACTGGGAATTGAAGTGGGAACGTGCTATGAAGGGCTTCCACCCGCATTTCATGCTCACCGCGCACAGACTCATGGGCACAGGAGCTTCCACACACAAAGAACAGAAGAATATTAGGTCCTGGCTGAAAAGCATGCCAGGCTATTAGGATTTCTAGGGATGCTGAGAAAATTTTGACTCACCCTGTAAAAGGTGATAGGAAAAAACAAATCTGCATGAAACATACCTAACATTTCAGAAGTAACAAAAGAATTGCAGTTGTTTTTAAAAAAAAAGCAGCATCATAGACATGCCCTGGCTTAAGGGGGGTTTAAGACTGGGATTTCTTCAGGACTAAGCCTCCCTTTTGACTGCTTTCAAGCATTTTAAATTAACATAAAACACATAAATGTTCCCTTTCAGGGGCTTACTGCAGAGCTTTTACAGCTGTATAGAAATGAGAGGCTACTTTAGATTTGTTGCAGGTTTCTTCAGTTGTTATATTGAGTGCTCTCTTTATGCCATGCTCAGGGAGTGCTTTGCCCAGAGCACGCTGCGGGATTCAGTTGAGTTGAAGATGCCTCTTCATTACTAAGAATTAAAGCCACACTTATTTTTTCATTTGTTCATTATTTGGAACTAGAAGACTCTTGCTTGGAAATTGAGGAACTGCTAGGCAGATCCGACTTTTCACCTTAGGGTACTGACTGCTGGCTCACATCCATTTCTTAACCATAAAGTATTGCTTTGTTCCATTTCTGGAAATGCAACAAGATATGTCTAGGTTTCCTTTTGAAATGCATAATTTGTGACAGATTTCTCATACATCCAAGCTGTCAAGAACAACTCGTTTGTCCCAGAAACTCCTGTACTACGTGGAAGCCATATTAAGTTTCTGATAAGTATGTTTGGTACATTCCAAATGTCACTATTCTTGTCGTAAAACAGATACAGCATGGTAAATGGGCAGGTATACAGACATACATGGAGGCGTGTATTTTAGGTACAAAATGAGACTAGTGCAATGTTCTTAAATGAAATTGCATATAAAGGGATCAGAGTCATTAGCTTTAGTTTATAATTTTAACTGATCACTGAAGTCATTTTACCAAATTTCAAAGAATACAACTTTATAGATTTAAGAAACTTATTGCCAAGTCACACTTTTCACACATCCGAGAGAGAAAATGACAAGCTTTGGAAAAGATGATGAGGTTTCTTTTTACAGATTTTCTTGTAAACTGATATAACTGACTTTAGATACATAGGCAAAATGAAGAAAATATTGCTCACTTGTCTAAAACACATCAGGCTAAATCCTTTGGTTTGTACTCACTGCTCAGGTTTTACACCTTTACTCACAAGTAGTTCCATTGTTCAAAGAACAAGGTGTTAATAAACTGGAATAAAGGCAGGATCTCATTTTACTATTCCGGCAAACTCACACTTCATTTCTGAGTGAGGCTTACAGAAGGAKAGATTGTGCAAGAAAGCTAAAACTCCACAGTTTTCATTTCTGTTATATTCTCAAAGATTTAGGAACTATCATTGAAATAGCAGACTGGAATGTGATTGTGAATCACGTGAATGATGCAAATTCATCTTTTTTTTCACAACAGTTTTGCACAAGATCCTAATTCTGATAGTCATATGAAGGCATTCAGGGAACAGCAATGTATCGTTTGACATTTTGTGTCTAAAAAGTGTTCCGCCCTAATTTATCAGKATTAATTTTCTAAAACCAATGCATGCTAGGTTTGCATAAAAACTTGCACTGGCTTAATGGAAGATTATTTTATTTTAATACCATTCCATACACTGRCACACCAGTTTAAACCTGATGTCTCCTGGTTTTGACTGCGTCCTTAAGTTTAGGTCTCTGACTTTGACAGCAGATCAATATTAGAGGGCTGAAATTGTTACTGCCCCAGGTGTTGATCTGCACCCTTTAATGATCCTGTAACATAGTCAGCAGAAAGGAATATGGACCTGCACCTCTGCATCATAGCTTGTCTATCTGGCATATTTGTGCAAATCCGGTATCATTATTGCTCTCAATTCCTACCAAGCGAATACAAGTAGAGAACAAAGCAGGAAGCTGTGAGGTAGTAACATCTTCATACTGCCCCATCTGGATTCAGCAAGGCTTCTCTATCAAAGCCTGAAGAACTCTTCATTCAATTTCCACTTAAAGGTACACTCATTGAACAGGTAATTGGTTTAATAAATGTTACTTTGGGTTATGACTGACAGGTGGGACTGGTTGGTGAAGTTACCAGCTATCTGCCCCAGTTCATGGATGCACAGGGAGCTGGTCAGCTCATGCATGGCTATCACAGGTTACAGCATAGTACTTTAAGGTAAATATTTGATGAATCCAATGTCAGCAATTCAGAAAGTAATTGGCTTACCTGCCATGGTGTAGAGTGGAGTTAGACACCTGGGGAAGCCACCCCAAGCTAAGCCATCTTTGTGTGGCCCTCACACAGTGTAAAGACAATATCTAAGTTATTTTCATGCAAGCCTGTGCATGGATACTTGTACATCAGAAAAAACCTCGATTAAACTAAGGCTAAGTATGCAGTTTGATAGAATACAAACTAGTATTCTTCATCTTAGTGAATATTCACATAGGTTTAAAATAACACAACTGTTTTCAGTTCATGCTTTTTGCTGTTTCATTTCCAGTTTGTGTGCAGCCTTGATATGTGAATGTTTGTATTGTTTATTCACTTCTTCTTCTTCTTCTTATGTTTTACTTGGTTTCAATATCAAAACCTCACGTGTGAACACACTTTTACCTCCAGGACAAAAATCTGTTCAGAGTCAAGTAGACTCCAAAACTTTTCCTTGACTATTAGACTACTTTGGACATTAGACTGGGAAATAGGTGCAGAAGTGCTGATAACAGTCTTGCTTTAGTGGCTTTAGCAATATTCCCAGCCAACTATATTAAGGTCTGTAAATGGTCCCAGCAATTGGAGCAGGGTTGGGGTGTGTTACTTGTAGAATAAAGCAGTATAGACATACTTCAATTTAAACAACTTAGTATCCTTTATTGTTTTGTTGCCCTGGACTATGTGAATCTAATTTCAATACTCAAGGTTTAGGTTTTACCACCAAAGATATCTGTAATACAGCATCAGTTGACACAGAAATCAAAACTCTTCAGGACTCACAAAGAAGAGTTTGTAATTGCTGCCTGCTGCTAATCCTATCAGCTCATATTAGTGAAACACTCTATAGTGCTGCAGGGAAGTTGTCAGGATCTGGTTGCAGGACTCAGCCTTTAGGAGAGGATTCAGGCTAAGCTTAGGCTATACATCGCCACCCATGAGTCAAAGTACATCTATTCTACTGAGTGACAGGCCTCCGAGGGGGAACAATGTGCATGAAAAAGAACATGCCTCTTTCACTGCAGCACTATTGTTACTTTGGTTTAACTTCTTAACCTCCTTCCTACTAAAGCTTCATTCAGTCATAAAAAAGATACCTGTAGCTCTTTATTAAACCTCTGTTCTCAAAAAATGAAGGAAATAATATTTTATTCCAGGTGTTTAAAACAGAATGCATTCTTTTTCTTTACTAGACTTTGCTTTATTAGCTYCTTTTTTAAAAATTTTATTTAGGCTTGTTTTGAAAGAAAGTGAATATTAGATGGACTAATAAAATCAGTCTTCTAACTTAATCACACTACAAAACATGTTAATTAGAATTTGCTAATACCTCTGACAGTTACAAATCATATCAGTTTGCATATGTATCAAAGAAGCATGCTTAATCTTTCAGTTACTTTGTGATTTACAAATTTTCTTTCTTTTTCTGTTTGGACCTAATAATGAAAATGTTTGCTCATCTGGGCCCTGAACTAGACATAGTCTTAACTTGAACCATGAAAGTATTGGCTTAAATAGAATTAATCCTTTTTTAAAAAGCTCAAATATTTGCTATCTGGGGATATGTGAAAAGTTCACACATTTGCTAACCAGCATGGTTCTCTGGTTGTTGGCATGGTCATGAGGGTAATAAGTTCTCATCTGAGCTAAGTTTTGTTGGGTAAAGCCACAATTTTCTTTCTGTGGTTCATGTTTTAGGAAATATTTTTGTACACATTAACAATGTAGATATTTTTATTGTTTTGTTCTACCCCTGTATCCTTACAGCATGTAATGGATGGGATTCCTTCCTATATTCCAGCCCTTGTTACTTTTCACACTGCCACTGAAAAGCTACTAAATGACACTAAGTCCAAGGCAAAATATTTGGGGCAACGTAACTATGTGAGATTAAAATTTCACTTCTTTTTATTAATTTCTTCCTCAGCCTACGCTCTATCAAGTCAAATTTTTACTGTGTTGCATCAAAGGAAGGGTCGAGTCCTGCAATGAGCTGCTGTTCGGTCGCTGTCTACATTTGGGTCGAGGGATACTGTGATTCTAGCAGAGCCTGCATAGGTTGTATGGGAAGAGTCCTCAGGGCTTGTGCGTGTAGGATTTTGGAAGGAGATTATAAGCCACATCCTGAACTCATTTGTTTTTTCATTGTGAAGGAAAAATATCTTTTTTTTACTTTCCTTTTTTTCTTGTAAATTGTGTAATCCCACTTTGAATGGTATGAAACCAGTTGCAGGGCTTCACAGGAATAAGCATCTCACTTGGAAGATAAACAGCTGTGCATGTTTGGAAGTTCATGTGCCTGTCTTTTTAAAAATAAAACCATTCCACTAGCGAAGTTTTATTTTAAGTTTTCCTAATTTATAGCCACTTTTCCCTTCAGTGAAGGAACACAGTTTTTGTTATATGTTTCCTTTAACACTGAGGTTGAGGTTTGGCATTTTTAATTTCATTGAGTGATCATGAAAATGGTATTTGTGAGCACTAGCTAGAGCCAGATAGAGTGCTGGCAAAGATTAACCGAGCTTCTTAAAACACTTCTATGGCACCTTGGCCACGACCTGTGACACCCAAGTGAATGCAGATCTGCATCTACTCAGAGTTGAAACTGCAGATAGTGACAAATTCTAAGACGTTTTTTGCAACAAGCATTGCTTGTGGCCTACTTAAAACTGGAATTTAGATTTTAAAGCCTGAACTACAGTTATTACCTGGTCTTCCTTTTCAGATTGATGCAGTACTACATGCAGCGTAAATTTGAATTAATTTACTCTTAATGCTACTGAAAGGTATCTGACTGTAATATAAAAAGGGTCTAGAAAATGCTACTTTTCTCCAAAATATCTTTCAAGCCATGGATAGTAAAAACTCAAAATTGCAAAAGATTATGTATGTGCTTAAATTTAGGTATGCAAACAGCACCACTGCAGTCAATGGATCTAATCACACGCTTAAAAGTAAGCATGTGCACAAATCTCTACAGGGTCATGACCCAGTTCTGTATTGCTCCAGTTCACAAGAGGCCAACCTCCTTGACCTTGCAAGCCAAAATCCTCTTGTCATTGAGAGCTGCAAGATGCATAGCTCACCCCTCTGAGAGCTCATGTGTACATACTCCCACCCAGCTCCTTCGACGGCTGTTAGTGTGGACTGGACAAACAGTTGGTGTCTGTGAGTGAAAATGCTCTTTTACTAATCTGCACATCAGTGCAGCTTGACATCTGCATGTTCAAGACAGTAAGCCTCAAACAGTGCACACTTTACCAACTCAAATGTGCTTGCATTCATCTAATATTTGTAGTAACTCCTACCTGCTAGTCAGTGTTGAAGGAAGGTGAAGCTTGGTAATTGCACAGGTCTAGATGAAGTTGAGCAGCTGCTTAACCTGAGATTCCACAAAGTGCCTCTGGCCCATATTTGGGACAGACTCTGCTTTTTAGCATACCACCACAATAATTCTCTCTATGTTCCTTTGTTAGATGGGAACACAGTATTTTTAGTGAAAGAAAGAATCAGACCTTCATAACTTAAATAGTCCTACTAAGGCAAGTGGACTATCCATTTTCCTAAAATAAGCGTTGTTTATTTACTTTCTACCTTACGTACTTAAATATTTTGTTTGATGGAAGCTTATATACTTCTAGAATGAGGGTTTCAGTTCTTTCAGACCACTTGGCTATTTGGACATTTAAAAGATATTTCTTATTGTTGTACTGACACGAGTCCAACAACAGAGAAGAGAACAGACACTAAAAGGGCAGCCGCCCTGCCCCCTTTCTTTATAATAACATGACTTCAGTGCTGGACAATAAAGCAAGTTTTACTTGCATTAGGCACATTAGTATGTCCAGGAGTAATGCCTTTAGACTGTAAGTATTTTTGCTGAACAAGAAGTTAAGTCAAGTCCAAACTAGAACATACATACATGTGTGAACTCTCAAAGTGGAATGATGTTAAAAGTAAGGGTATTATACCATGGCAGGACATCAGATAAAGCAGCTGGGTATTCTTTTAGTTGTTTTTCTTAGTTTAACAGTGACAAAGAAATAGATTAGTGGTTAATAAACAGAACCACACACAAAAATAAAAAAATAAATTATAATCATATTCAGATATACATGCACACTTACGTATGCACACTTATGTATTGGAAATAAAATACTTATAATATTTGAGCACAAAGGTCATATAAATGTGTTTTCAACCAGAAATACAGTAGTCATCTCCATTTTACATCTTTCTTAAAACAGTAACAAAATGGTATCAGCAGAGTCCTATATTGAGGCAGGCACACACCACGTGTCTGTTCTATGTCTTCCATGTACAGTTTGTATTTCTGCAGTATACATTTTATTTGACCAACCAGTGAACAGAGTAAACACAGTATAAGGGAAAATGGATGCAAAACCAGACTGAATTGTTAAAAAACAGGGAAAAAATCTTCAGAAGTATGTAATTAAAATATGCAGACCCAGATTCTGCTGGTTTATGTTGATGTAGATCCAGAGTACGGAAAAACAGTGGTATTTGGATTTGCTCGTGCAGCTTAGAACTGAATCTGGCCCATAAAATTTAACAAGCTGCATTTTGCATCAGATGGCAATGTATATTTCCATAGGCAAGTACGTCATGCTTTATAAATAGCATATATATTGTAAAAAGTGGTGCAAATATGGTATTTCGTGTTTTTACTACTCACGCTATTATGTTATCCATTGTAACATTAAAGTCACTTAAGTAGCCAGCTTTAAGCATGCACCTTTTTCAGAGGTCTTTTTAAATTTACTTTTATGGTAGAGCTCATTCAAGATACAATGAAATAGCTGGTAAAGGCTGTGCTGGAGGAGAGACCAGCAGGGAAGGGTAACCCGCTTTGGAAACAATCTCACTTTATGAATAAAGTCTGCAACCTCTCAATCCAGAGAGTATGCAGTTTTTCAGAATCAAGAGAGAAAAGCGAAAGGTCTGTGACAGCCAGTCTGCCCGGACTCTCTGTGCCTCAGCCAGCAATTATACACTGAAGAGTACAAAATGCCTTTCAGACTGCAATGCCCTGCAGCCTCACCTGGACCAGTCGCTGAGAGCAAGGACCTTTGATTTTCCCACTGCTACCCACTCACTGGCAGGTTGTATTCAAGGCTCTATGTTTAATCCATAAGTGCCTCCGTGGAGCTGGTCAGAGGTGCCTCTCAGAGGTGCTCTCTGCAGCCACCTGGGCAGTTTTCCACAGCCCAGGCTGGTGCTTGCCTCATCTCCTCTGCTCCCCACAGCTACTGATGCCAAGAGCAAAGCAAAGAGGAGGAAGAAAATGAGCTCAAGGAAGAGGTAGAAAGGAAGGAAATTGAGAAGAGAGTAGGAAGCAAAGGAAATGTGAAGAGAGGAAGAGGATGGAAACTCATTATTATTAATAATAATACAATACTACTTATATAATTATATATTGATACAATTAATAACAACAATAACAACAGTCCTGACTCTATTGTAAGAAATGGGATGAAACTCAGACAAGTGGGCTCCTGTCATTCCACCATTGCTTCAGAAGCTATGCTGATGGGTATCTGAAACAGAGCAATAGACAAAGACAGTGTTTGCTTACACCTGCATTGTTTTGCATTTGAAATCTTTAAAACTATTCTACAAAATTATTAATGTTACTTAGCTTCACAGTAGACTTTCTAATTGACAACCCCTGCTATGAAAATCATCATTGTCATAATTAACTTTTCTCTTGCTATTTTTTCATATTCCAAGTAAAAAACATAAAATTTGTGGGTAAATATATATATAATACTAGTAATAAGCTTCTTTCATGCTGACCCCAGATCCTAGTGACTGTGGAAACATCTACATTTATAAATTCTCATACAAAATCCACACCTGAATTCTGTGGATCTTTTTCCCCCGAAGTCTGTGTAGAAAAATCATATCATTTGACCCTACAAGACAGGACAAAGTTGTCTGAGCATGTCTTAAACAAAGTTCTGTATTTAAACAGCCACATTGGCAATTGCAAGCAGTTAAATGGAAATAGTTTCAGAGTCTCATCTCTTCTTTTCTAATTTTATACTATAATCACTAGATTGTTGATACTTTAATTAAGTGAAATACAGCTCCACAC
This sequence comes from Phoebastria nigripes, assembly GCA_035582835.1. Lineage (NCBI taxonomy): Eukaryota > Metazoa > Chordata > Aves > Procellariiformes > Diomedeidae > Phoebastria > Phoebastria nigripes. The sequence continues at coordinate 109,887 of JAYKAV010002939.1, read as the reverse complement.
ATAGTGTATATATTGGTCCAGTGTAGTATCTCCCAAATATAACCCTACAAGCAGCTGGTATGGATATACCACCATCACCTCAGACTCTTATTGCTCAGATATAAGCAGTAAAGATGCAGTACAAATAACTCTGGTTTCAGATATTTTTGTATGTGCTTAGATAGTTAACATGACTTTCTGTTTCACAATCAGCTGGATAACATTCTGTGCACTTACTTGGGTTGTTTTTTAAGCATAATTCATACAAACAGCAGAATACCAAAAAGCCAAACACAAGCTGTATAACAAGCTTTTCCAATTTTATCATCAGTCTCTTTATATTAGGAAGCACTCATTTCTGCTGAAACCAGAGATTGGAGAATTTCTTAGTCTTCAGAGTTTTAGTCAAAATCTTGTGCACAGGATATGGGACTCGGAAGGCAGAGGGTAGAGTAAACAAAACAAAACAAAATAGTACTAAATAGACAGCAACAACATAGCTTTTCCTTTTTTGCTTTTCCTCAGTCCTGTCTTTGTAGCCTGAACAGAAGTTTTAAGTTCTTCAGGATGGCAACAGTGGCAAACCTAAGAAAACCTGACTAGAAGCAGCTTCTTCAGCTCCTTTTAACCAGGCAGCTGGTTCATTGCTGCAATGTTAAAACTGCAATTGAGAGACAGATGAAAAATCATTCCTCAGACTTCAGTGATTTTGTGGTGAAAATTCTCCCATGCAATAAGCACATCACTTCAGGCAGAGAGCAGTTCTAGGGTTGCATTTCCACTGTTTCCAAATAATAATTTTATTTCCAGTCATAAAGTAATCAATAGTCTTTTAAAAGGTCCCACAATTAGTACAGAGCATTGGGATTTGCTCTGTCATCTCTGTTGCTTACTGCTGAGAAGAAAAATAAGAAAGTGAAAAATAGCGACCTTCAGAGGCTCAGAAATAATAAGGTAAATGCAAAAAATTCTTCAAAAAAGTCAAAGCACAGAATAAGAAAACAAAACCAAACAAAAAAAATTAGTGCTTTTTAAGAGATTTTCATGAGCAGGAGAAGAGGCTCACGATTGTTCTCAGAAGTGTTGGTAGGGCAACATACACTTTTCTCAGAGGACATGAACTAGAGACCCTACTGTGACTACTACTATAATAATCAAAGCTCTCATACACTCATATCAGTAAAAAATACATACAAGATGAATTACTAATAGGAAAAACTGCTATTAAAGAGTACTTAGTAAAAAGAAATACCTGCTTAAATTATTGTATGACATCTTAAAACTTAAGAGTACCTTACTCAGAACTTCTGGGATGATTTTCTTGTTGCAATTTTTAATAGTTCTTACTTTTGATTGTACACAGTTTTGACAGGCCAGTTAAGTTATAGAAACTATTCTGAAATTTGGATCATATTTGCAAACAGTTCTAGTGAAAGAGAGGAAATAAAGGAAAAGGTCTCAGAAAACACCCAGTATGAAATGTTTTGAAAAACATTTTTTTTTCAAACAGGCATTTTTAATGCAAAACTGCCAACACTAGTTAAAACAGGTAATGCAGAAACTTAAAGAAGTCATCAAATAGGCAATTTCGTTTTGAAGCAACAGAGCAGTTTATTTAACGTGGGGGTCTTTTTTATTTGTTTTGTTTTGGTTCTTTCTTCCATTTAACACCAGTTTAGGCTGAACTGAAAACATTTTGCTTTTCCTGATTAGGCAGGCAGCCTGAGAAAACAGTTATTCCTTTAATTACTATTTTCTTAGGGCTATAATCTTCTTGATGAAAATACTATACACTTAGTGCCTGTCTTTGCTGTGGAATGAGCATGAATTGATACCTCCCAAGGTACCAGCATCAGGTCTGGACCCAGGAGAGGGACTGCTGTGGCAGCAGGGAGACCTGCCTGAATTACCATACCCTGTTGATTGGCAGAAACATTGCCTTGCAGGTGGCACCATGGTTGTGGGGAATGCTGCTTCCTGACCTATCTGTATGTCAGAGTAGCGCTACATTTTTATGCCTGGAGCTCCTGGTTTGGGCAGGAGTCAGCTTGTACTTATATGTGCAGTCTTCTTGGATCTAGCTCATGTGTCTCTTCAGTGCATGTTATAGATACATTTTTATGGCTCACCTTGGAATATTAACCTCTAGATATTTACCTTGTGTCTTCTTTAGAGGAAGTTAGTTAATTGGATTTGGTGTCCTGAGGTTTAATTCTGATTTAATTTAACTTGCAGGAGGTCACTCTTAGGGAGAGCAGCACAATTTATATTGCACATGAGTTAGCAGATTGTTCAAAGGCTCTGCCAGGGTCTGTGCTCACCTCAGCCTCTTGATTTATGTGAAAAGTAGAAAATCCCCTGCAAACTGTTCCATCCTTGGTTAGGTTTTAACTGAGATTAGTTAGTCAGAGAATTCAGAGCGTATCCTTTTCTTCTCTTAAACAAGCCCAGAAGGAGGTATTAAAAGTTGTTGGTATCATTCTGTTGCCACTAGAGTCCATCCTAACCTTTCAAGCTATATCTGCATTGTGTACAACTGTGTTAGCTGGCTCCAAACGCATGTGATATGCAAAAGAGATGATGCAGGAGCATGAATGTGTCAACACAGTGCTCTGCTTGACTAACTAAGCTGAMTTCATCAGCGGGCCAGAACAGTAACATTGCTGCAGACAGTAATAATGCTACTGCAGACAGTAGCATTAATCCAACTAACGTTGTTTTCAGTAGCAGAGCTTGTTGCGTGTGCGTAGCTTGCAGTTTTGCCATCCTGTGTACTGCGCTACCTTACACATCCATTACTTGCCTGTTGCCACACCTGAATGGCTTGAGCAGAGGCTGAGCTACAGGCTTGTTCCAGTGCCTGGGGCTACACCATTACAAATGCATCTGGTCTTCTCTCTTTAGAGAAGACTTACCCAGTAAATCAGTCTTATCTCATTACCTCCACGTTTGTTGGCCTCTGTCTTTCCTCAGAAAAGGAAAACAAGAAGCCTCTTTCTGACAAATGTTCTATAATTAGAGTGCTTATTATTAATACTAAAGCACATTAGGGTTGAGGAACATTCATCATACATACATATACATGCAGAACTTCTAAACACAAAAGTAGGTCAATGGTCACTTTGCAAAAACTCTCCCAAATGAGTTGGAATCAAGCTTTCAGCTTCAGGCGAGGCTGCTGAAATGTTATAATTTAGTTTTAGTTTGATGCCTGGTGCTGTGTCACCTTGGGCCGGGTACTCCGTCACTGGCTGGAGTGTCGGGGACAGACCCATGGTGCTATGCACGGCTGCGACACTTTGCAGAAGGGAAAGCAGCTGCCTCCTAGGAGCCCCAGCAAACACCTGCACACACAGCCACATGCACTTGGGTGCAGCCAGAGCTAAGAAATAAAGGCCATCTTATGCTTTCTATTCCCCTCTGTATGTGTGTGAGGTAGAATCTGTAAGGAATTACAGGAATTACTTAAAAAAATTCACTTAGTGGATAGGAACTTAAAATGAAATCTGAATATATCAATAATGAATATGAATACACATGTGAATATAGACTGTATATCTGCAGATAGATACATTAAACACGTGAAAGAAAATAAGAAAATTCACATACAGTTTACAGCTGTCCCAGGTACTCAGCACTCAGTTGTGGTTTTGAAAAGAAAAAGAGGCAAAATAACTATAGTTTAATAATAAAAAATTGTGATCGAAATTTTTTTTTTTCTTTGTCAAAAGAGCTCTCACTGATTTATAAGCAAGAGTATTATCAAATCTTTATTATATCAGAGTATAGCATACCAGGAAATACTTTATATAAATACTGGGAGATTTTTAGTATTTTATACATTTAAATGGAATGATATATAAAACTCTTAGAATGGAAGATTGTGTATTTTTCAGGAAGTCTGAATCAATAAGATAATAATCTGGTGCTAGATACAAGGAAATTTTTCTTACAGCAGCTAAGAGGAAGAGAAAGAGAGAGAACAACGCTATTGATTTTTTAATTTATAATTTTTTTTTTTTAAAAACCACAAAACTCCTGACTTCCCATAGGATTTTTAAGAGATSATGATATTCACCAAGAACAATCAAGGCCATGATGAAGGATAACCAATCCTCCTGGTCCTTGGGGTTACATACCAATATTTTCTCATGCTCCAGAGCCAGAAGCTGTCACACCCTAGAGTGCTGAGAAACAGATGAAATCCCAGAGTAGTTCTTAAACATAAAGTAACAGTCTCTTGTTCTGTCACTACATTATAGACAGACCTGGGCTGGGCTGCTGAATCCCATATAAGGGGGCAGTGTTGGGTACAGAAACTCTCTCTGACTCCCATCCTCATAGCAGGCATCGCCGGGAGGTTTCAGCTCACTCAGCCTTTTCTGTGCCTGTCCAGCCTCGGTGGGATGTACTCTGGCATGCAGAGGAGCATGTGAATTGTTTAAGAGCTGAGCACAACTCAGAGCCAAAAGCTGACCATCTCCTCCACTAACATTTTCTTCAAGTTTAACAATTAACAGTAAAGGAATAGGGTATCTGCTACACAGGCAATACCAAGCTGAGTCCATGCTGTGTGCAGCTCTTACCCGTTTCACCATGCACTCTGGGCATTTCTAAAGCACAGCAAAGAGCAGACTTGTTCTTGCTGTGAATTATTGATCTGTTTAACCTCTTGAAATATTTTTTTGGGGAGGGAGGGAATTTTCTGTCAAAAATGCTCTTTAGTTCTACATTTTAATAATTTTCAACATTTATTTGGGTTATTTCTTTTGCCCCAGCTTTCCAATTTCATTTCTTGTTAGCACCTTTTTGATGTTAAGTTCTCTTATAAAATATTATTTGTGTACATGGTATATCAAGATATTCAGAAATGACAATTTTTCAAAGTATTGTCACTGGGAAGCCTTTTTGTGATAGTCCAGACAAATTCAGTTCAATTTTCCTTGCACAAAAAAGTGCAAAAATTTGGGCATTCTGCCAATTTAATAACTGCTGTTACTGGTGTACTGTCCAAGTACGTAGGAAAAGAGAAGAACCATTTACTGATAAATTACTGGTAGAATCGAGGAACAAAGTTTGCTGAAAACACTTTTTATGATCAAGTCAGGAACTGACTGTGACTTTTATAGCTGATTCTGCCAAGTTAAACTGGGCTGTACCTCAGCGTCAATTTATTTCTCTCCAGAAATCAGAATGTTAAAGATAGAAAAAATGTTTATCAGAGCAGCTATGCTACCAAGTTGATAAATGTTATTTCAGCTTATGAGAACATGGTGGCTGATCCTTACATTGCTATCTGTATCTGATGCAAGAAATCTATGTTTTTCCATATATATCAAAGGCTGTCATAAGAAATAAAGTTATGGAACAAAAATGTGTTAAAAATGTATATATAAAAGGCTAAGTCCCCTGTGGAATAAAAATCAAGAATAAAAAATAAAAAGACTGGAGTATGCAAAAGGAGTTGGAATGAAATACAGCCACACACAGTTAGAAAGGGTTTGGAAGTTTTCACAGGACTTGCTGGAAAATATACATCGCTTCTATGAGAAGATTTGGTTTATTAGTAAAAGTCTGGGTAAAATTTCAGGATTTAAGAGAGTACCAATAAAGTGAAGACTGACATTAACCAGACCATGCTATAAATACCACACAAAGAGACCAAACAAACCCACTACTGAGAGACATGCTTGATGTTCTGCTTCACTGCTAGCCTGTAACAATAGGAAGAAACCTGTTGTCTCTGTAGAATTAGTTCAGTTAAATAAACTGCTCGAAATGCTGTTGTTTAGGTCTGACAGCAGCCGCTTACTGTGGTTCCTGTTTATGCACGACCAGCTGATGCAGCCTAGAGTCTGCTGCAGTGCGCCTGTAGCACATATACATTTTAAACTGTGCCATTTGACATATATGAGTCACTTCATGTTGCTTTGCATAAATTGCTCCTCTTTTTGTTCTCATCAAGTGTTAAGCACAGCTCAGGATGTTATGCAATACAAGTTGCTCCTTCAAGGGGGGCATTTTCAGAAATTCACTTCTACGAAGGTGAATTGGCTTATACCTGCAATTTAGTTGCATGTTACACTGGGAGCAATTACACTCTACATATGTGACTGCAAATGTAAACCTGAGTTCAGATTGCAGCATAAAATCTATATTAAAAAAAAATTAAAATAAATTATTTTCTCAATATCAGTAGGAAGGCATGTTTTTTTTCTGAACGGCAGACACAAAAATATAGGAGCAAAATTCTTTAAGAATATATTATTTTTACAAGGAGATTGAATTTCACTCTGATGAAGAATACATCTATTGTTAATAAGTGTGCATTTTTTTAATGAACAAGACAGGTTACGTTTCTGAAAGCTATCTCCTCCAGGCATTGAAAAATGCAGGCACATATAACTGCTTCAGTTAGCAGTTGGTTTGTCTTTTACTACCATAGTGGTGGACATTCAAGCCTGGGGGATAACACAGCTAGTGTTAAACATGTTCACTATACCATTTAGGTGAAGCCATTCAGTCTTTTCAGAACTGTGACCTATAATATTTTACTAATACAAACTTTGTGCTCGCTGGTAATCGTGAGATAATAATTCACTAAACAGCTAGAAGAAAGCTCACCTCAGACTCCACACAGACATATGTGAGAAACAGATTATAGAGTAAGAGGCAGAGAAAATTAAATTTTAACTCTCACCCCTCATACATAAACTCAAAAGACTCTCCAAAACAAACAAACATATCCTCAGCTGACAGGAAGGATAGAAATCAGTACCGAAAACTGGATTAGAGGGTTGGTTTCATGGGGACAGCAGGGAAAAGCAAACTTCCTATTACCAGCTGACTCTCACTGAAAGCACGATCTTATAATCCAATGCAGAAAAAACTTCTGCTGAAGTCAACAGGGTTGGATCCTTTAAAGTTCCTGAAGAGTTCACAATTCATATTAAATAAATAACTGAATACCTGAAAATTAATACCAGCACTCAGACTGTTCTCTCTAGTATAAAAGAAAGAAAATGTGAGACCAAATTCACAGAGATCCTTATTTCTTCCAAATTATGCTAAGAAATAGAAATCTGTCTTCTTAACTCTAACATGTGTTTATGAGTTTAGTAGCAGGGAATTGCAATAAATGTCATATTATTATGCAGAATGTATTTGTAGCTCATTTCTATGCTTATAGTAAATTAGGGGCACAAGAATCAGGATTTAAACACTAGCAGCTTTTATGAATAAAGACTGCTGAATCAGATTCTAAACTCTAAAAACTGACACAAAATAAAAGCAGCTTTTAGGTAAGTTTTCAGACTAGTACAGGTAAGATTCACAAACTGGGGAAGTGTATAAGTTATTTGGCAGAATAACATATGTCAATGTTTCCTTCTTAAATTAACAAAAATAACCTTTATGGTGCCAGAAGTCCTTTGTGATTTCTTTACAGTCATAACAGTGACTGACAAAAAAAAAAAGATATATCAGCAATATTATTTTTGGAGATGGGGGGACTTGGAAGTGAATGCCAGGTTTGATGCTTTGGAATCTGAAAGTAGGAAACAGTGTACAGGTTGTTGGTTTTTTTTTAATTCAGAGATAATCTGTAGTTTTCAACTGACAATAATATGTTCCTTTTAACATTAAATTTACATCAACATGCTGTTCAGTAACACTAGATAGTCAGAATAAATTTTTGAGTATGATTAGAGCATTAACATTCTGAACATGGCATTTAGTTGAATTTAAATTCATTAAAAAAAAATTAAAAGGCCAGACAGTTGGAATATCAAATCAAGAAAATTTAATAGCTTGATTCTGTTTATTTGCATTCTTCTCTAAGTACTGAGTAAGATGACTGTATGCCTCTGAGGATTTTTCAGATGAGAATGTTTACACATATAAATCAGGATATAAAATGTAAATGTAAATCAGAATACCCCTCAGAACTATATTACACCACCATATATTATTAGAAACAAGAGATCTCAAAGAAGTTTACAAAAGAGGCTGGCATATTAAATCAGCTAAGGCATAGTAAGGCATAGGAAAGGGGGTTCACCCAGTGTTCTCAGGTAAATAAGCTGTACCTGCAGGATGTAATATAGCTTGCTTTATTCCAGCCCAGTACCAAAACACACAAAGTATTAACTGCCTTTCTTCTGGACAGAAGCGAGTTCAGCCAGAACAAGGCCAAGTTCTTATCGTGATAATCCCCATGAGCTTAGAGCAAGCAGGTTTTGGCCTATGTTTAATTAAAGCTGCATTACAGTACTTGGACATCCGTTACATTTGTACATTGTGGGTCAAGGGCTCAGCTCGAGCTTCTCTTCTGAGATCTGTATGGCCACTGTTGAGCCTTTTTTTTTCCCCATTATTTTTTGTAGCTAAGCCACTACTTCCATGTCCAAGGACGCTTTTCCCCATCAGGGAAAGGGGTATAATCTGGACCTTAATTTCTAGTATTTTGACATTTGCAGAAGAATGTTTACAGAGAAACCTCCCGAAAACCCTCAAGAAGTTTAGTGAACCACACTGTGCAAACTGTAATGGGGATGGATGCAAACTTCATCTTTAAGTCTGACTCTTAGAACAATAAGGTTGGTATCTAAGCATTGCAGTTAGCTGCATCACTGTATTGTCTTTAATTGAAGACTTGCAAACAGTGGTTTCCTATATTTACATCATTCTTTGCTATTTCCATCTTTTATTTTCTACCATACATTTTGGCACTTTCCTTCATTCTCCTGCCCATCCAAAACAACCTTATGCAACAAATTCAGACCTCTTTATATAAACCTTTAGTTTCAGTCAATGAGACTAATCTCATGACTAAAGATTTAGACACAGACTTCCTTAACAAATAGCTATGACAGTTTAAGATTGCCCTCTTTCCCCCTCTGAAATTACTTCTATCACAGCTCTATTGACAGAAGAGAATATCTGAGTGCTCTGCAGCCACCTTAGAGAAAAGTCTTGCAGTTTGTAGGGGAAAATTTTGGTTTAGATCCATGTACAAAGTCTCGTGTTGTATGTGAAAAGTTTTGTTAAATTAGCTCCTCTGACAAATTTATTAGGGTTTTCATGGCTGAATCTCTTTCATTCCTTCCTCGCCTTCCACTAAGTGGACGACTGTCATGAGCAGCTGCTCATGTCTAACAAATGTTTAAGGAAAGACGTAACCTTCGTCCTTCCACCATCCACAAAAGGGCTGGCCAAGGGCTCACCACCACCCCAGCAAGGGGGGCAGCATAAGCCGCTTGACCTTAGAGAGCACTTTGGAGCCAGATAATCGTCAGAGGATACAGGTGTGCGAAAGCTCAAGTTATTTACCGTCTAGGTCCAAAATTATCTTCTTGTCACTTACACTGTCTCATGTTGGGTGTCAGTCAGGAACGGTGGCTATTTTGTGGTATCAGTTCTTTTATAAGAGAAATACGTATATGTATATGTATATGTATATGTATATGTATATGTATATGTATATGATAGGGACTAAATGACATCATGTGAACGCAATTCTTTTAGGAAAAAAGAGGTCACTTATCATCAAGTCCTTAATTTTGTTGTTTGTTGCCCTACTATAAGTTTAGACCTGGTTAGTCTCTTCCAAAAATTTGATGAAAGCTAGACTTTTTTTGGAAATATGTCAGTGAAACAAGTTTTCCATTTTCTAGCTGTTGTTAGCACATATATGAACTTCAACTGATCAGGCAATGCATTTTGATACTTGTGTTCTTATTGCCCCTTGAAAAAAAGAAAAAGATAAATTTCCATTCCCATTCCAGGCAATGCTTTATCTATGGTAAAGTATCCTTCAAAATAACAAACAATGAAGGAACGCCTATGCACATAAATAACTTTATTCTATAAGCAATTTCATCTGTAACGGTTTGGGTCAGAACTTTGACCTAATCTATAAGAGGATCAAACTCTACACCATGACAGAATGGTTAGGGATACTCTTCAGCAGCTTTTTCCCATGATTTTAGGAAAGTGATGTATTCTGGCTCAGTGAAGACAAAATCTGAAAATTTCATAGTGTCAAGATTTATATTCTAGAAGGAGGTAAAAGCAAAGATATATAACCTAATCAGTTTGCTGAACAGCAAATGTATTTCCTTCAAAGTAAATAGCTTCTGCAAAATATTATTTATATAGGCCTTGCAAACTGGTTTGAAGTGTTGTTTGGACAATCTTATGTATAAAGATAAAAACTTCCATCAAGAAATTATGCAAAAGAAAATGGACACACCAGCTGGATAAATCTATCATACCTCGGCAAAAAGCAACAAGCACTTTTAATTAGCTGAGTGAATGTAGTTTGCTGAATGCTGAAAGCACAGACTCACTCATATTAAAATGTGCCTAATTTTCTGTGAAAAAGTCCCATCTGAACATCCCTGACCATAGTCAATCATACTAAAAGCCACTGGTGCTTAATTTGATTTACCAATATAAAATGCAAATGAGGTGATTAAATGGAGTGGCAGACATAGTAGGGCCTCTTTCAAACCATCAAGTTAAATGCAAGCAGACAGCAAACTGGCTGTGCAAAGAAAATTTTAGCATATTCGTTTGATTAGTGCTACAAAAATTTAATTAGGTTGGCTAATTACTTGACAAATTGCTCTACACTAGAGAAAAGGCAGAGCATGTTTTATTCCTGCAAAAACCCTGTGTGTATTTTAGCCCAAATGCTATCTGCCAATTTGCAAAAGCATTATTAAATGAATGAAAGATGGTACAACAGTCTCCAACAATGGCAAATTGTATAATGCATATAATTAGACAAGGCACACACCACTATATCCATATGTCCATGATCCCTCACGTCTAAAAATATTTAACACAATATTTCTAGGAAAATACTGTCAAAACAGATTATTACAAGGCTGTCAGTTCTTCATAAGAAGCAATATATAGAAAATACTCATTAGTGGAAAACACAGCTCATCCAAAGCAGAGCCTCTTCACCCAAATGAACTCTATCAAACGCGGTAACAGGGATGCACTTTATCTGTACCTTGCTAAAAGGAAATGACATACACTGTTCAGTTAAGGGCTGTATCTCTATGTCTATTTATTGCTAAGCAATGCCAAGAACATTAGTTATCTGGGAAAGGAAAAAAGACAAACTTGGATGAATTTCACATTTTACAATTTTATTGGTGTGAATAGGCCACATAAGAAGAACATCAGGACTTTAGTGTAGAAGAACACATTTCTCTTCTTGTTTGTCTATTTGCATTCACATGCCACAAAAGCTGCCAATTTTTATTCAGGAGTCTGCATTTGCTTTTGCTGGCATTCAATGTAACTAATCAGCCTCTACTGACTCAAACATCATGATAATATAAATAGATACCCACTTTATCTACTCAAGTGGAAAAAATAAGTATCATATTATATAAACATAATGCATTGCAATTGGCAATTAGATACTGCGTTTAACTCAGGCTAAAACAGTATCTTAGGAAACCAAGGGATACGTGAGATCTCTTTTAACAATCATCATACGTGTGCATGCAGGCATAAAATATTATTTCTTGCAATTAGCAATTCTCAACTTCTGTTCTACCATGCCAATATATTTTTAAATGTACAGTCTTAGTGAGATGTCAAAAACCTTAAATAAAATATAATTTCATGTTACCTCAGCATAATTATTACTGTGTGTGATCAGGTTTGTTTCTAATATCTTGTATCTTAAAACAAATTTCATTTCCTAACAGGTTGTCTGAATAATTGCTAAACTCACATTAAATAAGAAGCCACACAGGTTTTCTGATGGTTTTTAAAGGAAACTAGCCAAACCTGGTATTTCAGTCTTTGCTTATGTTCTGATACTTCAAAATTCCTGATTTTCAGAGGATGATGCTCATTACTGCACTTAAACATCTTGTGACAAAAATTGAAAGATCTGAAATCCCGTTTCACTTTAAAAAAAACTTGTTTATACTGAAATAATCCAGGAAGAAGATAATGATAGTTGGTAGGTTCCGAAACCAGTCAGATGAGGATAGGCAAAAATGCAGTCAGCTGCACTGCTACAGTTGGTCCTCTTCCACAGAAGCATAGGAAAGGCAATGCATGGGACTAGGCTCAGAAAGAGAGCTCCACCATCAAAGCAACTAGCTCTGACATGTCCTGACATTCAGTAGAGTCATTTGCATTGAGGTAGATGTTAATATTATCTGCACATTGAGTGAAAGATGCCACAAATTAATTACCTAAGACTGAGATTCTTAAAAATAGTAAATATAAAGGGGAAAAGAGAGACTTAACTTCAACTCTGTTCTGTCATGTCCAGTGTAGGTATGAAAAACTCTTCAGTGAAGCAAGTTTTGTGTGAGATGTTTCAATAAACTGGAATTTTGTAATGAAGACTAGACTGAAAAATCACCATTTTTGGAGGAAAAATATCTAACCAGTTGTTGAAAGCAGAGATTTTAATTATTCTTTTCTTTTGGCCTTGAGCATGCTATGGCCACTACACATGCATGGAGGTGGGAAGAGGGGAACATCTTAAGACTAAGTAAAAGAGAAGAATCATGGTTTCTCAGGGAGCTCTGATCTGACATCAGTGTGGTTAGGGACACGAGAAAAATAAATTACCTACTTGTTTTTTCCTCCATGCTTTGTGAGAAGCAAGGAGCGATTGTGTTCAGAAACATTTCAAATAACTATGCAGGGAAGAATAACTATATAGGGAATAACTATATGTGTATAACTATATATAGAATAACTAGATAGGGAAGCCAGCAGGGTGCAGAAAAACCTTATTAGAACATGTGCTGGAGGCTATAGCTCTTCCTACAGACAGTAGTATACCAGAGTATCTTAAGGAACTTATTAATATAGCATAACAATTCTCAATCTTTTTTGAGAATTTTTTTTCACCATAATTTAGGTCCCTCTCCCCACAGGTGAGGGAGGCATAGTCACAGTSTTCAGCCAGCCCCAATCCTCTAAATTTCAAACTCTCACCTTTCAGCTTCCATAAAGTGCAACAATTTGTCCTCCCAACTGCTTCCTCCAAGCAGAAGTCCCTGGTCTCTCTAACTGTCCTGATGACTTTTTGACCAGCTGTGTACACTGAATCAGTGTAAATGAAGCATCTTTCCTGTAGAGGATCTTCTATGAGAAAACTGGGAGAAGAGGCAGAAAAATGACAGGAATGGCACCTGTATGGGGGAACAGATGTCAGAAGGGATTTGTGGGGCCTGGTCTTACCTMTGAGGATACATGTGTCAGCCTGCGTGACCTGTGCAATGCCCTTGAGATGCCCTGGACGGGGCCACCAAAGAGAGAGCAGCCCCTGGAGCCAGCAGCAGAGGCAGCAGAGGCAGGACTGTGAACGAGGAAAGCTTTCATTTTCATCTTTTGCTTTGGGCTTTACTAGCTGGGGATACGCTGAGAACAGTGCTTATCCTAAAATGACAAATGTGCCAGTACAAAACGAAACTCTGGCAAGCACAGAGTTTCCTGTCTGCTTGATTTACTTCTCATTGCCACCTTTCTCTGTGTGAAACAGGGGAATAAACAAACAAGAAAAGCCTAAATGTTTGAAAAGACATTTGCTGCAGCAGAAGGGAACATAAAAGATAACAGGCAGTTTTCCTATTCTGAAAAAAGAAACACTTCTTAAATAAAGCCACAGAAATTTGAATCCAATTATTACTTAGATGAGACAATTAGAAGCTGGACCTCGCTCAAGACAAAATAGCTATTCATTTTTGTTACTGTTTGATTTTGTAAAGTAATATTTGAAACAATTTGTAATTGTTAGGGAGATACACAGCCCTGGAACTGACATTAATGAGCTTAACAAAAGCCTTGGTTTACATGCAAATGACATGGTTGGTACATGAATTTATGCCTTACAGTTGTTTTAAAACACTATCAATTTATCAAAGGACTATCTTTTAAAAAATTGTTGCATCACTGGATTATTTACAGCTTATCCCCTTGCTATAGGAAAAAGCTGCTGGACTTGGTTTGGACATGTTCTTAGTTTCACATAGTCATTTAACTTTTTTTTTACACGTTTTGTGTTTTATATTCTCTCCTCAGTATTGGTTCCTTGTTTTGGAGACAAGACACTGGACTAAGCTGGTATGCCATTCCATTCTTGTGTATATAACAGGGCGATAAGACTTAGGTAAAAAGGTTGAAAAAAACCCACTTTGTTTCCTGTAGGTCCTGGTCTGTTAAGGATATGTTACTTTAGCTTTGGTGGTATGTCACTGTTATGCTACACATAATTAAGATTTACATCCTAAAATTAGATTTTTGCTATAGGTTTCTGGAATCAAATTTGGGTGGCTATATGACATTGAACAGACTCCTTAGCTTTTCAAAGAAAAAATTCTTGGTTTCATTTATTTGCATTAAGACTCATCCAAATTAGTATTTTAATCATTTCACTGTGTATCATTCTAGATAAAAGGTGATATCTGGGAAAGTAAAGTGTAGTAGTATGACAATTATTATTAAATGAGTAAAGTTCCTCTATCTTGACTCACTTTTTCAGTCCCTTCTGTTTCTGCTCTTTTCTGACAGTTGTGGCTTGCATATTATTTTTTCCTTACTGACTTACATATTTACATATAAATAATGGTGTTTAATCCTGAAAAGCAGTTTCAGCACACTGAATTCACAGCAGCAAAATCCGGTTCTAGATACACTTGTGTTACCTCTCTAAAAGAGTTAAGACATTTGGAAAGGGCCATGCGAAAAAAGGACCACGTGTACTGAGAATCTGAAGGGAAACAGCGAAGTTTAATGCTATCATCATAAATAGCATACTCTAATCAGTCTCTCCTTTCATGTGAATTTGAAAATCCTTCTTCCCTAGAAGTACTTGCTAAAGACAATTATGCAAGAGCAAAACCACACAGTGCTACTGTTGAAAATTGCCAATAGATTCTGAAGTGTTTCAAACAAGGATATAGTAGATTGCCTATGCACTTGTAAATTATAATAACAGAGGACAGCAGGCTGATGAGAATAAACAAAAAGCTTCCTGAGCAATGCACCTAATAAAACACAATCATAAGTTAATTTTTCAATGATGGTCTGCAGTCTATGCTTATGCCTGAGAAAATGCCTGCTTTCTTTTATTTCTCAATATTCCCTGAAGTATTAGTTATAGACTGGGGTAAAAAATTCAGAGTTTTTCATGATAATAGATGGATTTCATTTCAACTTCTGAATATATTTTAGCTGTTTGAATGAATATTTATGATGTTTGGAGTGACCATTTGCCTACCCTCGTAACAACAAGGAATTCTACTTTACATGCGAACAAAAGTGGATTGTATTCCATGAAATGCTCTGGTTTTACATTTTGTACACCGTGATAGCAGGCAGAAGCATCTGAGCAAGCTCTGAACATTAAATTACGAGCCACAGTTTGTTCCTCCCTTATATTGGCACAGATCTGAATAACTTTGATGAGTACAATGTATTTATTCGTGGTTCAAGTTAATGCAACTGAAAACAAAACTTTGGCTTAATACAACTATTTTTTTAACTACAGGATTGATATTGTATAACTTGGGCACACAATTTCAATGTGTGTGTGGCAGATGATGCAGCAAACACAGGTGACTTGCTTTCCCTTGTAGGAATTGATTGAGTCCTCAGAAACTTTGCATGTACTTGTCTATGATAAGCCTTATCTCCATACATACTATCTTACTAATTATTAGTAGTAATTAGAAAGTATTACTAATACTTTCATTAAAACCTTGCTTCTCTCAAAACCCAGACAAAGTTTCTGGAATGAACATGCTACACCACAACCACACGTGTCAGTTAGGGTACGCAATTTAGTTTTGCTTGACAGACGCATTTCAAAGTACTGATGATTCTGCCTGTCTTATGTGCAGGGATTTAATAACAATTGCTGGTAGCACCAAATCAAACTCTTTAGCTTATTTCAACCTCAGATAAAAAGTCATTATTCTGGTTATTTTTCCCAACTTGGCCTTCTCATTTTGGTTGCATTTTAACCTTCTACAAGGCTGCCACGGAAAATAAAGTCTTTTTTTTCTTTTCTGTTCTTAATCACTATATTCCATCTTAGAGAACACACAGGATAAACTTTTTTAAGTTTATGACTGAATTCAAGATCAGATTTTTAAGAAAGGAATGTTGATATCTCAGCTTAAAAGCAATGCAGACATTCAGGTCCAGCGCTGGGTCACTAACAGTCCCTGCAGTTTGGCTAAAAACCATGGGGATGGCCAAGCTCTATAGGTGCCTGAGGCTTCCAGAACCCACAAAATTCTGCTTCTGCACATGTCCAAATATCTGAGTTACAACAGTGCTAAGCAGCCAAGAGAAAGAGCTAAAGTGATATTTATCTACTTGAAATCCTGAATCATTTACTGGAAATGTATTCAGAGTGCCAAATTACTGTGAGACATAGGAGTGTTTTTTTGTGTTTTGAATGAACACACCATATGTGTGATGTGTGTAAGGTACTGAAGTGCATGAAAGACGATAAGTCATGTAAGTATTGTTTGAAAAATTGTTGAGCATGTCTTAAAGAAGGTACGTGCATGTGTGTGTGCCTGTGTGTGTGTGTATGTGTGTTTCCTGCCAAAATAAGAAGTTGATGGATTTGAAATGTAACAATTTGATACGTTAGTGTGATGTTTGTTGGTTTTTTTCCTTGAAGATGCTCAGAAGACTGAGGAACTGTTACATTTTCTTTCATCTAGATGATGGGTGCAGGACTGTAAAACAGGGATGTAATGAAACAAACTGAAAATAAAAATAGTTTTTGTGTGACTACAGTTTAGTCACTGACAGAGTTAAACCAAAGACATGGTCAGGAGGCAATGGTGAGGATCAGAAAAGTCATCTGCCTGTAAAACTGAAAAGGGAATTGTGGTAGAATAAGGAAAACAATAACATTCTTGGACCATTCAGTGTGTTGCTTTGCTTCCTTGCGCAGCTTCTATTCTTTTCTTTCTTCCACTTCTTCTCCCCAACTTAATGATCAGCTTAAACAGAGAAGTGGTACGATGTACAGAGGAAAGCAGAGACGTCCATACCCTGCATATCGTACTGCCTGCTGGTGATAGCAGTGTCTTGGGAAGTAGGAGGCTGTATGGGGTGGCTGTGGCAAGATGTTGGCAGCAGGGAGCTGCAGGGGTGGCCTCTGTGGGAAGAGGTCAGGGCTGTCCCATGCCGGACACAGATGGTTCCAACTGGCTCCAAAGGACACACCACATGACACAGCTGAGCCCCACAGCCATGTATGTGGTGCCTCTGGGAAAACACACTTAAGAAAGGGCAAAAATGTCAGACAGACAGAGAAGTGAGGAAAAAAAAAAGTGAGAAACAACCCTGAGAACAGCAAAGCCAGTGATGAAGAAGGGGGAGGCAGTGCTCCAGACACCAGAGCAGACAGTCCCCTGCAGCCCGTGGAGACACCACGCTGGAGCAGGGGAAAAGTGTGAGGAGGAAGGAGCGGCAGAGAGGAGCTGTTACGGACTGGCCGCAAGCCCCATTCCCCATTGCCCTGCGCCGCTCGTTAGGGGGAGGTAGAGGAGTTGGGAACGAAGGAGTGAAGTTGAACCTTTGAAGAGGGGTGGGAGTGGGGAGAAGGTGCTTTTTAATTTTTACCTTTATTTCTCACCATCCAGATCTATTTTAATTGGTAATAAATTAAATTAATTTTCCCCCAGTTGAGTCTGTTTTGCCCATGATGGTAACTGGTAAGTGATATCCCTGACTTTATCTCAACCCTTGAGCTTTTTAAGCTTATTTTCTCCCCCTGCCCTGCTGAGGAGGAGGGGCAGTGAGAGAGAGCATCTGGGTGGGCGTTTGGCCATTAGCCAAGATTAACCCACCGCAGAGGTACAAGTGTAAACCTACTGAGGCTGGTGAGGGCCTGGAACCACATATCACTGCTCCTGGTTAAATATAAACTGTAACACGGAAAGTAAACTATAGCATATTTAATTGAAGCCGTTAAAATGAGTGAGCTTAGCAAAAGGTCTGAACATCATGCTTTTGGCTGGATTTGGTCAACTCAGCACACAAATACTCTGTAGGAAATCTTAAGCCCTGCAAAAAATATGTGTATCTGTAAAGATAAATTCATAATTTACCTGAATTTAGGCTTCTGTATTCCACTTATATGGCACCTAAATGGTGTGCTGAATGTCTGCTCTCCAATACTGCACAGTCCCTACTGCCCTGAAAATGTTGATTAAAAGAGTGCTGTGCTAGGGAAGGCAGGGTAGAGGGTGTGCAGGAAGGGCTGCAGCTCCCTGGTGGTCTCAGRCACACTGACCCCACTGCTGAGCCTCCTGTGGGCCACAGCTCTGGCTATTGGCCTCCTCTGCGCTCTCCCTCCTGCACTGCTGCTATGGTAGCTCTGCTGCCTTTACTCCGAAGTCTGTTGCACAGGTGACTGGCATTAAGCAGTGAAATGATTTGTTATGTGTTTTATTCCCCTCTAGCTAAATCCCTAATCTGGCTTTCTCAAGAATGGACTGGAAGCAACATAGTGTCTGAACTACCTTGTGATTCTGTGCTGTAAGAAACCTGGGCAAGTGCCAGACATTTTACTGTTCATCCAGTGCATTGCTTTCTTGGGGGAAAGAGCCGGGGACTGTTCCCTGCAGACCTGATGCACCTGACACAATAAAAAAGGTCTTTCCTGTCTTTCCCTCCCTCACAGTGAAAGATCACTTCACACTAAGTGATGCCTTGCTATTAAAAATACTAATTGATACAAACTAGGTTCTGTAATTAAAACAGAAAATTGAAAAATAATGTCCTGAGGGTTTTTTTTAGTTGAAAAGAAATAGCTGAGATAGCTGGAAAAGAGGCAAAAAAGTTAGCCTTATCCAGCTATTTTAGTGATTCTTGATTAGTGACTGCAGGCCTCTGCCTCTTAAATTATAGTCTGAAATTTAATAGAAGAAAATCTGTATGAAGTGACTTCTGTATTGTAACTACACACATTGTGTAAAGACGCAGTAAAGCTTTGTTCACTTCACCTCTGTACTCTGAGTGAAAGTATCTTATCCATAATACTGACATTCAGTGTGGGTGGTGTAATTCTACCCAAGACTTCTTGAGGACCCCAAAGGTACAAATGGCACCTTTGACATTGTAGTCTTGTAATTTCTGAACTACTAGTGAATGGCTGAACCTACTTCAAAGACGCTAACCATTTATGTATTAGAGCACTGAGGCTGATTTCATGTGTAGCTGGCTGAAAAGTGTTTTGGCTCTGAAGTCATTATGGGGCTGCCCAAAAGGTACTGGGCTGACAGCAACTGAAATGAGCAGAAATGAAGTTCCATCTAACTACTCATCATCAAGGAGAGGCTGAAAGCACCTGGCTGGTCAAACATAACTTAGTAATGATTTTACCAGCCGGTGTTTATTCTAGCAATTATGGTCACTCCTGTTGTGCTTTCATAAGGAAAAGAAGCCATTTTAAGTAGGAAATTCATAGCCATTTGCAGTTGCATATGGACCTGGATATGGTTCCTAGTCTGGAGGGAGAACACAAAAGGTCTTATTCTGGTAAAAAGGTAAAAAGGGTTGTTGTTTTCTTTCTGAGCTCCAGGGACAAAGATATTATCAGAGAGAATAGGAGTCAGCTCCACTTTGCCTGGAGCAGCAGGGATCTCTGGCCAGATGTGCACTCTTGAAGGAGATATGACATATGTCCGTGCATCAGCATGTGGACACTTGTTTCTTCAAGTACAAAAACACTGGTTCAGTCACAGCTGTTGAGTGTTTAGCACTTCAGAAAATCATGCAACTTATTTTGCTGCTCAACCGAGACTTTTAAAACCTAATGTTGTCACTCATTTATTCATTCTCCCATTCTTGAGCCTGATTAGAGTGATCAAGCACACAAGGCTTTTACACACCAATGTATAACTAAATTCAGAAACATAATTTCGATCCCTTATGTAACCATTTCCTTCTGAGAGGCAGATTCCTGTGTTAGTCTATGCTCTCTGTGGTATGATGGATGAGGCACTCCCACACTGAATCGCAATGGCTGGAAGAAATGGAACAAATTTCTCATGGGAGARATAGTCTACCCAAAAGCCCAAATCTAAATTCCCTGATATCCAATGAGATCAGGTTATAGTCGAATTAATTGAAAAAGAAGTATTTCTACTTTGGCAAACTGAAAGGTATCAAAGTCACCTGTTCCACCTCACATACAAACAACATCTTTTTTAGCAGCTTTACCAAAAATACTATTTCTTTGTGGAAATTTTCCATTGTGGAGAAAACGCATTTCCCATTGAAACAGAAACTGGAAATATACCAGAAACTTTATTTTTCAAATGAAAACCAAGTATCTGCATATACATTTTCTAACCATGTATCTGTTATATATCCTATGTCCACACATAGAGATCTTGAAATTGTTCGCAAACACTGTTGTCCTTCGAACCCTATATTTCTTCTGATGACACATGCCATCTCCCTATACAATTGATAGGGAAAGTCAGATACCTTTGTGAGATGATTTTGATTTTAGGTGAGTTAAGTTGCTCTCGGGTTGACTATCGCTTTCCATTGACTCCAAAGGACTTACACCCTTGTGTAAAGCATCCAAAATTAGTTGGGATAAACCCACATCAACATCCTGTTAATATATCCCCATTTGTCCAGTTCTCTAACTCAGGAAAAGAATAAATGCTTCCATGTCTAACTGTTAGCTTCTTTTAAAGACATCAACTCATCCTGGTTCAGAGGATTCATACTGTAAGGATTTCAAAATTTCCAGTACAGAAAGTTTGTGATATCATAGTTTTCTTTCATAGTGTCGAGAATTAGAATGACCTTTACATATGTTTAAATTCCCATAGATATGTTTGGATAATTTTCTAAAAACTGATTGACCAAATATTTAGATGGTGTGACATACTGGCTTTTAATGGTGAATACTTTCAAAGTGTCTCTGTGCTTTTAAAGAGCTTTATTAAAAGTATATCTTCATCCAAACCCCCCTATTTTAAAAAAATATAGCTGAATTAGTTTCTTTTTTCTTCTGACTCTTATTTTTCTGGCGGGGCAGAGGGCTGAAAAAATCTCTGATAGAAGCAGTATTTTCTTTGTTGAGGTAATCCTAATAGATGAATTTATTTGGCCATGAAGGGTGTTCTTTTCAGAGCGCTTTGAAAGCAAAAGCAGAGGAAAGAATGCTCGAAAGAGCCTGAGATTTGATTTACATCTTTAGAACAAAGAAACAAATGAAAATGTGACTATTGTCTTTATCTTCACTGTTATTGTATGTGGTATCCTTCTATAATCTTTTCTTGTAATGATACTTAATAGCTGCCTTCGAGATATTAATGGAAATTGTCACAGGCAAGGGAGATATTATTGCGTCTAATGAAGCAAAGTAGGACTAAAAGGAAAAAAAGAACAATAAGTAAAACCTGAACAAATAAAAGAATTGAACTTATTTCTGAAATTTAACCCTATACATGGCTAACTGTCATAAGATCAAAATAAGTGAATGCAGTTACTATTCAGCATATTAGTACCTTCTTCATGAAATCTTACAGAGCAGTTACAGTATATAGACTTTGGATGTAAAAATTTAAGTGTATCTGATTTATCAGCCCTTAGCACATCAATATAACAGTACTACTATAAAATATGTCCAATTTTTTTATAAACTATACCAAGTGAATTCCTGCTGACTGAAGATTATGCACACTTCAAAGCACCAGGAAGATAAATAAAAATAATATTTTATAAGGGAAAAATATAATTTCGATAGAAAATACAACTATTCAAGTGTCAAAATACAAACACGGGCATCACATTTAAACATATTTCCCACTATCTCTCCACTCATCTAAAGTCTAGAAACATGACTAATGCATTTCAAGCATTTGTCCTGGCCAGTTGAACACAAGAAGCATGTGAAAGGAGGCTGTAAAATATAAATGAATGACTTATTATTGAGCAAATTTTCAACTATGTTCATCTTTTGGTAATGGAACATTCAGTGAAAGACAAACAGAAAATACCATCCAAATAGAAGCTATGTAACATGGCAAACAGTTTGCCTGATACTTGTTTGTCTGACCCAGAGAAATAGAAAATTTTAAAACATTAACTGTTTAGTTTTAATTAGAATGTATTTTATTTAAACTACATTTTTAAAGCAGACCTAAGTAGTTTTAGTTAAAAAAAAAWGAAAATTACATTAAATCTGCATGAAACCCTAAATTTGTTGCAATTGACTTGAATAATTTCAATTAATAGAAAAATATATTGAATTTATTGAATAACATGTTTTGCCAGTTTTGAAGAAAGTAAAGTCACTGAATTGGTACAAGTTATTGACTAAATCCCTGAGAAAACATTTATTGAAGTCTACTTCTGGAAACAATAGCCATTTCTGCAGATAAATATATTTTTTTTTAAATTCTGTTATTCAGTGTTTGCAATTAAATAATTCAGAAATGTATGGGAAGTAAAAAAAAAAAAAATCAAACCCCACAAACCAAGGAAAACTGCTTTTTTTTTTTTTTTTAACCTGTGAAGTGGTTATGGAATAATGAGATCTACTGCATCTGGAACTTGAAATTACACTGATCAGAAAAAATAGGTGGAACTTCACTAAAGCTGGTTCCTTTGTTCTATATGCAAACAGACAAACATGCTTACAAAACCAAGGTTCTTATGTATGTAATGTGTATGTAATGTAGTTTTATACAACTAAAAATGTCATAAGATGTGATTTTTGTGTATTTTAATTGAATTTCAATTTTCATCCAACAGGAATTTACAATACCAGAAGTTAAACATAATTACTCAGCCACTAAAAAAGAAAATTATCATGTGCCTTTCTGACAAGAAAAATGAACTTACTGAATTTTATTTATGGAATTTGCTGGCTGTTCAAACGCATATACTTAGACATAATATATCCATCTAAAGTTAAAGAAATGCCAAACTCGGTGTGAAGGCTATAATTATGAGACTTATTAGCTGCTAACATCAAGAAATAGAAATATAAATCTCAAGAACAAAGAATCTAATATCATGTAATGAACAGCTATCTATGCCTGCTGCAGCTATATTTATACATATGAACATAGGCAACTTTCAGAGACAGATGAGAATGCAGGTGGTTAGGCATGATCAGGAAGAACAAAAGTTTAAGAAAATAAATCAAGATGAGAAAGACTAAAACAATATAATAAGTTTCAAGATTCCCTGATTATTTATTAAAAATATTATTATTAAAATTATTGGCTAAAATCTCCTTGATTTAAATATGCACTCAGCAATGCAGCTATGGAATACTTCTAATGACTGCACCAGGAGGTGATCTAGGATTGAAGTGAATAAAATAGTAATGTATTTCCTTTTATATGATATCCACTTGCTGATATGTTCTCAGAGAAAAGCACAGAGTTTGGCCATTTGTATGCAGTGCTCTTAGATAAACTGTCCCATATATTGCTGTACATAAGTCTGAGATTTCTATGAGAAATATTAAGGGATATGTATGAAGTGTGAACAGGAAAACCTTAGGGAGTATTTGTTATGTCTAGAATATTCATACACAGGTTTGGATGAAAAATCAAAATCTCAATCGTTTATAAACCAAAATCTGGGAAAAAAAGAGATCCTAAGCAATCACGCTTTTTGTGGCAACTTCAAATTTTTCAGTTTTTCCTGACTTTGAGTCAAGACATTGTCTGCAACTGTTTCGCATATAATGTTATGAAGTCAGTAAATTCTGGAAAACAATGATACCCCTAGCCTGTATTCAGAGAATTCCTGAGCCATTCTACTAAGCATGCATTATAATTTGTACCTGAAATTTGTAGCAGGCTAATATTCTCTGTGTTGATGATGAATTGTGAACCGAGCAGTCTTGAAACCAGCTTTCCATTTAAATCACTTGTGCTATCACTGGAGAAAGAAAAATATACATCTTCCAAGGCTTTGGGGGAGGTATTTGCTGATTCTAAAATAAGTTACAGAACATTCCCTTCATTTTCAGACTGTTAATGCTTATCCATGGCTTAAGTAAGAATACTTACTTTTTCTCTTCAGTTGTGCACATTGCAAACAGAGATTAGTGGCCTTTCACTTCAGAGCTGTCAGAGTTAAAGTGACATGAAGCTATTAACATTCTGTTGTAAGTGGCCAGAAGCTTCCTCTGGGTTTTTTTTATCAAAAGACCACTAAAACCCTTAGTTTGCACTGTTTTCATGAAGATCACCCATTCCCTTTTCACTTGGATTGGACACTGGCACTGAGTATCTTCGAATTATTAGTGCTCCTTTGCAGCTGCCAGATATTTTACACTTCACAAAGTCAGATTATCCCATATAAACTATTCCATGATATTCCATGTGGAAGACTTTGAATGCAATAATCAGAAGGTATCAATCAGGTCTATGAGATGACCAGTTATAAAAGGAGATGAGTTTTAGCCATCCAACATTCCTGTTGGATTTATATTTCACTACCTCAATAATACAGCAAAAATATCCTGTAATTACATATCTCTAAATATCAAACAAAATTCAAGCACTAAGAGGAAAGATGGACAGGAATCTGGAGAAAGATTAAGCGAGGAAACATATGTTGTGTTTATTCATTTGTATCTTATTACTTTTTACTTCCTCAGTACTACATGGTCTCATACCTGTTATTATGATCCCTGAGAAAATGAAGACATCTTTCATTTACAAAGTTTTTCAGGACAGCCTTCAGAATCTCTGCCAACTGCCTCAGTATATCTTACAATGGATAAAATTTAACCTGTCTCAAAATTTGCCCATTTTGTAGCAAGCACAAACAACTACTCACGTATTACAGAGACCTAGAAATAGAGCAAACGGCCTCCAAGGTGTCTGGAATGGAACAGATTTTCCATTGTGCAAACTCTGACAGGGAGCATTTTTACTGCCGTGAAGATGTGAGGTGAAACTTTTGGCTGACTGAATACATTGGAAGTTTTGATATCAACTTTAGGCAGCACCTCACCAAGTTTTATGTGTTGGATATTAAATACTACTTCCTTTAGATATAAACCTGAGGGATCCTATCCATATACACATCCTTCTCCACTTTCTCCTCCTCTTTTTCTTCCTGTATTTTACTTCTTATTTCACTCAGTACTTTCCTCCTTTGAATAAGAGTTCTCCTTCTTTTCTTAAAATTGTATAACAAGTGTTTAATGTTGCTATGTTTTTTTAACAGCTCTCATAAATGCTGTTAAAGCCATGTTGTTTTGCTATGATGTTTTCACTTGCAGTAGAGCTAAAGTTTGTGCTTTTAAAAGGCTTAAAAAATGCCAAAGAAACAGTAACTTCATGTATTGGTTTGTAGATAATGTTACTATGAGGACATACTAACATCTGCAATAGCAGTCCTAGTGAGAAAATACTGCTGGTTGGGGGTTTTTTTGACTATCAAAAACTAAATGGTAATTTTCAACTTGCAGAAGCAGCATTTCACAGCCCGCCCCCATTCAGGATATTTATGGTTTTTATTATTTGCGGGTACCAGATTTTAGTGACCTTGAGCTACTGATCAGAACCTTGATTTCCCAATGTCTTCTGATGCTGGATATATCAGTAACCAGTTTATTACCTTTAACCTGCTTTTAAAAAAATAGACAAGGTCTGAAGATACCTTTATAAAGTACAAACATACACGTAATCAGAGCCTTGTCTCTAAAACTGAAAACTCTTTAAATGCAAAGAACTGTTGCATTTATCTGCAGAATAACTGTTGACTGTTATCTGCAGAAATAATAATGATCATTTTCCATGCTTACATAGCACTTTTTTGAAGAGCTGGAAAAATAAATTCTACTGAATTTAACAGGGATAGACAAATCTATTCTACCTAGTTAATTCATATAAACCTCTAAGAAGGTGTTATCACACTTACTTTACAAATGAGGAGAGAGAGATGGAGATGAAAGCTCAACAGAAAAACTGAGATTAAAACTCAGCCCTTAACATCAGTAGACCACACCAATTAATGGATTTGGATGTTGCAAAGTAATATCTCGACATATTTGTAAAATTTAAAAAAAAAAAAATTGTAGTTAAAACAGGATTGCCAAAAAGCAAAACCAGCCACCCCCTTACTAAGGAATATACAGAACTTTTCATTTTAAATGAAAGAGGTCCAAGCTTTTTATATACCCAGAAACTATTTTTATAATTTACAACTATCTCTATAGATAGTTCCACTGACATTGGGATAAAGCTTTAAGATTATTTAAAATTATTTTAAATATATTTTAAACTTAAAAACACTTTGAATAAAAATAAAGTCATATATCTGGAAGTTAAAAAAACCCACCTCCCACAAATATCTTGGGTTGGTTTAACTGAAGCAGAAGAGATATCCAGCTACAGCAGAGTATGATTCACATGAAGCCTCAAGAGTCAGAAACAGAATGACATTCACTCCTTGCAAAAGTGTAGGGAAAGAAAGAAAAAACAAAACCCCTCTGTAAATTACCATCTCTGATTACATTAAAAAAAAGTAAAAGAGGAAAGCACGGAGCATGTTGCACAGTACCGAGCACTACCTGAGAGCTGTGCTTCCCCACACGTGGCCTCATTCTGCACGTAGTGAAATCAGTAACAAGGGTTCTTCTTGACTTGAGTGGATTCAAGATTGAGCTTATTGGCACTGTGCCCAACAGGCATCATTGAAACTGTAAGAGCAAGGCCAGAGACTCCAGTGGGAATCCATGCATTGACTGAAGCATGTCCTTAAGCAGATATCTGAGTCCCATAAAGTCAACAGATTTAAATATGTACTTTAAGCTGAGAACATGCTTTGTTGAATCTTGGCGTTTGGCAATTATTTGAGACATTAAGTTTTACTTATGTTATGACTAAGCTGCTAAAACATTTTGAAAAAAAAAAAAAAAAAATAATGCCGGGGTAATTTTTATTGATGTTTTTACATGAAAAAAAAAATCCTGAAAGTATTATTAATTAATGAAATGACAAGGGCATGTTTAGTTTCATCTCACTACAGATTTGTTCTTGTCATTCCTGGAAACACTGTTTTATGAAGTAAATTCAAAACTGCTATTAAAAAAAAAAAAGAAAACAAACTTCATAAATGTAAATTGGCCTTGCTCATAAAGTTATAGTTCTAGAGACCCCTGTTCTGGAACAGATGAAGAGCCTACCCGTAGACACTTGCAGGAACCTGAAAAGCTAAGAACTTTGTTTTGCAGAAATTGGAGGAAAAAAGGTTTCTATAAGTATGAGTAGTGTAACTATGAAAGAATTTAAGGAAATTTGGCATTTTATGAATGTCCTAACGTTAACTGGATTTGCTAGATGTTCGGGACCTTAGAAAACCAGAATACTTATGAAGACCAGTTGCAGAGATTCAGGAACTTCATTTTAAACACCTGTTTTAGAAGGATTTATACAGACAGATTTCTAGAGACAGATAYCTGTAGATGTAGATATATACTGATTTGTAACAATATACATACCAGTTTATATTTTAGATATAATTTAGAATGAGATAACAGTCGTTACTTTGGTACAACTGGTTGAATTGTTCATTCTCAATGTATTAACTAGTAGATTTATATGTTTACTCTGTTCACAATCACTTGCGAACTGATCTTCAGTTCCATTAATGTGGTTGTTAACTGTAAGGACAGAATAATCAGTCTATTTTGCTAAATTTTTTTTTTTTTAAATTAAAAAGAAATATAACTAAACTTAATTATTAAATGATCCTCACTATTAAGTAAAAAATTAATCTCAATAAATTTGTTGAGATATATAAATATGGATATAAATAATCAGTTATTCTTATTTTTGAACTGATTTAACAAATACTTTCCAAAACTCCCCTGGCTTCATAAAATACAAATTTCCTTAATTTGCGGAAAATTACTTCTGGTCATTATTTTTATAAATTACATGCATTTTAAGAATTTTCTAGGGAATTTCTAGGAACATAACTTAACTGTTAAAGTGAGAGCATATTATTTTTCTTTGTTTCAGAGTGTTCTTTCTTTACTAAGCAAGGCTGCTTATTGTCCCCAAGAAGGGACATAATGATTTCCTTAAAACGCAGCATATACTAATCCCTTCTCCTACAATATCTTTAAGTAATTTATAAGTGCTTATTTCAAACTGAGGAGTTTGACAGTGCCCCTAGTGAATCTTGATATACATGTCTTACAATTCATACACAAATGATACTGCATGAAATATTCATTAGGAATACTCTAAATTATGTACCAAACAACGAGGGTACTGTCGTTGTCACACTTTTCATCTGGTAAATATCCCAGTGGGCACAATGAATTCACTTATATCTCACAAAGAGTTTCCCAACATGTTTCAATTATTTATCTTATGGCTACAATCTTCCATGTGCGCACGCATGTTTTTGTTTTTCAGGCTTTTCTGAAACACACCCACATCTTCAACACTGAGTAAAATAGATAAAACCTATAAAGAAAGGCATTAGCTTGTATTTTACTTTAGTTAAGTATATTTCAAAGCAGTTTCTGTGTTTAGACTGCATTGAGGAGATCTGGTCACAGCATAAACAGATTAGACTTCAAGAGGAGACAGTTAAGTGTTTTTAAAAACTCCAGAAGATTTCCCCATTAATTTAAACTGAAGCACATAAGCAAGAGAATACAGGAAAATGGATCTATACTGCATTTAGAACAGGCAGGCATATAATGACAAGAAGCAACAGGTCTATCATGTGATGAGATGAATGGTGTCATTTGTAACTTCTTAAAATGCAGATGAGGAACACATGGTACTTCCTTGACACATGATGCCAAATGACACTTATCACTTAAAATAAGTAGCTAGAAATCTCAGACATAATAGATCAATTCAGAAAGTGCATGGCACGATGCTAACTTCTTACAAATATTTAACATCTGACACGTCACATTCCATTATTCAATAATATAAACTAACATAATCTTGTTTTTTTAAAGTTTTAAAAATTTAATAGAAACTTAAATTCTTCTACCCACACTTTTCAGTGCCTTAAGCTACCTTTCAAGCTAGAGATACCTTGCAGTTAAATTACTGAGGCACTGAAGATCCCATACAGTGGAAGAGAGAAGGGCTAAGTTGTGTAGATGCAGTGAGAAGCAGCTTTTCTAATGTTCATTTCTCTTAACCCAATGCTATGGTTATGCACAAGTAATGCATACGTAAAGATAGGAAGCCAGGTTTGAACCCACCTGGGCTGATGACAATGCTAAGGAAAGAATGTGGACTATGACACTATGGCACTACCAAGAAAATTCTGTTTTCACTTTCTGGTTTACCAGAGGTTTCAGGGGAAATGCTGGCTGAAACGGTCCCCCCTCCACTCTGGTTAGGCACCACCACCATTGCTCTACAGCTGCTTGTCCCCTCAGCTGGCTGATAAAACTGTGAGGATGCTGTGTAGTAACCACTTCAGGTTTTTAAAAAACATAATTATTTCCAGTGAAGGAGCATGTCTAACCAGGAGCATCTTCCCAATGCATCTCCCAGAACAGAAGTTGAGGCACCACAGTTTAGGTGAAGAAGCAGAATGGGGCAGCTGGAGGCAGCGAAGTGGGAGGTGGGTTTCACTGCCAAGCTTGCATGGAAACTGCATGCAGAGTATACATAATCATCTGATATTTACTCAAAGTCAGAACTTCTTGCTAGGCAACAGGAGCATCACTCTGAAAGAGTATAGGCTTCTAGATTTTATATATCCACAGGTATTAGTGATAAATTTTGACAATTTTGGAGAAACCCCACTATTTTTAAATATTGAAAGTGATGAAAAATATATCTTTCTTACATAATTTATCCTCTCATAATTCCAATAGCACGGCAGGGTTGCATTCCTTTGACATGTGAGAACTCCCTCCATGCAAAAAACCCCTTAATTCTTGTGTTTTTAAGAACATGGCTCTTACTTCTCCTTTTGTCATTACGCTACAAGGAGAACAAAAAGTCTAAATTTTATATTATTATTTTCTTTATTTTTGTAACTACCAGTGCTTAAAACTTTGAACTAATACAAAAAATTAAACTGTTTCATTTTATCATTGTTGTTAACTCTTGAGATAGTTTTAAAAACACTAGTCACAAATAGAACACTATTGAACAGGGTGCTGCAGAAACATGTAACAAAAATGACATTAACAAAGAAACTAAAAAATAGTCTGTAGAAACTAGTTAACATAATCTTTATTAAAAAAAGCTAAAAATAAATTAATAGTAATATATCTGTGTGACTGTTAACCTTTTTTGGTTTGCAGATTCTTGAACGCTTCCATGTCCCCAAAGAAAATCACATATACAAACTTCTTTCCTTAGTCACCTTTTGTGGACAGTTTAAAGTAATACATCGATAGAGAAAAAAGTTGAAAACTTTTGAGTTTAGCAATACTGGCACTTTCTTTACAAACAGTTCTAGAATTGTTTAGGTTGGAAAAGACCTTTAAGATCATCAAGTCCAATGGTTAACCTAGCACTGCCAAGTCCACCACTAAACCATGTCACTAAGCGCCACATCTACACGTCTTTTAAATAACTCCAGGGATGTTGACTCAACCACTTCCCTGGGCAGCCTGTTCCAATGCTTGACAACCCTTTCAGTGAAGAATTTTTTCCTAATATCCAATCTAAACCTCCCCTATTTTAATAAAACCTCTAAACCCTCTAAAACCTCTAAACCCTCCCTATCTTAATACTGAATAAAATACATGTTTAGTAGCACAAGGCACATGCTCCTGACCTTTCTGCAAATAGAGGACAGATAATACAGAATTTGTTTCTAAGATACAGTTAAAACAATAAAATTGTTTTTAATAACAAACAGTTCAGACTTACAGACTTTCTCTTTCAAATGCTACTTTTACTCTCACTCTTTATCCCCACTAGGAAGATGAGATGCCTCAGGGTGAGGCATGTATAAAAGGTTTTGCTGTCCCTTTCTTTTTCTGTCTCCGCTTTTTTAAAACTAATAACTCCCTCTCATAGCATTCTGGGCAAAGCACCTTGGCATTGTATGTTTACTAGAAAGGGGGGGAAAACCCAACAACTATCAATACATGCTATTAAATTTCAGGTAGAGTAGAAGGTTCCCTTTTATGTAACACTTTACTGCCTAACAGATGTTATGGCTATTGACCAGTTTCTCTAAGTTTAAGGTTAAGGCTATGCTAGAACATGACTCTTCTCCTCCTATAAATCTATTTTCTAGAACAGTAAAACCTGCAAAAATAAGAGTGTAATGCTGCTGGCCTGTGTTTCTCTCAGGTAAAACAATGAGAAGAATAAAATTGTGTGTTTTTATTCTTAAAAGGAAGCAGCTAATTATTTAACATTAAATTGGGTTTGTGGGTATGTGCATGTAAAATTACTTATAGACCCTCTGCTGTAAACCCCATTGGCTCTCAGCAGCAGATGACAAAGATTTCAGACTTCTGGGCTCTGTAATAATTTCTGTCACTGATTTCTTACGAAACTTCATGGAATTGAACAGGTTGAGATCTAAGGTGTTTAAATCAGCATTTAGTCCAGTGGCCGGTGCTTTGTTCCTGTGTCAAAGGTCACGCTGGTCTACAGAGCTTGCTTGTAGCCCCTGGACAAGCCCTAAACAGCAGGTATGTGGGCAGCTTCTGGCTGCTCCTACTTTATTTTGGTGGCAGTGTCAGCTTAGGCAGTCCCTGCCACGATTCATTTCTGCTCCCATCTTGCCCCTCATTTCAGCAGGAAAAATGTTTGCGTATTTGCACAGCAGATCAGCAGACTGGTCCAGTTTTTGGTTTTGATTTCTGTCTCTCTAGTTTCCCGGTGGCTTTCTCCACAAACACAGATGCAGCCACCACCACTCAGAAGTATAGTGAGTCATGGTGCTCAGGACAACTGCTGAATGGTTAAAGCAGTTAAGTGCCAAATTTCTTTTTTCATGGAAAGTGCCATACCACCAGCCCATAAAATAATTCTTCCCCTTCTCCTTTGTCAGTGGGGCACTTACCAGCCCATCAGGGGATATGAGCCTAGAGACAACAAGTAGTGTATTTATTTTGAATACAGCAATTTTGTTCCCTCAAAATGCATTTCTACATGAGCTTATTTTGGAAGTTAAAACTATTTTATTTTATTTTATTTTATTTTATTTTATTTTATTTTATTTATTTTATTTTATTTATTTTATTTTATTTTGTTTTATTTTATTTTTGGAACAATGAAGTTTAAGAACTATGAAAATAGCTACAATCAAAAATTCATGGAAAAAGGATCTGCCGCTTTCACATATCCTTGGGCCCAGTCTTGCACTTATTACTTGAATGAAATTCCCCATCACATAGGACAAAACTCTCTAATGTCAACAAAGTTAACCCGTCCGACATTTTTTCAGACGAAATGTCTGGCTTCTCAGAATCAACCAATTTCAGTTCTTAAACAAAACAACTGCTTCCTTCACCTGATTTCGAGAGGAACTTTGCCAGCAAAAAGCCTGCAAAAGTGGCCCCATTGTGTCTACCCGCCCTTGAATGATTGCTGCTTAGCAGTTTCTCTTAAGAAAACTGTGCATAATCGAAGTTAGACAATGGGAAAAACAATGAATATGAATGACTCTGGAATCTCTGAGCTCCTTTGTTATGCTGCCACCAATGTACACAAGAAAGGAGCTATAGATGGGACCATATGAGGTGATCAAAACATTAACCAGACATTGTAACCGTTTTTCAATATTCTCAGCCCCGAGTGTGTGTTTGAAAGAAATGTGCTACTTGGAGCGCAGCCATTTTTTCAGTGTGCGCGGCCTGTATCTTTGCTTACTCATGGTGCTGGTGGTGACAGAAGTGCTGATGCCGGTCCCAGAAGCAGTGCTAGAAATACCTCCCTCTCCCTTCCTCGCATTCAAAGCTAATCCAGAGCCCTGTGAAAGAAAGGTGTGTAATTTTAGAGCAACTTGTCCAGAAACTAGCAGTGAAATGCATAACTTTATGGTTGGCTTTCCTAAAAGTACATTTTAAATGATAATTAAGTCATAAATATTTGAAGGCCAGGTTGCGATACCTTTCCTCGCTGTGACAGATGGTGCAGCCAAGGTCAAGCGTGGTCTGCTCCCACGGGGCATGGCAGTGCGTGGGCTCCCCTGCGACCCCTGCCAGCCTCCTCCCCGCTGGAGGGGTCCAGCTCTAAAGGGTTACAGTCCCTGGCAGCAAGGCATTGGGGTGCCTCGCCTTTCTTGAGCCATCTGCGTGTGCCACATAACAGGCTGCAAAATCTCCCTCCCTCGCTGTGCTGCAGACCTCCCTCCTGGCGGGTGCCGCATGCAGCTTCGTGTTTTAAGCCCATGTAAGGCCAAGAGTCCGACCCCACCTCGGGGCTATGTGTTTCATTGCTTCCATTGGGACACTCATCATTATCCACGTATCTTAAACTCCCAGTTCCTATTAGCCATCTTATTTACAGGATGATATTTGTTTCCACCTGTTTCATGAAGCATAATACACTATAAAGCGTAGTTATATTCAAACTTGTTGGCACCATGGAGACGTGGTGGGATGGCTCCTATGATTGGAGTGTTGGGATGGAAGGATACAGGCTCTTTAGGAAGGACAGGCAGGGGAGACAAGGAGGGGGTGTCGCCCTCTATGTCAGTGACCAGCTGCAGTGCATGGAGCTCTGCCTGGGGATGGATGAGGAGCCAACCGAGAGCTTATGGGTCAGGATTAAAGTGAGGGCAGGGACAGGTGACATTACAGTGGGGGTCTGCTACAGGCCACCCGACCAGGAAGACCGAGCAGATGAGGTCCTCTAGAGACAGATAGGAGCAGCCTCATGTTCACAAGCCATGGTCCTCATTGGGGGACTTTGATCACCCCGATATCTGTTGGAGGGACAACACAGCAGGGCATAAGAAATCAGGGAGGTTCCTGGAATGCATTGATGATAACTTCCTTCTCCAAGTGATAGAAGGAGCCAACGAAAAGAGGTGCTATGCTGGACTTTGTTCTCACCAACAAGGAGGGGCTGGTGGGGAATGTGAAGCTCAAGGGCAGCCTGGGCTGCAGTGACCATGAAATGGTGGAGTTCAAGATCCTTAGGGCACCAAGGAGGGCGCGCAGCAAGCTCACTACCCTGGACTTCAGGAGAGCAGACTTTGGCCTCTTCAGGGATCTGCTTGGTAGAGYGCYRTGSGAYAAAGCCCTGGAGGGAAGAGCAGCCCAAGAAAGCTGGTTAATATTCAAGGATCACCTCCTCCAAGCTCAGGAGCGATGCATCCCAACAAAGAGGWAATCGGGCAAAAATGCCAGGAGGCCTGCATGGATGAACAGGGAGCTCCTGGACACACTCAAACACAAAAAGGAAGCCTACAGAGGGTGGAAGCAAGGACAGGTAGCCTGGGAGGAATACAGAGAAACAAAGCCCCCAACATAAGAAGGACATGGATCTGTTGGAGCAAGTCCAGAGGAGGGCCACGAAGATGATCAGAGGGCTGGAGCACCTCTCCTATGAAGAAAGGCTGAGAGAGTTGGGGTTGTTCAACCTGGAGAAGAGAAGGCTCTGAGGAGACCGTCTTCCAGTACCTGAAGGGGGCCTACAAGAAAGCTGGTGAGGGACTTTTTACAAGGGCATGTAGTGATAGGACAAGGGGTAATGGCTTTAAACTGAAAGCAGGTAGACCTAGATTAGATATAAGGACGAAATTCTTCACTATGAGGGTGGTGAGGCACTGGAACAGGTTGCCCAGAGAAGTTGTGGATGCCCCATCCCTGGAAGTGTTAAAGGCCAGGTTGGATGGAGCTTTGAGCAACCTGGTCTCGTGGGAGGTGTCCCTGCCCATGGCAGGGGGGTTGGAACTAGGTGATCTTTAAGGTCCCTTCCAATCCAAACCATTCTAGGATTCTATGATTCCATGATTGTGTGTGTGTCCCTGCCTGCCTATGTATACACACAAATCAAAGCATTAAACCCATATCTGGTAAATATATGAGATTATTTTCGATCCATTAATTGAATCTGAAATACCTTTAAAAATAAATGACTTTTTTCTGTAAGGAAAATTACTAAGTGGGAAATTATTGGAGGCATACTACACAGTGTACTTTGTGATATCTGAGTCAGGGTTTGTTATTAGGAATGCTATTTGTTAGGCAGTCTTTGTAAACACAGTATGCTTTAGCTGCTGACCTGTTAATTAGTGGGTCATGTATCTAGTTCCTAGTTCAGGGTGGTTTTCTTTCAGGTGAGCTGTATAAAATAGCTGTTTGTGAGATCTAACAAGATCAGAGCACATTGTGAAATGACCTTAAGTCAGAAAAGACTGTATATCACCATGTTATATGTCTACTTTTTTAAAAATATGGTTAAATAAATCATTAAATGATATTACTACTACTACTACTGCTACTGCTAATGATAATAATAACCTGATGCCCAGCTTACTGTGTGTTCTAAGTCACAGTCTCCTCATTTATAGAGATTTTTTTTGGCATAATTTGACAAAAATTAGGAGATAAATGCAATGAGAATTTTTCATTCTACGATCTCATCAAAACTACCTTTTACTGAAGTCTGAGTTATTGCTTGACAACAGTCTCTACATGTAATGCAAATCTCCCTGCATAGGTGAGACAGAGAGTAAAGAACTTTTAAAACTGAAGTAACAATTTCATTTGCGAAATGTGTATTTAGTTAATTAGAAATGAAGCTCCCTGTCACTGCAGTTACAACAGTGAAGTACAATGTAAGCAGAATATACTTGGTAAGATACTGAAGGTCTCTTTTTCTTCAAATTATAGTATTATTATATATTGGTTAATATGTTTTTTTGATAATGAAGCATTGGTTACAATTCCATTATATAAAATTCTCTGTTAACATTATTTTATATGTGTGATAGAAACAGGGCAATTAAATACAAGGATTGATGACTGCTGGCACAGTTGACTGCATAGCCAGGTGCCAGCAAGCAGAAAACCCACAGACAAATTTGTATTTCTTTCCATCTGGCTCCGTATTGAAAAGACTGTGGAAAGGTACGGGTGTAAGTAAATCTAGCCATTTTCATGGCCTTCAGTGACACAATATCTAAGAACTTCTCAGTGTGTTGTTATGCCTCAATTTATTTTTCCTCATAGTGCTCTTATGATACTAAGTTTTTGGAGGAACAACTGTGCGTATTGAGATATATCAAGACTGGTGCGGTACATAAAAAAGCAGACACTTTTCAGTAGCTTTTCAATCATGGCAGAAGCCTGTGCCCTGGGCTAGGCATGCAGGTTCTTTGCTTGGCACACAGAAGTGCAGCATGCAAGGACCATGACAACCTTGTCTATCTCCTGTTTCTCACCCACTCACAAACCCACATCTTAGATCACGTTCCATGGCCCCTTCTCAGAGTTTGGTGCAAAGACTTTTCCTTTTAACACCGCGAGTGTACGTGAGGCAGAGAGAGACTAGCAGCAAGAAGATGGAATAGGGACTAGGGTTGAAAAGTCAAGCCTTTCTTTAAAAAGACAGAGACACAGTCTTTATCTTTTAGTAAGATACCCAAACTTAAAATATTAACTTAAGCAATTGAAATAAACTTTTCAAATTATTCACATATACAGACATTTGTTGTAATATGACAACTTGCTACTGAGTATAGATGTTATCCAAACTTTATTTTCATTTAGATCCTAACCTTACTTTTCTGGTCTGGCTGTATCAATAAGCCAGCTGTGCATCAAAGCATGACACTTCCACTTCATGGAAGGAAAACTTACCATTTTTTTATGGGGTCTCAAAATGCCAGTGGAGAAAATGTCAGTGCAAATCCAAATGTAAATACAAAATGAGCATTGTTCAGGATTTCCTACCAAGAATCTTGGAGATCGTGTGTTGTAAAATTAATTTATAAAGCTATTTCAGGAGTGACCTATATATCAAGCCAAGTACAGTTCTAAAAACTTCCACCTAATCCCTAACGCAGCCAAAGAAGCTGGCATTTTACAACAGTTACTACATGGTATTATTGGCAGCAGTTCTACAAGCAACACATATTAGACTAATTACCATTAAACTATATTAGTTTCTGTTGATTTCCTGGCTAAAAGTTCAGAAGATCTTACCTTTTTCCGTGTAATGTGCTTGCCAGGTTTTACAGAATTCTCAGGACTTCATAAGTAATATAACACCTTGTGTGAAGTCATTTCAATACAGCAATTGTTTTATCGCAGAAATGATCCTCAACCTGGCTCTGATCTAAGAAACGTTTGTGAATGCCACTTTGCCCTTGTCCACCTGTTTTATGTTTCTCCTCCTCCCCTTATCTACCTTTTCCACACAACAAGACAATCCAAAGTGTGGGCCATTTAAGTGTCACCAGGTCTGCAAGGCTTGAAAAGCTCTGCCAGTTAACATAAAACAAAATCACTGTCGGTTCCATGGAATCACATTTCTCCACCGCAAAGAAAGTCGAGAGGACAGGAAAGGTAGCTTTAGAGTGGGGGTTTGAATGAAGACACTTTGTGAATGTGAATGGAAACTCTACATTCTTTGTTATTTTAACAGGCTGTGTCTGTTCTCCTTGAAAGAAATTGTATGAGAGAAGATTGAATTAAGTAGTTTTTATTTTATTTCAATGCTCTTGTGCACTTCTACAAAGATCAACTTACTTAGCCATGTAATAAACTCTTGTTTTACAATAGTTCTAGTGCATATTATACCACTGTAGGTATCTGCAAAGTATGGAATCAGAGCAGGGAAACAAAACATTTGTTTCTTTGGTGAATGAAACATATATCATTACCTTCATTCAGTATGTCAGATATGACTTGAACCTTTGCAAGTCAGTCAGAGCAATGCCCAAGTGCAAGTTAATCGACTTTGAGCAGTTTGCACCTATTCAGATCACTTTTTAACTCTTTGCAATTTATCATTTGGTAGGTTAGTGTTTATTCTTCCTATTCTGTCATTCTTGAAGTAAACATGATAAAAATCCTGAAACTTTCTCAGAGCAGAAAACATAATAAAATCTGCCTTTTAGCAACCAAACACCTCTTCATTACAGGCATTTGTGATTTTGCACAGCTGTAATCTGCAGAAACAAGTATAAATACTTAAAAAAAGATGAAAATCATCTGCATTGTTATTAAATTATGAAAAATTATGTCTTTAAAAGAACTCATTTAATCTTTCACCAAATTCTAAGACCTTTAATAAGGCTTTTACTATTTTAAAGTTTTTCTGTGTGCCTTGTACTTCTGGCTCCATCTAAACTGGTTCTAGCGGAAACAGGCTATGCAGTCAAAGTTACATTAGCTTACAAATTAATTTTACCAGTGTGATGCATTGGCTATAGAGTTTAATGAAAGAAAGTGGCTGAGAAACAACATAAATGACAGTGCTATAAAGAGGTTAGTGAAATAAGAGGGCATTAGAAGGAAAGAAAATAATTCTGGGTAAAATATGTATGTCTAAAGAAAAAGAACATGAGAATTAAGCTGCAGTAAGTCTTATATATGTCCTGCTTTGGAAGGATAAATGAGGTTTTCTATGTTACATAGCTTTTGTTCTGGCCTTCTTTTTTTTTTTCCTTCTAAGAATAAACTTCTTTCCTATGGAATCAGAAATTTCTACAAAATTTTAAACCTTTCTAGTGAATACTAAACTGAGTCTAATACTGTTTAATATTTGTCTTTAATGGAACAGAAAATTTAAATGAAATTGAGTTTCACAGAAAGTGTTCTGATCTATCCAAAGGAATGTTATCATACAAGAAGTTCCTCATATAGTTATCATACAGGAATTGCTGAATCAAATAAGAATGTGAGAAATTCCTGGAAGAAATTTAAAAGACTGCTGTTGTGATAAGCAGAATGATGTTACTCTGAGCAGGAAAAGGAGAGAAAAGGAGGAAAAACTTGCATTTTCCAGGAAACAACTTTAAATGAAGTTCACTTGGTCTTCCAGTAAACTGGAGTTTCTATAGGGAAGATGAAAATACAGACATTGGATGGAAATACTTTACTTGAATCATGGAAAAAAAGAGTTTATAGGATCAAATAAGATTATTCCTGACAAATTTGCAGAGAAAGAAACGATTACATGCTATTAGAAGTGTGATTCTCACTGTCTGAGGTGCTCTAGAAAGATAAAGGACCATATAATCTTATTGGTCAAGGATCTATTCGTAAGATTGTTCCAGCATAATATTGGATATTTTCAGAAGTTCACATACTATGGAGAAGTACAGATACTGGGTTCTATGGTTAAAGATGGATAAAATGCTTGCTAACTGGAAAGAAACAGAATTTCTATGTTTACTTCCAGGAAGATGCAGCACAGGAAAAGCATGCATATGCGTTTCGCACTTTTCTGGGCAACTGCTGTGGCTCTGTCACTTCACTCTCAACCTGCAAAATTCTGTCCAGAGTACCACTACATGCAAGTCAGTCACAAAACCACCTATTGATTTCACAGAACTCAGTTTAGCTGCTAATGGAGAATAAATTTCATTGAATGCTGCCTCAGTATGTTAAATCTGTGATCATTCATGTACTATATTTGAATTTTGAAAATTTCCAATGTTTTCCAAAAAATGAAAATTACAAAACTATAAATTATTAATAATAAAATTTATAAATGTATGCATCTACAATTATGTATTATACACATGAGAATATTTTAAGGATATGTTAGACTTATGAGAAGAAAAAAGCTCTGTCACAAAAATCATGTCAAGAAATTTAAAAAGACATTAGTGAACGAAAACCTTTTAATATATTTGATACCATAAAGGGAGAAAATATTTAAGCCTATAGCTTAGGTTTTTCTTTCTTTAAAAAAATACTTTGTATGGTGATGAGACATATTGGAGCTGGCACTCATAGATAGAAGCAATTGGGAGGTGATTTTTTTCCCTATTACTTGACATAATTTCTTTTCTTCTACTTGTGTTTCCCTTCCCATATGTTCTGAGTCTGGGAACACATATCCTTGCCTTTTACAAGAAGTCAATCTAGCCTCATCCTGTATTGAAAGTGCTAAACCAGCAGATGTTAGGGTGTCTTGAAGAGTCGTCCTTGTTGCTGTAAACAGCAAACTCAACATAGTAAAAGACATGAGAAGTCACTGTCTTGTACCAAGAAATGGAGAACAGGGCATTCTGGCACAGTCTATGGTAAACATTGTGGCTGAAAAGAAAAACAAGAACAAGAGCCAAGGTATGCTTGGTTCTGTGAGAAAACCTGTGTAATACGAGTCTAGTGCACTGCAGAAACTCCTGAAGACCATGCTGCTGTTGTTCAGAAGTTGTTCTTGCAATGATGGCAAGGCCATAGAGGTGCTTGGGTGCTGTACTTCCAAACAAGAACAGTTTTAATTTATATATCCAATTCAGTGTTTTTTTTATTCATGTAACAGAATTTTTGTTACTCTGGTTTATGAATAAGACTATGTTAGATATGGCAATTTAGTTATCACAGCAGCATCAGTGATTTACAATGAGTCAACCATACTGTTACATAAACAGATCATGTCATTAAAAAAATGTTAGCCTTCCAGAAATGATCCAATGCTGAAGTTAGTGGGTGAAATCCTAGCTCCCCTGAGTCAATGGCTTTATTGCTTACATCACCCACTATCTACAAGAATAATGTATTATCTTTGTTATTATTGCCTCAAGAATACCTCTTACAGATTATTGTATACCAACAAGTTGCTACTACCTCTTACAACTACTAAAATGAACTGTTTCTGGATTAAGAAAAAAAAAGGCTGACGTGTTTTGCTGAGATACTCTGAGCTAAACAAACTGTCAGATTTAATGACAGAAAGGAATTTTTCCTCATGTCAGATTTTTTTCTTGGCCTTCTCAGCATGAAGTTTTGAAGTTTAGCATGGGATTTATTTCACTCCTTTAAAACATGAAGTGTGACCCACTTCCTAGAATCATCTACATATTTCTGTTAAGACATTCCTTGCTGTAACAAGAACCCAGGATATTGTCAATATATTTTGCCACCCCTGTTCTCGCAACACATCATTTTTGTCACTTTCAAACTCTTGTTCTGTTGGTCTTAATTTCTATTTTAGGGTGCTGGGAAGGGTTTTCAGGGACATGTTATGAACAATTCTGTCCTGAGCATCTATTAATCTCAAGATTGGAGTACTGTGGAGGTTTCTATTTAATGGCTGATGTTGTTCGTTCCACTTTTATGTTTCAAAATTATGTTAGATCCATTCTCATATATATGCACACCAAAAAGAAATGTGTCCTATCACTATTGAAAGCTAAACCAATACATTGAGTGCATGTAATGATCTGATGGTAGAGTAAAAAAGTTATTTTAAAGGAGAAATACAGAGGAAATCTTTATTTCCTGTAGGATTTATTCTGTAAACTTGACATCTTTAATAAGCATCCTATATCTTCACAAAATATTTATTCAACTTCCACTTAACTTTTACCATTCTTTTGCACTAACTGTAGTAAGTGTTATTCCA
The DNA here is from genome assembly GCA_035582835.1 of Phoebastria nigripes. NCBI lineage: Eukaryota > Metazoa > Chordata > Aves > Procellariiformes > Diomedeidae > Phoebastria > Phoebastria nigripes. The sequence goes on along the minus strand of JAYKAV010002939.1, from coordinate 68,395 downwards.
GTTAGAGCTATGTATGTATCCAGCAGAACCATTCCACCCTCCATCTCCTAATTTCTTTCAGCAGCGTCCTATAATTTAATTCAATTCCAAAATAATTTATTTTCAAGTAATTTCATCATGAAGGACTGTGACTGACTGCAGCCGATCCATCAGTTTGCATCCTGTTCGGGTGGCACTCAGCGTCCGTAGAGCTTGGACAGGCACTCTTAGGAACATGAAATTGCAAAGGCAAAAGGCTTATTTTTATCCTATGTCTGCTGGTTTTCATGATGTTGATGGTAGAAAGTCTATCAAGTGGGTGACTGCAGCAGTTCAGAGTATTCAGCTCTGCTTCGCCTGTGGTCCTCAAAAAGCTTGCTCAGACCATAGCATTTACTGGTTTGAACGTGGATTGTTTACTAATTTGGCACATATGCAGTAGGAGTTTTGCCTGAATACGTGCTTCAGGATTAGCCCTAATATTAAGAATCTACATAATGAACTGTCACAAAGAAATGCTGGATTTGTCAACCTTGCACAGCTGTACTTTGCATCAGCCAAACAATAAAACAGTCCCTGTTGCCTGGTATTTATGTGCTGAATGATGTATGCCTGCCAATTATAGTGCTTGCAAAAACATGTATACGAGTGATGTGGACATAAGAGGCTGTTGCAACTGGTGTTTAGTGGAGCAGTCTCATAAAAGAAAAAAACCACCATACCTCATAATACACACTGATAACATTTTATCCTTGAATCAAACTGATCTAGGGGCATACGATTGTTTTCTAGGATACAACTATTTACTTCAAGTTTTTAGCATGTTATTTTGTACTCCCAAGTCTCTAGCCTTGTCTGTTTTAAGGAAAATAAAGCTAAAAAATACTGGAAATTTCAAAATTATATGCTTTCTTGTTGATTTCTGGATCAAAGGGTCCATAAGTCCAGATTTGACTAGTCAGACTTCCAGAAATGTATGTAAGTTTCTGGCATGGGAATGCAGCATACCTGGGAAGCAAGGGCAGGACTTTTACTTTCATTTCTATTCCTATTTCCCCGGAAGTCTTGTGGCACCTGCCATAAAAGAACTGTTTTATTGATGAAGAGAAGTGTAAACCCTGTAATTCTGTATTGCATGTAGTGCAATGCAGTTTGCTGCATGACTTTCACCACTCAATATAAAAATATTTGCCCAACTGTCATTACACAGGGTAAAAAAAAAGACTCCAAGTTCACATACTGTTTCTTTGTCCTGTTTCATTTCATTAAAACGCAGAGGTAGGCTCCTGTACTCAGCTGGTTCTTGGACTGTCAAGGAAGCCTTGCCTTAGAAAAATATTGAATGTTTCACAAATTGACATTAAACATGACAAAAAAAATGCACCTTCATTCAGTTATAGATAGTTTTCTGTTATTGCTTGCTTCTCCATAGTACAGGTGCTTCACTGTGCACAGCTGGTTTTCAGGCCCTGCCAAGACTAGTTGCAGAAAATAAAAATATTTGCCAGCTTCACTTTAACAACAACAACAATAACAAAAGCTTTTATTTCTTTGTACTCTATGTACATGAAAGTAACAGGTCCACACTGCCTCCGTTACAGGAATCTGGCACAGGGAAACTGCTGCTGGCTAGCAGCCAAGCATTTTCTGCAGACTACTACTAGCAGTAACAGTTTTCATTGGCAGAGGATTTGTCTCCAGTTCAATCCAAAGGTAGAAGAAGATTTCAGTGATTTTTTTCATGTCTGCAACTTTCTCCCTTATCTTGTGTCCATTATTCCCGTCCTGAGACCCTCAGCTCTTCTCAATTAAGCATATATACCAACATAGAAAACTAACTCCTTCCATTTGCAGCAGCTCAGCTCTGGCTAATGTTACATTACTTTTACCGCTACTTCAAATAGAAAACAGCCCTAGGTTGTAAGAGTTTTCTGTTCTTGTAACTATTGAAAAGAGATTTGGCTGAGCATCCTGTCCAGTTTGAACGTGAATATCACTTGTCCAGATCAGCTCAGCTGAACACCAAGCTTTGTGATCTGCACAAGAATAGGTGAGGGAAAACCAAATGAACAAATGCTTTTGGAAAAAAAAGGTCTTCAAACCATCTTGGTTCGTTTTTGAGAATGAGAAGAAATAATCTGTTATATTATTATGAGACTGCTTTCTCCCTCTAGTGTCAAATTTGAGACCTAGGCCCATGTCTTGCAATGTTGCCTCTACCCTATGAAATCACCAGAGCTGTGTAGGTGCTTACTACAAAGTTTGCAATACAGAAAACTCCTTTTAATTCTAAAAATTAAGAGAGAGGAGATCTCTCCTTCCTCTCCAAAATGCGCAATGAGTACAGTTACTGCATGCCTTCCCATGTGYGCTCTGTGGTTGAAAAGCTATTTCTGTAAAATAGGGGCCATTTGTACAAGGTATTTATACACACTGGGATAAACTTAACGAGATGCTCATCCCACTTGTAACTTTTTTTTGGGGGGGGGATTATTTCTTCCCCTGAGGCTGTATGACAATTCAAAGGAAGTATATATGAAGGTCTTGAGACTCAGGAACATTGTGAAGAAGAGAACTGAGAAATGCACAGTTGTAAAAATGAACGGTAAATAGTTCCTCTGTGCCAGCGAAGGATAACAAATCTCAGGAATCTATCTAAACTTGTGTGCGTGCATTTTAATCCTGGTTACTGAAGTCTGGGAGATTTATATTGCTAATTTTTCTGAAGCCAGGACTTCATACCAAACCAGTTCCTCACATAAACTTCAGGATGGGAAGCAAATTCTTCTGAGATGTGCACTTCTTTTCCTAAGTAAAAGAAAGAAAAAATATGGCTCTCCTCACTCACCACAGACAAGACATCTTCAACAGATGCACTTTGGCCCTACAACACCTCTCTCAGCCATTTGCTGCCCATACTTCTATATCCACTGCTTTCCCAGCAACTTCTTCTCCAGGCTATGGGCAGAGGCACCCCTGAACATCACAACTCTGAGGCATCAGCTCTTGACATCAGTGGATGTCTGCAGTACCAAAAGAAGCCAAGCTGGAGAAGTRCAAATCTGGGTGACAACTCCTTTTGAATAATCTATTTAATTGTTTATCCTCACCTAAGCTTGGAATTTCAGCTTCTAGTTTCCATTTCCTATAAAGATTTGCTTCTCCATTCTTTGTGGCACTGAGACATTGCAGGATATGGGGAAGGACGAGTTCATTTACTCCCCCCTCTCAGTTTTTCCCCCCTCTCGATTAGCTTGTCCAATATAATTATGCATTAGGCATCTTTATGTCAGCTTACGGACATTTTTAACTCTTATCATCCCTTATGAAACAGTGGTAAATCTTTGCAAATCACCACGAATCACACATGTACTTTGGTAATATAACTTAAAGCAGCCTGTTCTTAGTAATTTAGAGCATATACTAGCATCCACAACACAAATGAGTCATCTAACAGAGAAGAAGTATACATATAAATATTCCTGTTTCCAAGCTCACTTGCAGAGGGGCCCAGCTAATTAACCACAAGCATATAGATATTAAACATTAAGTAGGGATTTTACTGTAAATAGACAGTATAGTATATTTTACTATAACTTTGGGTTTGTGAGATTTTACAACCCCTTAATATCCTTATAGAATACATTAATGTGAGAAATTTTACCTCTAAAGCTTCCTGCTTCTGAATGATGAAATACAGACCCAGGATTTTGTTACATGGAATTCATTAATCCAGTTTCAAAAATGAACCTTACTTTAAAATGAGTTTACACAGTAATTTATCCCTTGAATAACATAATCATTTCACAGGATTTACTCATTGACTACAATAATGTATTTCTTCCTATCAAAAATCCACACATATTTTAAATACACATATATCTTAAATACATATATGTCTTAACCTAAAAACAATGGAATTGTCTCAGTTTTTCAAGAAATGTTTGGAAATTAAAGACTAACATAACCATTCTGTGTCTATAGAATCCAAACAATGCTAAACTCAGATTCTGAATTTACAGACTTGACTGTAAACTAATGTCATAAAAGATTTTCCCTACTGCAGAACATAAACAGCTAAGAAAATAAATGATTTTTTATCTTCAAATCAGAAAGGTTAATTAGGAATGACTATTCAAAACTGATTCTTTGTTTCTTTCACAACTTAAAAAGAATACTGCTAGTGAGTAGTGACAGTGCTTTACAACATAACCGAGTCAAGAAAGCTGAAATAGCTTTCTCTATTTCAAATTTCTTACACATGGCTATGAGGTAACAGTTAGAGTTGCTTGAAATTCAGAGATCCCACCTCAGGAGAAACTTGACATTTAACTTTTTCTTTTTCATCCTACAAAGAAAAATTTGGAATTTTCCACATTACGTAAAATTTCTAATAATGTTATTTGGAAATATCAACACATTTTGATCTAAATAAAATGCCAGACATGAAAAAACCTGAAAGATTTYATTAAAATTTGTTTCAACAATTAAAAATGCTAAATCTCCCATTGCCATATTGCGTAAAGGGTTTGGACATCTGATTTCAGTTCTCTCTGCTGGATCATGTCCTCAGGGGTGGCTGTGTCTCCCATAATGTGCTTATATGACCAGGCTATTATGCACCTGAAATTATGGAATAGAAGAATGTGTTCTGTGACGTCTTTTTTCTACCACTATGTGGATAAAGAAAAATATGATTTTTACTACTTATTAATTAGTTGTGGGTTCTGTGTTTTACTGGAGGACAAGAAACTACAGAAGATGGGCCACAATCTGAATGTCACAATATTTTAAAGTGCATAGGATTACAATTCAGGTTTTTAGAAATTCATTCACAAAATTTGACATGATACAATTAATGTGGTTGGATCTTTTGGCTTAATGTCTTATTCAGTAAAAACTTCAACAACTGTATTTAACAGGAGTGTTAATTAGGAAACAACATTTCCTGTACAGCTAGTACTATAAATCCATCATAAAATAAAATTGCTTATATATGATCCTTGACTTCAATATTAACCTGAGGAACTGACTCACAATCAACTCACATCTTACTTGTTGCTTTTCCTTACTGCCCCAGAACAGGCGCCCCACTCAAACTGATTTCTTTGGAGGAGTTGTATTTTATAAGCAGGGAATAATTCAAATTTCATTTAGCTAGAATGAGGCCAAGAATGAGCCTCTGTCCCAGTTGCTAGGACAGCCACTTTGGATATGGGAAAACATCTGGGTCATGCTCCAGTGATTTCTGCAACTTAGGTGAAACGCTGAATAAAATAAATAAATAAATTAAAAATTATTATTATTATTATTATTATTATTATTATTATTAATAATCAGAGTGAAGTCCAAAACATGAGTTTCTGTCCCTATATTCCCAATAGGTGTCCTGTTCGCTTGCTTTGTTTTCTCTTCCTGATTTAACAAATCTTACTGAGCAACAGCACATGTTTAACAAGAGATGAAAAAACCACTCTGATGTCACTGGGGACTCCTCCACAGCTGTTTGCAGAACCATAGGACAACTCAAGTTGGATTTGGGGCTGGAAGGGATCTCAGGAGGTCTCTAGACCAGCATCCTTCTCAAAGCAGGGGCAGCTAGTGGGTCAGACCAGATTACTCAGGGCTTTATCCCATTCATTGTGGCCTTTTTAGCCCAATCATCCAGCCAGTGTTTTGTCCATCTGGTTGCCACCCAGACTGTACATCTTAACTTGGATACAAAAGTACTGTGGGAGAGGGGTGAGAAAAAGAGGGAAATAACATGGATCTCTCATGCCCTGGGTGAGTTCCCCGATCACAAAACTTTTGGATTTGGAGTTGGAGACAGGGAAAAAGGTGAGAACTGACAGCATAATTTCTTCCTTTTGCTGTATTTCCAAGTGGTAGTAGCATGAGTTGTCCAAAACAGCTCTGGAAACATCTTGTGGACTTGGATACTTTCAGCAGGTGTCAAGGAAGGAGCATGTAGCTGCTGTGCCTTGGCCATGCTCCATATGTGCCAGGCTCTACCCTGCTGTGTTTTGTCAGGTCTGGGGGATCCCTGGGTGTGCACAGGGACAGAGATGTTAGTGTCTGAGAAACTAGTGTCAAAATGCTGGTCAGTGACAACCTGGAGTGTGTTTGGACTTGTCAGTGTTTAAGGGGCTCATTTTAGGTTGTAAAGTTAGATTCACATAACAAGATTCTGCCTATGTCCCATTTTTGGCACCAAAACTGTGAGGAGCAGGTTTCCTCTTTGTTCGTCTAACACCATTTTGGAACCCAAATAGACTACAGGTAAAAGGAGAAAGTAATCAGAGGGCTGTCTACAGAATTAAGATTGAGATTTTCAGACCATTTTAGTGGATGTGTTTTAATGGAAGATTTGTAACTAAATGCTTATCAAGATGTTTAACTTTGGGCATTGATATTTAAAATAAATCTTTCAGGCCTGGAGCTGTAACCAAACACAGCTATATACAATATTATCTCTTTGCTGAAGTGTTGCAGCACAAAAAGGAAAGGATACTCTTCTGGGGGAGAGCTAGGCTGTAGTCCTGTCTTCTTGAAAAGTAGAAGCTTCCTACTGGGAAGGTTACATTTAAGGAAATTCTATTATGCAGCTGACCATTTACAGCCCTTTAGTATGAATTTTCCATGTAAGAATCTCAAAACTGTTAATTAATTGGGCTTTAGTTCATACAGATTATTCATACATTTATTTTTCAAAAGCTCTTAAAATATTCAACAAAGAAACTGCTTTGGCTTTAAAGCCTGAACGATTGTAAAAAAGTGAAAGGTTTTCCCTTTCTGCATCTTACACATAATGATATATAAAAAAACATATTACATTGGTTTATGCATACACTAGAGTTTATAAAAGAGGTAATTTGCATACTAAGCCTCACTAATTATTGAAATCCAACATCTTAAAAATGCTACCTTGATAGTATTTGTATGTCATAGAATCATAGGGTGTTTGGGGTTGGAAGGGATGTTTTTATACTAGAAAGACCATCGGACTATAACAGATACAGGGCTATATACTCAGCTGGCAACTCTAATGCTTTACAACAGCTGACAATCCAAGCTAATACTCAACATATGTGAAGTCCTTAGTGCACAGAAAATCAATAGCAAAATTTCCCATGGTTAGGTGACTTCCCTGATCTGAAGGCTGATATCACTAGAGAAAGAAATCTTCCTTCCCTTCCCTCCTGATTTCCTGATGGATTCAAACTCTATTGAAACAAATAGATTTGTTTCAATTGGTCCCTGAGTCAGACTGTATAGTAGCTATTTTTCAGGTAATCCTTGAGAATTTATTTATGAATTATTGTGAATAATTTTTTCTGTTTGTTTAGAAGTTATTTGATTTGACCTTGCAGTGTTTACATTTACTCACTGCCAGCCTTAATCACAAATTTCTGCTGTTTGGTTGAGTTAGTGTAATCTCCAAAATAAGAGAATAATATATACATTATTATACTCCTTCAATGTTGAAGCTAACAAAAGAATGATAATATTTATACTATTTATACTAGACATAGCAGTCTCAGAAAAGCAATTAATACTCTCTTGGGCTGTCTAAAGTCAGGCAAAATGGTGTAACTGGATAAAGGATTTCAGATCTGCCACAAACTCCCTATGAGACTGTGTGCAAATCACATAGAGTTTTGACATCTCAGTTATCTGTTACTTGTTTTTCAACAATTCTTTGCTTGTTTTAATTCAAAGGAGTTCTCACCTTTATGAAGGAAGAAATTTTAATACTACTGTGATGACAGTCATTGGCAAACAAACTCTTTATGTAACATTGTCTTCACTTTCAAAAGTTTTTCCGTCTCAACTAATTTTTGAATATTTCTAGGTCTTTCTATTTCACTGAGGATTTAGAAATGTCCAAAAGCTGCTTTGTTTCAGAAGAACACAACCAGAACTTTCTGCATTTTTCCATGAGGAAAATTTTGGGAGAAATGTTTTGAGAGTGACTGATAGACTTCATTGCTACAAAGTCAAAATGCTTGGTTTTAACATTTTTCAGTAAAATATTGGCTATTTTTAATGTTAATAACTTCTAGCATGTAACAGCAATCTCACTTCACCCCTTCTCTTAAAACTAGGTCCCCCTTGACATTTGATTCAAAGAAACAGTTAAAAACATTTCATTCCTAAAATGTCAAAATGAAATTTTTCATCACAGTGGGTAGCAGTTGCTTTCTAATTTTTCCCTTAGTTTCTCATAATGTACAAGGGAAACTGGCTGAATTTTGTGCAGCATTTCTGTTTCTATGGCACTGTATTTTCAAAGGAAGAACAATCCAGCCAGTGTTGCTCTGAGTGGCTGTACGTGCAGGGTGCAACTCTTGGCTCTGGGCTGGTACTCTCCATTTGAACCATCTGGAATTCTGTTGGGAGTGAAAGCCAAGAGAAATTGGCATTACTGGCTTTTTCAGGCTTGCCCACTATCAGTAGAACAGAACACTACTTGAAAGGTTGAGCTTGGTTAAGGATGATCTTTGTGAAACCACAAGAAGTTTTTTCTCAGTAATATATAGCTAAGTGAAAAAGAAGAGACATGTCTCAAAATCTAGGAAAATTTTGATTTACTGTCAAATAAAAGCATAATCTATGATAGGCATTAACAAAGCCTAAAAGGAGAGCTACTTTAATAGATTAAAAGAAATGCTTGGTTTTGGATGGAAGTGGAATTTAATTCAATTGAAAATGAAGCAAAGTTTAGTGTCTTGCAATTCTAATTATTTTGTTTTTATAGATATAAGAATTGTGAGAAAGAATGCATTGTACACTGATGACATTTGCTAGGAAACAGAACTCGAGAGAAAGATAAGATTATTTTCAGATGGACCTTTTCAAATTTAATAGACTTAAAGGATTATGAGCTCCTTGAAGTGGTAAATTAAATAAATTACAAAGAAAATGTGGGCACTTAAAGACTGAAGGGGACTATACCATTGTAAGTTATGCTGTCTGGTTTAGAAACATTGAATAAAGTTATTAAAATTCTTTGGAAGAAAGTTTAAGAGGAGTTAAAAACACAAATTACATTCTGAGATATATAAAATACTTTATTTTGGCAGCTATCTAGTAACACCTGCTATACTTAGAGCTGTAGAACAGTTTCCATTAAAACTCCCTGTTTTCTCATAATTTTCCTAAAAATGCAACCTTTGGGGTTGAATCCTTGATCCTGTCTAAAAGATTTTTTTTCAGTATCAACCATTTTTTACAGATGCCAACCTTTTCCCCATTTCTCTAAATGCCTAGAGCAGGCTAAGTCTGCAACAATTTATAGAACGATTACAATTATTTTCATTGAGTATAGCCCTAGCAAAAGAAAGGAAAAAATGTCATTAATGAATTAATCTTCCAGTCTTCCTCCTCAGAATTCTGCAATGTTTTATCATTCATCATTCTGGTGTTTTATTATTACCATTTTTTTCTGTACCCCTTTTCATATACAACCTTCTTAAAATGTAGTTACTAAAAATGGACAGGGTACTACAGAAGATTATTTAGCAGCACCAAGAATAACTAACCACCTCTTACTTTAATGATTGCGTTAAGAATACATCAAATTATTTTTTTTTTTAAAGTGGCGTCACAGTGCAGGCCAGCACGGGGCTTTTGATCTGCTATTGCCTTCAGATCCTTTTCTCAGACAGTGCTGAAGAATCATTTCTGCTCAGTTTTTGTGTATGTATTCCAACTGTAGTATCTTGCCTTTGTCTTATCTTGCATATTTTTTACATTCCTCCAGTCAGCTGAGATTTTCTGAATTCTAATATTGTCCAGTAAACTGCCTATCTCTCTCTGGTTTTTTATTCCATCTTTTAAATTGTTAATGAAAGTAATGATTAGACTCAGCTATTTGGCCATGCAGACCTCAACATGGCCTCTCTCGGACCATTATTTTGACAGGTTCCTTCTCTGTTCTTTGAAATCAAATCTGGCATCCTGGAAGGTAGTAATTAATAACACTGGGATAGTGCTGGTTAGTTGTTTACAAATTCCAGAGTAAACTTTATTTGACCTTACTGACTGATTATACCTAGAGGAAAAACGCTTTTTCTTTTTTTTTTTTTTTCTTTCTTCTTTTCTTACTGCTCCTTCATGTAAAGTGCACTCAGGTCACATTAGACATTAAATATATAACATTAACCATATCTGTTTAATCTGATGTTTATTAATAGATATACAGTGGGAGTCAAAGTATCTTATTTAGACACTTTCTCAATAAAGTATCATGTGAGATATAAATGCATCTAAATTTCCTTCATAATCTTCTTTCACCATTATGTTTCTACAATCTTCTCCCTACCATTTTTGTTCTTTGTCACTTGCAATCCCTTTTGCTTCTTAATCATTCTGGTTTTATAAACATTTTCTGTGAACCATTCCCTAATAATTATTCTGGCTCTATGTTTTATTTCCCATGATTGTGACTACTCCATTTTGAATTTTAGATTCTGTTGATATAACCACAATGATATTTTTATCCTGTTTCTTATCCTTCTTGTATGTGAAAATAATTTCCTCTTAGCTAATTTTTAATAGATTCTTTCAATAAGATTCAGTGTTTTAAAGCCCAATTTTCATGAGACCTTGCCTATTGATTAACTATATTTCCTTAAGTTAATTTTCTTATTCTATTGCTTTTACCTTTTTTTTTTTTTTTTTGAGTTATGAACTTTATTGTTTTTTTTCATCCGAATTGTCTTCTGTCTTTAAATCCTC
>JAYKAV010002939.1:0-57660 GCA_035582835.1 Phoebastria nigripes | reverse complement strand
ACCCCCCCCACCGCCTTGGTTGCTCCAAGAAAACTCGTGGAAATGTTTGAGGCCGATCCCTTTTCCATTCGTACAGGTTCTCCCTCTCCCCCCTTCCCCTCTCCTTCCTTTCCCAGAGAGGAGCCGGAGGTGGGATTTCGGAGCGGTTTCTCTCCGGGGAGGGGGGGGAAGCTCCGCTGGGGTTTGCGGGCTGCGCCGCCTTTGCGCCCCGCCGGGGTGCCTCGGGGGCGCGGGGGGCGGAAGGCTGCGCGGGCGCGGAGGCATGCCTGCGGGGGCTGCGAGCGGGGCGGGAGGGGGGACGGGACTTCGGCGTGTTCTCCCTGTTGCGGGGAGCCGGGCACGGGCGGTCCTGCGCGCTCCTGCCTCGCCGGGCACGCGTGGGTTTCCGACAAGCCCCGGGGGGAGGTGAAGGGAGGGCGCTGCGGGGTTGGCGAGCGCCAGGGCTGTCTGTACCCCTGTCTTGGGGGAGAGCGAGCAACCCGCCTTTCAGTGCGTGATTTACGCCCGTCTGTAGTGGCGTTGGGAGATCCGTGCAATTCGGAAGTGAGTGCACGTCTGGTATAAATATATATGTGTGTGTGTGTATATGTACATATATTTCTCGTGTGATGAAATTAATTCGATCCATAAGACGAGGAAAGTTCTCCCCCAGGTTCTTCTATGCAGAGGATATGTGTGGAGGGGAAGGAAAGCCTTAATTTTTGCTTTTACTTTTTTTTTTTTCCTTTGGTGGGTTTACTTTGTAACAACCCCCTTTCTCCTTTTTTTTTTTATTTTTTTTCTTTTTTTTTTTTTTTTTTTTTTTTGAGTTATGAACTTTATTGTTTACTTTCATCCGAATTGTCTTCTGTCTTTAAATCCTCATCCAGGTCCTGCCTATCAGCTAGAACTGAATTTAAAGTAGCTGTTCACAAAACCTTGAAAAAATGTTGCATACGTTCTTTCGTTGCCTGTGTGAAGACTCATATACTGCAAGTGTGATGAAGTTTGGTGTGTCCAGTTCTGGGCTCCTCAGCACAAGAAAGACCTGGACATACTGGAGAGAGGCCAGTAAAGGGCCACAAAGATGATTAAGGGATGGGAGCACCTTACCTATGAGGAAAGGCTGAGAGAGCTGAGACTGTTCAGACTGAAGAAGAGGAGGCTCAGGGCAGATCTCATCAATGTATATAAACACCTGAAGGGAGGGTGCAAAGAGGACCGAGCCAGGCTCTTTTCAGTGATGCCCAGTGACAGGACAAGAGGTAAGGGGCACAGACTGAAACACAGGAGGTTCCCTCTGAACATCAGGAAACACTTTTTTCATGTGAGGGTGACTGAGCATGGGAATAGGTTGCCCAGGGAGCTTGTGGAGTCACCATCCATGGAGATACTCAAAGGCCATCTGGACTTGGTCCTGAGCAACTGGCTCTAGGTGACCCTGCTTGAGCAGGGTCACTGGACCAGATGACCTTCAGACATTCCTTCCAACCTCAATTATTTTCAGTTTAAAAAGCTCTATCTTAAAAGCAGAATTTGAACATTGGAAGTATTTCTTAGGATCACGCATAAGCAATGAGGCTAAAACAAAATACTGAACAGGTTTTATTACTGAGGATTGTCAGCGCTGCACAGTAAATGGTCTCAAATTTCTCGAGGAAAAATTAGAATGTGATAATGAAACTAAGGACTGCACTATAATGGATTTATACTTATATATATAAGAGGTTAACCAAGGGTTTCACAGGTAGAAGATTCTGGCATTTCCTTTTTCTCAGTAATTGGCATTGCTACATTTAAATTTTTTTAACCTATATTTAATATGTAGCAGAATTTATATTGAAAGAAAAGCTTAACTAGGGAACATCAAAACCTTTTGGACAGGAGAAAAGGAAATAGAAGGGCAACAAAGGTAAGGCATAGAAGAGTCATCAAGTAAAGCCTTTGGGAGTAATTTCTTTGTACGAGGACCCATTAATGCATGTAGTAAATTTCCAAGGTCAACAACAGAAGTTAGCACAAACTGTTTCATAAAGGAGCTGGGCAAGAACTTCCAGGGAGACAATGCTGTCATTTTTGCTACGAATGGCAAAGGACTGATCAGGATATTTTCTGCTGTTAAATAGTCCTGTTCACACCACATTCTTTCTTTAACCTGCTGCTCTATAAATGGGTCTTTTCCAACAGTAATAAAAATCAATACAAAGCCCATTTAAAATGCAGAATATAGAAGATTAATGGATTCTTAGCTATAGTATTTTATATAGCAAGGAGAGCTGTCCTATATAGAGGCACAGCAATTTTTTGTGATTCTAGGTTGCTCTTCACATCTCTGTTAAACAGATGGGGACAAATGCCATCTCTCTCTCTTCTCTTGTTACTGTGAGACAGAAGGTGTTTGTACAGGTTCACTGCCACTGCAAAGCTATAGGCCTCTAAAGGTAGGTGATTTTCTTCCTTCTGGGATGAGGGTTTACTCAGATTATTTTTTATTCAGGATATTGTTATCTATTATTGTTATTACACTGTTATGTTGGAGCTAAGTTGTAGTTGCAATTGGAGCACTGTTGGGTATGCCCTTGTAAAATTCACAGTCAGAGACAATCTCTTTCCCCAAAAGCTTATAGTCTAAATAGAACAGAAGAATGGGAGAGTGACTTGCTCAAAGTTATACATCAGATGAGGCACAAACTGGAAACAGGATTTTCTCCACTGGAGAAATCAAGATTTTTATCTAGAATTCATTGTTTTTTGGGCCAGAGAATAAACTCCTAGACTGTACTACTGCAGAGTTCAGTGTCAGAGATTTTGTCAGTTTTAAACGGAATTTTCCTCCATGCACAAGTGGTATTGGTTAAAAGACTTTGCTGGACTGAGCTTTAAAATATCTCAGGCATGGAGAAAAATGTTGGAGGAGAAATTATTTAAACCAGAAAGGACTTAATTATATGCAGTGGAGGGAGACATGAGCCACATTCAAAGCGAGTATATTCTTCCGTGGATGTGTAGGTGTAGCTCCCTCGTGTATATTAAAAATGATCACTTACAAAATGATTTTAGATATATTAATGGACTTACTTCCAATCTATTTCTGCTTGTCAGATGTGTCACCTCACATCCTTAGAGTACAAGAATGGCAACACTCTCTTTGCTTTTGACAAGTGAACGAAAATGGAAATCAAGGTATTTCTGTACAGGCTTTTCAAAGGAATTTACCATTTTAACTGGAACAGGGATAGGAACTTTCTGATATTTGGAAAGGTCCCTGCTGAGCAGGAGACTATTTGTAATCATAGATAAACACACAAAGTTTCTGATAAGGTCAAAAGCACTAAGTTATGCTTTAATTGGTGGTGGTTTTTTTTTTTTTTGGTGATGAAAAATTTTTGTTAAATTTTCTCAAAAGATTATAATGAAAAAATGTAATTGTGTACAATCTTATACACAGCAAAAATCCCTTCCTCTGATCACCATTCTGTCCTGTCTTTATTTGCCTGGTTTAAATACTGCAATTTGTTTTCCTGAAAGTCCACTTTATTCCTTTTTCTACTTTTCTTGCTATTAAAACTAGTAGAAAGATGTGGTTGTAATTTGGAGCTGTACCTAGCACTGCAACAGGTGTTGCATTAGCCAGTGAAAGATTTCTTCTTGCCTGACTCAAAGTAGTAACCAAAGCACCCAAGGAAAGTGCCTGGCAGCCAAACAGGATTTCCTCATTTAGTGACCATAATGCTGTTGCCTAGCATCTCACTGGGCTACTGTTTTTTAAAATTTTATAGAATCATAGAATCATAGAATTGTTTGGGTTGGAAGGAACATCTTCAACCAGATCAGGTTGCTCAGAGCCCTGTCCAACCTGACCTTGAATGTTTCCAGGGATGGGGCATCTACCACCTCTCTGAGATGTTTTGATTAGTGTATCATCCAGTTGCTGATATTAGTCTTTGCTTATGGACACTTGTGTTCACTCTTGCTATATATAAATGATGTGAGATATTTTTCCTTTGAAACAGATGCATAACTCTCATGTCTCTAATGCATTTTATCGCAGTTGAGTAGTACAGTCCTTTATACTTGGTCAGCAAAAGATTTATAATCTGTGAACAAAGTTGTGCATGGAACAGTACTTCAGAATGTGTTGCACACGTGTATGTATGCTGCATGAATCTGCTTCAAATCAGAATTTCATATTAATATCTATTTTTATGATATTGTTTAACATTAATTAGAGTAACTGTGCATAATCATAAAGGCAATACATAAGGCATGCCATTGCTTTAGATGATTTACATGTACATAGTAAGAGATAGCCTGTGCTCAAAAAGCCAAGATTTAAGCAAAACACAAGCATTCAGGAATATGTATTCCTACTTGCAAAATCTGTGCAAAGGAATTTTTGTTTGTTTACTGTTTCAAATCATGGCTAGGGGCCTAAGCTTTACTAGACTGATGCCTGGCATGAGATCATATAACTATACTGTAATACAGTCAATAACTGAACTTTGATCTCCAGTACTGTGGGCAACTGCTATGACAAGATTTTCCTAGTTCAGAAGAGTGAGAGGACTATGCATAGTAAAGAGGAAAACACAATCCCTTCCTCTGCTTTATTTGTCCAAAATGCAAAATGGTAATAAATCACATCAGTAGATGGAATGCAATGTTGATATAATTACTTACTATTTTGTGAACTTTAAAAATGAATAAATAATACTAATTTTGAAAATAGTACACCACAATGGTGGTGGCCGCAGAATGCAGTTGAAGAGATTAAGGTTACAACCAAGAAGTCCAAAGAGCTTGCAACTATAACGGTCCAGCAAAAGAAAAGTCACAACAAATGTAGTTTTTAGAATCAAGAACGAAATCCCTCTTTCTGAGAAAAAAGATCTGCAGCAACAGAACTACAGGTAGATCTGCAAAGTTTCATCTACACACAAGGCCCAATTCCCAGCAGTTATTACTAAGCACACACCCATTCATTTCATGGGTTCAATAATTTAAATTAGGCTGTCTTAATGTGATGCAGGATTTCAACTTAAAATTTCTTATATCTGGAACCTTCCTGACACAGAAAATTCAAATAATTACTCTACTGAAAATGTAAAAAAATAAATATAATTGTTGCAATTTATATCTAAAAAAACTGTTAGCATTCTGTAAGTTATATGAATCACACTTTCAGTTACATTCAGTTACCGTATCTATAGTATGTACTCACTGAGTTGGAGATAAAAGCTGTACTCATCATGAGCTTTGCTCAGATAAAGAGTTAGAAGCTCAATGATTACTTTTTTTAGGAGATTTGTGCAGTAGTTCTGGCAATAACTTGGTTTTTTTGGTTGTGAAGAATACATACATTTTTAAGATACTGTCCCTTTAAAACACAATATGCTTAACAAATGCGAATCATTTGCATTTTTGGTAATTACTTATTTTACAAATTAGAGCACATGCTTCTGTAAGAAGGTACCTGTCAATCTATAGATGGACTAGTTATTCTGCTACTGGACTACACAGAAAATAACCACCAGACTCCAACCATTTGAGTTTAAAATTTAGATACCCCAGATCTCCAGAAACTATGTATATTCAGCAAGTGATTTCTAATGGAAACCAACTGAAAAGATTGTTGACTATAGTGTGCTATCCAAAACAGACCCATTTGGTGGAGGAAACAAAGTAAATAAATGATTTGCTGGTTTTGTTAAATCCTGGTCAGGCTGCTCCGCCTTGTAAGTATGTCATTAATTCAGAGTACATGTAGCAACCTGAACCTCCAACTTGGCATAAATTAGTGAAGGGCATACTAGCTAATTCTCATAAAAATCACAACATTCTTTCATAACCATTAACATTCATATGTATGCAAAATATTTATTTATTTAACTAACTTTTCTCACACAGTCTAATTTCTTGGAAATGAATTCATGGAATTGAAATCAATCATCTATTCTTTTTTCAAATACCATATTTATAGCTCAGAGAAGAAACAACCCCTGGCACATACAGGTGTTTATATATATTGGTTAGCTAAATAATGCACTACTTTAATTTTTAATGGGCTAAGGAACTAAGTAAATAAATAAAGTTAAAACTTTGAAAGGAATTTGTGTTCACTAACAAAGGTTTARTTTCATTCCTTCTTTGTTGAAATTATTTAGAAATTACTGTGATGGCTGATCAGCACCATTCATATTTCATGACAATGTACGCATCTAAACAAACATGATTGTAACTTTATGTGTTTCCTAATTATCCCTTGTCATGATTAACATAGCAATACCTGTGATCATAAAGTGTCTGTAGTTAAGCATTATCTTTCTGATGAGCAGCCAGGAGTCAAGACAAATGAGATTAACCTGGATGCAGAAGTTCCCAAATACCTTCAGATAGGATATTCTGGCACTTTCTCAAATGCAGAAACAAGAATTGGAAAATAAAGGTCAATGGAGAAGCGTTAGGAAAAGGCTGTTCCTTAACTTTCTAGATGGCAATCTGGAGAGCTGTAGATCATTTAACACTTCAATCATTTTTTTCATTCTTTTTTTTTTTTTTCTTATTAAACATAGCCTTCAAGTTTGGATTTGGCCAATCTTAGAATATACCAATCTTCTGAGCCATGGACTTTTGTTTGATGGAAATGTGGAGCCAGAAAATTCACATGCAGCCATAACTCCAAAAGAAATGGCTCTGGATTGACTCTAGTTTAAATCCACTGCCTACACATCACTATATACTGCCTCCAGCAGCTTTTTTACTGGTGCCTATAGGTGATGTACAGGAGAATCAAATAGCATGCAGGACACAAGTGTCCAGAGATCCACTGACCTTTTCCCATTTAAATTCTTTTTTCCTTCTCTAAAAGGGTGAAGTGTGGTCTGTAAGTCACTTTTCAAAGATAAGCTTGTGTGAATCTGACAGTATAACTTTGCCCTTAATAAACAGAATTTATAGTGTAAGCTGTTTCAGAAGCCATGATAAACGAGATAATTGGACATTATTCTATATTGTAACACAGACGGCCAAAATTATACCATTTAAGACACTTAAGAGGATCTGTTTGACTTCTTAAAAATATACTTTTACAATAATGAAATTCAAAGTATATGCTTTTCCTCAATGAGAAAGGTATTTTGAGAAATCCATCAATTATCATTCTAAATGTGTCTTTGTAAGCCAGTTTATATTGACAAGAATACTGAAATATAATTCAAAGCTTAACTTGTAATGGTATTGAGAATTCTCATGTAAAACATAGCATTATTCTTTGCTTACCAACACTTTTATGACATATGTATAAAAATCAATATTCAGTCATGTAATATTCAATTTATTGCATATTTATTATTTTGTCGATATGCAGGGGAAAGGCATAAATGGAACATAAAATATTAATACAATCATTTGCAGAGGCCTGTGAAATCTGATGTGTATATGTAGTGCAATAAAATGTACATTTATAAATAAAAGCACAGAAACCACTGTATTATAAGTCAAGATTAAGAAATACTCCCAGTTTTGCTGTACTTCTACTTTCCTGGTATTTTAAAAGCCTGATGATCTAAGAGCACACACATTTACTTATCTTTCAAAGACATAATCACACTGTCATCCATTTCAGTACCACAAAAGATGGATAGCATAACATGGACTTAAAATGGGTTCATTAATTATCAAAAAGATAAGTGTTTCATCAGGTATATACAGCAGATAATATTTATCTTTTCTCATAGAGAAAAAAGATTAAAGTAATTCTTACACACATACTGGAAAAGAAAAAGGCTGTACCACTGAAAGTTTCATAAAGTGACACTAGATAATACACTCTGCCACTAAAGACAACCTTACACAAACACAACCACAGATGCCTTCCATCACATTCAACTTTGGCAGCTGAATACCAGAATGAAACCATATATTCCAACTTTAACTATTTCATAAACTTCCTTTTGTATCTTAGCAATTACACACATACACAGAGACTGCTTTTCAAAAGTTACTGTTTCTGCTGCAGTATTTGATAACTACTTGATAGCTATAGAGTAAATAATTTCATTAACTGTATAACACAGTGTTACATGAAAACAAGTACCATGACTGTGACAATCTCCGAAAGGAAATATCAAGTCCATCTAGGTATTACTAATGAAACTGCTATGTGAAGTAGAGAAATATTACTAAAACCCTGTCAGAAAAGAAACTCTGACAAAATACAACAAAACTTGGGTTGTTCTGACTTATATTTGTCAAGGATCTGGTCTGAAACAAGATCAATAAGAAACCAAAAACCTCTGGAGAAATAACTGATTAAAAATGTACTGTCATGAACTGGAGAATGCATATTAAGTCATTAATTCTCCTTTTTTATAACTGGTATTTCATATTAAACCTTTCCTCTGAACAGTGTTGCCCAAGTTGAGACCCTGCAGCTGCAATTATCAGTAAATGAGAAAAATCAATAGGAGAAATAATTTGTCAGCTATAATTCCCTAACAACTATGCATTATGTTTGTAAAGATATTCTTTCACAGGCCATATTACCCTTTATTTTTACTGGAAATAGGTTTGGGAGAAATAGCTGGTTGTCTAGATATAAAAAAAGTCAACATCTTTTGTAGTATAGAATTTATATGCAAGTAGCATCCATTTGACTAAATATTTTTAGCCTACTATAGATACAGATTTTAAAAGTTGTACCTGTTACAACCTTCTTTTTAATTAGAAATTTGCAGTAAAAATAGAAACATTACTCTTAAAAACATCCCAAGGCAATCCCAAAAACTCAAAACAACCCCTCTCTCCTTCCAACTACAACAACAAATCTGGCGTGAGGAAGGAAAAGCAGTGCTTAGAAATAATACCATATATGGCTTTCAGATTTGGGCTCAGTCAAGAAGCAATGAAATCAGTGGAGACTCCCATTAGCTTTACTGAACACTGGATCATATTCTTAATATCAATCAGTAAATCAGTTTACTTACARTACTGCATAAAATTTACTACACATTGCAAAACTAAATTGTTACTTAATATTCCTTAAGGTAAAACTGAAACTGAAAAAGACAGTTGATTTATATATTACTTACAAATAACATACCCTTTTTGAATATTTGTTATGATCTGTCCCCACGTATATGATTTACAGCTCTAACAGTTGCAGAAATAAATTTAGTCAAGAAAACACTTCGAAAAAATTTATTTGTAATAAAAACAAATAAAACCCTCGGGTTTTGTAGTTTGGCAAAGACTCAGTGATTCTGAGTAATGTGCCCTCCTATACATTTAGCAAGATAATGCTTCAGGAGATCAGAACACAGAAAAATACATTGTTAGCAAGCTGTCTAAGGGCATTTCATTAACTCAGGTGAAAATACAAGCCATTAGAATACTGAAAGGAAAACTATTAAGAAGTTGTATCAATTTTGTATATTGCTCTATTTAGCAGCACTTTTTCCATAGAATTACAGCTTGCTTTTCATCATCATTATTGATTCATCCAAATGCCTTATGGACATTGATGAAGTATTGAATCTTAATGGCAAAAATGCTAGGAACACTATTGAAATTAGCACAGGTTAGTGATTTTTAGCATCAGGGACTTCTTGAAAACGTTGTCCTGACAGTTTGCATTTCCACAGCTTCAAAAGAATGTTTTAATGGCACATAAACTCTTAAGATGTTCTAAACATGTTAAGGAAAGGAGACACAGTTTAGTTCAGGCCTATTCTTCCCAAAGCTGAAGAAGTGAGTTTATTTCAAGTTAAAATGACAAGGCCATTCCTACTGAACTTTTAAAGAGATATATAACAATAAATAAAATACATCCAAAGACCACAAGGTTATTTAAGTCTAAATGCTAATATTATTCCCATTAAAGGATTAAGTAATTAAACATATGAAGAACTACAAATGTATCACTGTTTAATTCCTGAGCAACTAAAAGAAATACTCAGTATTTAAATTAACATCTGTATACACTCCTTCAAATATGTGAAGTGCACAGAATAAGGAGTTCAAATGTAAAAATCTGATATTAACTAAACCCTGGCCACAAAAATATTACTGAAATTTGAACTGGTGAAGAAAGTACTGGTCTGATCATGATGTGGAGAATATTTTAACTGATTTTTTTCATGATAATTTGATACTTACAAGGGAATTTATTTTAAGTATAGATAACTGCAATTTTTTTTTTTTGTTTAACTAACGTTAGATTCAAATCAGATGCAAAAACTGAAATGAAACTTTCAGACTGAAATATTATTGAGTTTAAAATGACACATCTTTTTTATACCACATACATACACACTATATTCAAACAATATAACATTTCAATACTGTGAATACTTAATGAATCTGATGGTGCTATTTTGGGAAAATGCCAGTGACATTCTTACACACCGAATGTATCTCTGCAATCCAAACAGAAAAAACACATAAAAATCAGAAGTGGATTCGGCAAGCATATACTATGAAGTTAGCTCAGGGATTGCAGAGTGAATGACAGCCTATTTTCTGCAGCTAACTCAAGATTAGAATTGGCACCTACCCTTATGCTAATGAACACCTAATCAGAGACACCTCCTATTCAATAAACTGCTCTCTTATCATCAGTTAGATTACCTGACAAGCCCTTTCACTCCAGTTCTGGCCCACCAAGAATCTTCATTCTTTTTCTCGTCTTCTTTTCTGCAAGAGCACTGATCCCGCTTAATCCCTGGAATAATGTAGCTTCTCTTGTGGAAGAGCTGGTTTCCCYCTTCCCTTTTTTACATCAAGCTAATGGAGCCAGTAGGTATTCTATTGATCTTTCTCTATGTGGTTTCCTCAAGGATTTGACAGACTTCCTTACAGGTTAAACATCCAGGCTTTCTGAAGTGGCTATAAAGCTTTGTTTTTGATTTTTCAAACTTTTTTCGCAAACCCTTGCTCATCCATAATCTTTAAAAGCTCAGTTGATGCCATGCAGAGTACAGGCTTATTTCTTTGCTGAACTAATCTAGACACTGTCTAGTGTTGAGTACAGTTGTCTGATTCAAATCTTCTGTTACAAAGCAGATGACATCTAGCTAGATGTCATGAGAAGAGACTAACAATGACAATTCACTTATCCCTTAGAAAGAATCAATTCTCCCACAATGCATCTGTCAGAGAACTCTCACTCAGTAAAAGCAATTTTTCTAGCTGTCTGACACTGTAATTGCTCTTAAATTTTCAATGAACGTTTTACAAGAACTCCCCTGAACCATGATGAAAAACTTAACTTTTTCTAAAAATGAGAGGCTGACAGGATGAAAGAGGTCTTTCTCTTTAAAGCTTTGCTTGCTTGAGTAGGAATTCTTTCATATCATCAACAAGCTGTTGAATAGAGGATAGATTACTTTCCATTTATTTCATCAATCAGATTAAAGGCTCTCCTTCACAATGCCCTTTAAACAAGAGCTGTTTATGATGTCCTCCCAGGTTCTACTTTAATGTAGTATTAAATCACCCTGAGCAGAGAGGCAGGCAAAGCATATAAATATGATGAATATCTGACAACATTTAAGCATTGCATACATTCAGGTCATTTCCCTATTTCTTGTCACTCTGGAAAAAATGTGAAATCCCTCCATCCTCCCAAGCAGTTTTTGATGATAATGTGTCATTTTGATTTGCCCATTCTCAAAAAGAAAAAAAGAAAAAAGTTGATATGTAAATATATATATCTATAAGTACATAACAGTTCTATATCTAAGCTCTTCTGACAGAGAGGTATGCGTGACACCGGCACACAGAACTGCATGTCCACACACTTCTTTAATTAAGATTTAGTCTGAAAGATRGATTCATTTGTAGGTGCAGCTCTGTTCTATTTTTAGCATACATAAATATTACACAGGAAAAAAATAAATGAACTGCTCCTTTCATTTTGTACACAGTGGAACAGTTTTATTAGTATAAGAAATATGTACAAGCTGCAGCCCATTGTTCAAGAAAAATCAATATGACTTTTGGTGTTATTATTGACGACCACATTAAAGGCACCGTTCCTTATTATCTGGATAATTCCTCAATTCAACAATACTAAGTATTCTAAAACATATCATTTTCCCCTGTCCACTGTGGAATAATGATACACAATAATGAATTCTGAAATCTTTACATATCATGATACTTTTTAATAAAGTATTTAGACATTCTAAATGCCAGTTATTTGTGTTAGAAATGGGGAATTCTAATACAATCAATGAACATAAACTGTTAAATAAACTCCATACAGTCAACACGTAAATAGCAAGACCATACTGAGACTAAATTTACATGTTTGTGACAGTTCTAGATTATTTTGGGTTGCTTTTTTTTTTGAATACCAACCCCATGAGAATTCTAAAAGCAGACACATGAACTATTACTAATATACATACAAGATGCAATAATAAATATATATACATTAATACATATAGAATCATAGAATGTTTTGGATTGGAAGGGACTTTTTAAGATCGTCTAGTCCAACACCCTTACCATGGGCAGGGACATAGTCTTATTTCTAAAATAATGTACAAAACCAAAACTTAAATAAATATGATTGATTTATTATATTGAGAAGAATTTTTGTACTTTTTCATTCCAGAATATTTCCTTGTGAAGTGTCCAGTATGCAGGATGAGAGTAACTATTAGTGCATTTGTTAATGTGGTAAATATATGCTTATATATAAGGACGCCTTCTGATTATGTGCTTTTTATACATTATGGGTTTAGAGATGTTAGCAGGAAATGCCCCTACAAAGCAAGTTTTTTTCTGCACTAGCTTTGGCTGGGATAGAGTTAATTTTCTTTATAGTAGCTAATATGGGGCTATGTTTTGGATTTGTGCTGAAAACAGTGTTGATAACACAGGGATGTTTTCATTACTGCTGAGCAGTGCTTACACAGAGTCAAGGCCTCTTCTGCTCCTCACCCCACCCCACCAGCGAGTAGGTTGGGGGTGCACAAGAAGTTGGGAGGGGACACAGCTGGGACAGCTGACCCCAACTGACCAAAGGGATATTCCATACCATATGACGTCATGCTCAGCATGTAAAGCTGGGGGAAGAAGAAGGAAGGGGGGGACGTTTGGAGTGATGCTCTTTGTCTTCCCAAGTCACCGTTACGCATGATGGAGCCCTGCTTTCCTGGAGATGGCTGAACACCTGCCTGCCGATGGGAAGGAGTGAATAAATTCCTTGCTTTCCTTTACTTGCGTGCGTGGCTTTTGCTTTACCTATTAAACTGTCTTTACCTCAACCCACGTGTTTTCTCACTTTTACTCTTCTGATTCTCTCCCCATCCCACCGAGGGGGAGTGAGCGAGCGGCTGTGTGGGGTTTAGTTGCCGGCTGGCGTTAAACCATAACAGTTTCCCTTGATGGAAACGATAAATTTCTTAACAAAAAAGGATTATAGTTCCCTTTATCATTCCCTTTATGGGATGCTACAATTGAAATAAGACTGTATGAACTTATTCCCATCTCCAAAACCACACTTTTATAATATTTTTAACAAAGCCTGCTTTTAATATTTGGACTTCTTTCAGAAACACAAGATTTCTCTGTCTCATAGGCACTGATGTTTTCCTTTCACCTTTAGCTCATGTGCCCAAGTACATTACACACACAAACTCCTCCTGAACTTGTCAGCATAAACATTTCTCCCTTGATTATACCCTCCCCATGACTGCTTGTTACATTAGTATTTTCTCTGCTTTTTCTCTTTTCAAAGTAGAATTGCAAGAGCCGGCAGGTCTTTTGTGGTCCCATTGAAGTCAATGGGAAATCTATTTGTGTATGTAAGGACTCTTAAATTGCTGGAGGAAATCTGTAAGTTGATTCACCGTCACTTTGCAGAGCTACTTCCACACACTTAGTGTAAAAATTCATTTGTTTATACACACACCAAATTGAACAGTAAGACTTTTTTTTGGTAAAAAAAAAAAAAAGAAAAATCTATGGTCTGACTTTTTGGACAGTTTTGTATTCTGAATCATCCTTAATAGCCATAATACGCTGATCTCATATCGCAGCAGTATCCACTGAGCGCAAATCTTGAGAAAAAAAAATATTAGAAGTTTTATCAGTTTTGAACTATCAAACACATTGTGAATAAAAAATTGCTAATTTTGACAAAATATCATCGGGAAGCATTTCTTGGAATAAGGAAAGTATTGCTTGGACTGAAGAAAGTATTTCTCATCACAACCAAAGTGACAAGGAAGAACAAGGGATGCCAGGTGGAATTTCAATTTGTCTAGTGGCTATTTGTCTAACTTAAGAAAGGACAAATGATCAAGTAGAAACTTGAATTGCAGTTTTCTAGAAGGCCTTGGTACAAGATAACTCAACACTGTAGGTGGATCTCTTTCTTCTAATTTTAAATAAAAAAGGAGGAATTATTAGTTTTTCCTGCATCTTTATGAGATGGGATGAGGAGAATATTTTCTTCCTAGATCTGTTGACTAAAATCCCTAAAGAACTATCCAGAAATGCCTTCATTGCAAAAAAAGATTGTCTCCTGCTTCTCTTATAACATAATTTGGACAGCTATTAAGAAAAATAGAACTTAAATATTTTACAAGGAAATATACAAGCTGCATTCTGATAAACGTTTGCATTAATTTCTTAACAAGTTTATTCTAGTATCTTTAGATATGCCTAAAAGCACAATACATTTTCTTCTGTTAAAGTTTAGGTGAGAGTTATATGCCTTATTTCCTAAAGAGAGAGTTATAATCTCCATTTTGTTATCTACCCTAATTCATTTGGAGAAAATAGGCAATACAGACAATCCTTTTCGGGGTGTCAATGGTATTTCCAACATGTACCATAGAAGGGGAAAATCCTGGGCATAAATCACCTTTTCTGCCCAGAAGCCTGTTCTCCTTCATAAAAGAAAAGCAAACCCAATAATTCTATCACTGCCAGTCAACTTTCTAAAGACTTGCCTACAAGAAGTGCTATGGTTCCGCAAACATTTTCACTCTCTGCTTATTTTAGAAAAAGCAAGTACATTTACTTTCACTGTGGCACTCCCAGCTAATAAACCTGCTTCTGCTCTCCCTGAAATGAGCAGGATGATTTCAATGGGAGCAAAGTTCAAGGAAGGGTCTATGGAGGTACCCATCTTTAAGAACACAAGAACACTAATGCCCTCTATTATCTTCGGTGGGAAAATTCACAGACTTCAGGTTAGATGCACACTGAACTAGGGCCTGAAAATTATATATTTTATATATAAGACATATTAAGTAATCTCACAGTATGAACATGCAAGTAGGAGGAGATGATGACTGTTATTACTGATATTCCTTCAAAATATTTCAGATCCAGACATTTTACAGATAAGAAAATTATGATCAAATGAAACAATTTGTAACTTAGAAAATGTTGTTATGCTGGATTCAGTGTCATTTTCCTTCTAATAGAAATACTTGCAATAAACTTGAACCACAAAAAAAGTCAATTTAAAAATGTGGCAAGAAATAACTGCTTGCTTAAAGGGTATGAAAGAGTGACAGGGAGTATGCGATCAAAGTGCTGAAGCTATTTATCGGTGATTTTGAGAGGGATGCTTTTGGCGTGGGACTTTCCACCCTCAAAATCTCAAAGAACAGAAAATAACACAAAGGGTGAACAATGAAGATGCTTCATGGAGATTTAGGCCATGTGGGAATGGTGAGCTATTAATCCAAGCAAGATTTCCTTAAACTGGAGAAGTGCAATAAACATCTGACCCTTTGAATATTTGTCTGAACTCCGAACTTCTGGGGATTCCCTCATCATCTGAGTTTTATAACTTTATTATTAGCACTTTGCTGAAACAGAAACATTGGCCAGGCTCATCTTGCTGAGAAGGAAAACTATAGCAAGCAATTATGATACCTCAGTCATTAAAATACAAGGCTATACTTCACCAGAGTTTGATTTTACATCTGGCACATCAACTGATTTTATGAACGTTGAATAGTGCCTTTGTCTTCACCTTAATACTATGGCATACACAGAAAATTATTTCTTTAGATCATCCATTAAATCAATCAAAATGAAATGGAAATAGACAGTTACTTGAGCTATTGGAACTCTATATTAGCAAACCGCTTTAGAGACCCTAACAACAAAAACCTAGTTAGGAGGCAGAGGCTAGGGAAAAAGTCAGGAAGAGAAAATGTTTGTGAATAAAGAAAAAATGCATGTTATTTTTCAATCATATCTGTATAGGCACTGTAAGATTTGAGGAAACCGAACTGCTTATGGCATGTTCTAATTCAATTTCAGGATTATAATTGTTTTCCCAGCAATTTTACAATGATGCACTGAGATACAGAAAAAATTTTCATTCACATCATATACTTTGCATCTCATTAGCTGAACTCATAAACAAATATTCTCTGCTATTCCCATCATTGTATTTAGTTCTGTTGCCAGAGAGTAAAAATAACCATCACTAAGGAGAAAATATCAGATAAGACAAAAAACTTTACAGCATTGTGCATGTAGAAGCTATTCCTAGCTCTTTAGTGACATGTGCTGTCTTGGAAGAACTCTTTTCCTTTATCCATATACTTAAATTGGAGAAAATTCAAAACACCGTGATTATACAATTTATATTTTAAATTTTCTTATGATTTTCAATTTGTATAAATCCACATTTTTTAAAACTTTGAGTTGGATTCTTTGAAACTATTTTGATTCTGATAATGAACACCCTTACTTTAGAATTCCAATATATATTTTCAAAACATTACTTTTGATGTATTTTTCTGTGCTTTCTGTTACTGCACGTTTTTCCTAGCACGTCAGTTGTAACTGTGAACCTTCAAATGTTGCTTAAGATGGTCCTGAAATAGGTGTCTAAGGCAGGTGGGATGAATCCACTGACTTTTGAGGCAGCCTGTTGACTTGGTAAGACTGGATACCTTTAGAAAGCTTATATTACAAGGTAAGAAATCTATCCAAAGTGTACACTGAAAGTTACATTAAGACATTTCAAATATTATCTTGGTATATTATGAAATGTCACTAGAACTCATGCAAAGCATGCCAGTGAAGTAATGTCAAAAATATAAAAAGTGAAAGGCATTACACTAAAGATGAATTTCAGGATTTTGACGGTAAGGCTTAGGAAACAAAATTGTGCAGGTAAATTACTCTGCCAAATCCCCACAGCTTTCCCAGCCTTTTAAAGGACTCAAGAATCCAAATTTTTTTCAGATCAGTTGGTYATTTTCTAATTGCCCATCTCTCCAGGTTAGACAGCCACCAAATTCAGAGCCAAAAAAGTGGTCATGGGCAACCTGGCACTTGGAGAGGTTCTGGGAGAAGGTATTTGAGAGTGCTGCAACTGTTTGTGTTGGTCTTCACTCCCTCATCACTGCTCCCTTCCTACCTCTTATGAATACAGGGCTGGCACAAGCAAGAATTGAAAGTATTTGCACACTAGTAAGTTTACATTGGGACTTTTTTTTTAGTCTTTTCTTGTGGAAATGGAATAGGAAATTAATTGATAAAACTTGATTGCTGCCTGTCATCTAGAAAGGTTTAACCTCTAGAAGGCACGAAGTTAAATCTCCTATTTTAAGTGATTCCATACGAAGACAGAGTTTGGGTTCATCYGTTTCAAGGCATGTTGGTATAAACTTATGACAGGTTTCCATCACAAACAGCTGCACAATTCTGAATGCCATGAAAATTGGCTCATCTGAGTGGAATGAAATAATAAATATATCTTGCATGATTTTTCCCCAAAAAATGTGTTTTCTGATTTAAATTTCAATGAAATATAATATATTGTAACTACCAGTTTAAACTAAGCAGCACCTCCTACCTCCCCATACTCCTTTCTCTTCCCCCTCAACAAAAAAAAAAAAAAAAAAAAAAAGAGAAGATTGCAGCAAAGTTACAAAATCCTGTTATTATAGCACTTTGTCAAGGTCTCTTTTAAAAACTATCTGTAGTAGTTTTCTGGGGTATGTTGCTTTGCAATAAGTAAACTCACAGATGGATCACATGCACATTTTAAAAATATTTAGTAGGAGTTATCTGAAGGAACACAAGTGTTCCTTTTAAATTTAGAATAGAGAGAAACAGTAAGCAGATGAGCTTTTAGGGACACATGTCCTCATGTTCTTGAAAACTTGGCCTTGACTCTCAACTACATTAGCTGATGTAGTTATAGGAAGAGGCCTTGTCTTTATTTGCATAGGGTTTTTTTAATGGTAAAATCATCACAGCTATAACCACTTTAATATTAAATGTATTTCTTACTGTTACTGAAGTAGTTGCTACCCAGCTACTGGACTGAGGAAAGGCCTATAAAGGTCATGCAGACAAGGTACTTACTAGTTAAAAAGTGATGTGGAGGAAAAAATAGGCAAGCAGGCAAGTGAAGTTTTGAGGCTGGAATAACTGATAAATCAAAAGGTAAGATCAATTTCAAGCAAGTGGAAGGCACATTACTATTCAAGTTATTATTTAAATATGGGAATAAAATATTCTTAAACTTTATATGTTTTAGAAGAGAGAAGAGAGATTCTAGTTAAGATAATCCAACTAATAGACCAAGAATATACTACACTTATTTTCAAGGGTTGAAGTATACTCAAAAGTTTTCCCTGAGAAGGCCAAAGTGATGTATGTTTTTTTTAAGATATGAATGAGGGCCCAGATAGAAGACTTGATTGTAGGGACAGCAAAACAAAGTATACCTTAAAAATGTGAAAAAATAAATAGTAAGATTTAAAGGACTGGATGAGTGGGGTGAAGAAGGGGGAGAAGCTGAAGGTGTGTTTTCAGCTGGGGTCTTGAGTATTGAGGAGAGTAAGAGAAGAAAGATTGCTAGTAAAGATGGGGAATTTGGGAGCATCAGGGAAGACAGTTAATGGGAAGTGGATGGATAGAAAAAATCTTCCAATCTGATATGTTTTGGTTATAGGTTCAGGATTAAATCAAATCCCCAGGGTTGAATTCTCCCTAGTTCAGAGTCATAGAATAAGACTGTATTGTTCATTCAGCTATGTTTTTGCCTCATGCTGTACAACACAGGATCACACAGGCATTTAATGTAGCAAATTTCCTACTGTTGAAGGGATGTGAGACGTTATCAATTCCCTTGAATGTTCTGATCTTTTCCTGTCATACATTATGAATGGTGGCTTTTGGCTTTTATAATAACACTGACATTTATTATTGTTTGCAAGGAAATGCTTTGCAACATGTGGTGGTGGTA
The DNA here is from genome assembly GCA_035582835.1 of Phoebastria nigripes. NCBI lineage: Eukaryota > Metazoa > Chordata > Aves > Procellariiformes > Diomedeidae > Phoebastria > Phoebastria nigripes. The sequence goes on along the minus strand of JAYKAV010002939.1, from coordinate 38,435 downwards.
GGAAAGACAGATGTCTATTCTGTGACCCTGCTGACCAAAACTGTTATCAACAAGTTCCCCACTATTACAGGAGATGGATGTGTTCGTGTATGAAGTAAAACCATACTCAATGTGAGCCAGCAGCGGGAGACCTCATGATGAGGAAAGTGAGCAATCTAAAAGGAAAGGAAAAGGTAGATACAGTGGTATCATTCACTGATGCATCAATCATCATCACATTATCATGAGAGTGGAAAAGAGGGTGGTGGACTCTGAAGACATCTGTGGGATAAAGAGTTCCTGAACAAGAAGATGTGGAAAATTTTTATGAGATGCATAAAGAAAACTTGGAAACAAAAACTGAAGAAATTAAACTGAGACTCTTATAAAAGGACTATGAAGAACACCCATGGACAAATTAAGAAGGGAGAAGATGGAATGGGTGCTCTAAGTCTGAGACCTCCTAATTAGGGTATTCAATTTAAATGTGGATTACTAAAAGATTAAAAGTTAGAAACTTCATTAGACTAGGAGTCAGGAGAAAGGACCATAAATCAAAAGCTAGAAACTGGGCAAGAGAAGAGCTGGAGTAGATAATGGTTTGTTTGTCATTAATCCTGAGTCTGAATGTTCTCACCTGTCGAAAGAAATGCATCAAAAGACACATTTGAAGAAGTGTAAGAACTGTAACAAAGGGATTGAACTGGGATAAAGTGAATCAGCAAGAAGCAGATAATGGGGTGAAGAAGGTATTTGCCATAGGTATTCAAATGCTACATCTTTGGTGTCAAAGCTAATAACTTAAAGTGAATACAGAGTTAGTAAAGAAATCTCAGTGTTACTGAAAAGTGGAGGTTTTATCACAGTGTCACAGTGTCAGTTCATGTTACTTCTTAAGTACGGGAAATTTTGGGAATTTTTTTTTACTTTTTGTAAACAAATGTGCTTTGTCTTGTAGTCCTCCAAGATAAAACAGATCTTACACATAAAAAAAAGATATTATGGCTTTTTCAGAACCACAATTTAAGATCATGTAATGCTGGTAAGTTATTTCACATTAACTGCCTTTTAAAACAATCTACTTGTTTCAAAGTAATACATTTCAAGCAGCTGTGAAGATACTGAGAGTCCAATGCTTCTCTTTTTCAACTGTTGTTAGTAACAGAACAATCTCAGCGGTCTGTATCTAACTATTCCCATATGGAAGAGAGAGTAAAATTATAATATGATAGAGTATTTCATAGTACTGTCTCACTAATGAAATGTCTAGCCAGTACCGCTCAGAAGCAAGTTTTATATTTTATAAGAAAGTAATGGCATTTTCAAGCAGCATACAGATGCTGTTGTCTAGTGGCCATAGATAGTAAGCGCGTCTTTGAGCATATCATTCAACATTGCCCATTACAGACTTTTGAAGTGGTATAAGCTCTCAGTCAAAAGCAAATACTAGGTATTTGGGTAAGGAAGAATGGAGATAGTTGTCCAGCTTTTTATTTTACTGATCACTGAGTGAAAATCTTGGTATTTTGGGAAGAGTTTGAAGGTACTTTGGATCTTTAATCCATTGCATGAGTGTCCCATATCATCATTTAAATCTCTTTCTAGTTAAAAGTATAGATGTGAATGTACTGAGAAAAAAACGGGACCAGGCTGTGGGATAGAAAAAAAAAGCCCCCAAAATTCAGAAATATGCAAAAAAGATGTTTTATTTAGAATTCAGAAGAGAGACATCTCACTGTTTTTATGTGAATTATTCTATTACTGTATTGCTATATGAATGCCAAACTGTGTTTGTAATTTAACTACATAGCAACCAATTAAATTCTACCTTTGAGATCTTGGCTTTTTTCAAATGTACTTCATCCTTAGGACACCAGATGTACCTTTAAGGATTTGGGGACACAATTTTGTAAAATCAGCAGAAGGCACTCAAATGATACAGCAAGGACAAGCAGAGGTGAATGTGAGTGGAATAATCATTTACAGTGCTGAAACAAAGATCAGAAAAGGATCAGAAAAACCAGCACTATACCACAGGGGAAAAAAATGAAGAATTCAAAAAATGTGATATCCTGAAAACTACTCATGCCCATCCTCAAAAGACAGGTAAAATTCTTTTTATTTGCAAGTGTACACCATATACTTTTCCTTTCTTTTTTTTTTTTTTTTTTTCTTTTTTTACAGTCTGTATTACAACACATTTTTGTAGATCACTTGACTGGACACCTGAGCAAATTTTTGCTGTCTCTTTCATGATTACCTGCACTATATATTATATAGGTACCATTTCGCGTCACAGCAAAGCTAACCTAACAACTAACTACTGACAAAAGACATGGTCTCAGGTTGCTTCCCCATCTGCAGGTTCTGTCCCTTCATGTTGGCCTTAGCTATCATGCAACTAAAGGACAAATGGATTTTGATGGCTGACCCGATAGAAAACTATTTTTTCTTAAAAAAAAAAAAAAGTTTTGTCTTGGATCCGTCAGCTGAATCAAGTCAACTAATATGCACACAGATACCAGACCTGACAGAAGGAAAACAGCAGGAGTGTGCAGCCAGCAGGGGGAAAGGGAGTATCCCCTCTGTGGAAGCAGCTTGTTAGATTAGTGTATCTTGGAGGACAAACTGGTTTAGAAGAAAGCCTGTTCTAGGAAAAAAAAGGTAGAAAATGTCATACAGAACAAACTCTATAAGCAGGTAGTTTGATGCTGTAACTGAGGCTAAAACTCAGAAATCTTTTGGCATAACTTTAGCATTTTGCTCATTTTAGTGGTACATTTCAGGCTAGGTATAAGGAAGAAATTTTTTACAATGAGGGTGATGAAACAGTGGCACAGGTTGCTGAGAGAGGTGTTAGATGCCCCATCCCTGGAAACATTCAAGGTCAGGTTGGACGGGGCTCTGAATAACCTGATCTAGTTGAAGATGCCCCTGCTCATTGCAGGGGGGTTGGACTAGATGACCGTTAACGGTCCCTTCCAACCCAAACTTTTCTACAGTTCTATGATTCTGTGATTTAGGTATTTCTAGGTAGAAACAGAGCTATGAGAATTTATGCTAAAACAACTTCACCATATACCTGCAGGTAGATTCATATATTTTGGTTTAGTATAGTTCAATTACCAGTCTCATTTATTACCCACCAAGATGTGAAACCACAAGGTAGGTTAAAGTATCATCAAGGGTATCTTCATCACTTCAGTATCATTGCCTTAAAAAGCACTGACCAGGAGAAGTAGATGACCTCATTTCAGAATTATTAGAGTACAGAGAACTCAGTTTCAACATTATAATTCATTTTCCTACAGAATATTTCAAATTTATTATCAGTTTCCTGACATATAATAGCTAATCGTTAAGGATAGCCACTTTAACATAATATGAATACGCATTTCTCCATAGGTAATACAACAGTTCCTGCATTAGCATTATTGACTAAGGTGCATTTAACTTCTTCACTAATACTTAATGGAAGGTTAATGTATAAGTCAGAAGATTAAATGGCTTTTACTTAAAACAAGTATATTGATTAAAATAACTTAGTGTGGTTTTTAAAGATGATGATATAAAAGTAGTCACACTTTTTAATATTTTATTAAATATTATGAGCAAAATGTGGGCTTAACTGACCAAAATTACTGGAAGTTATTGTATTAATTGTACTTTGAGCTAATTATTGCTCATAGTTAACAAATGAATACTTTATACTGAAAGGTAACACATCATTCCTACTAAATTCAGCACTCAAAATTAGGTCCATTCCATCAGTCTAGGAATCGTCCTTCTACTGTAAGCAAAGTCCTTCATATGCCACCCTCTCTTTCTTATGCATGGCACTACTGAAGAACAGGATAACCTTACAAATACAGATCACCTGTTCATTGCCAATAAATTGTACTTCTATTTCCTTTTCATGTGTTAATATTGTTATTCAAATGTATGTGTTAAATTTTATACACTTGGTATCTCATTCTATCAAATTCTAACCTATAGCCACAAAACTGGGGCTAGACAAATTGTCTTGTAAATGTTTTTGATTTAAATTCAGGATTCTGCATGTGTACAACACTTAGGAGCTGATCTCACAGTTGCATGAAATAAGATGCCTGGGACCATTTGCCTGTTCATTTGCTCTAGTTTCAGCTCAGTAAAAAGTTTGTGCTGAGAATTTTTCATGTAATGGTACCCAGGTCTTCTGAGGTCTCTAGCTCCATACTCTCCTGAATCTTTTCACTACTGTGGAATTATTTTCATCAAAGGAAAAGGAGTAGTTTGGGGTGAAAATACTACAACAATTCTAAAGGACGCAGGAAGGCAAACACTTTGGGTATTAATGACAGTGTATTAAGTTCCCTGATGTCATTGATGATTATTGTGTGCTGCTGAGGTACAAATCTTAGGCCAAAAAAAGATGAGCCTGGTAAAGAATGGTTTGACTATGCTGGCTTTGGTGAACCTGAACAGCTTTAATCTTAGGTGGCCGCCGAGGACGGACTGGACGTGTTTAACTGTTACTGCAATTCTGTTTTGTCTGCAGACAGACACTGCACCTGCAAGCCATCTCGGTTTACATCTTTCAGAAAAACAGCTGATCTGTCATGGCTTTTGCTTGAACTAGATTTTCAAACTGACCTAGATAACAGTAATAAGGGCACATGATGTAACAAAAAACGCTATTCATAATTGGGTTCTTCAAACGTCCCTTTGCTCACTGAGAAAAGAACAAAGATTGGTTGTAATGTTTCATGGCTCTAGTAGAAGATATTTTTTATTTCTCTTCCTTTTAAAATTTCACACATGCTTCTTTAAATGCAGTACATATTTACTAAAACTCAAGAACATGGAATAATTTCTGTAGCAGAAAATAGCTGAGATATCTTCGTGCTAGAAAAGGGATAATCACAGAGAGATAAGATAGTCTAAAAAATTATGAGTGACACTGGGAAAACGGTAAGAACAAGGCTGCTCACTGTAACTCACCAGGCAAGAACTAGCAGGTATCAAACACAGGTATCAAATGCAACTATGACAGTGTGTGTTCAAAGAAAGGAAATGTTTCTTCATGCAACATAGTTGAGCTGTAAAACACCTTGCAACAGAAGGCTGCAGGTGCTATCAGTGTACATGGATTGAAAAATTGCCTGGACAAATCCAAGGAGGTAAAATCCATTATGGGGTATTAAATTCAAAACTCTGCTTCTGGATCAGAAAGTCCAAAGCAGGAGTCTGGAGGAGCATTCTGGAGAAACACACGTGTATTTGGTAAAGTCAGTCTAGAACTGCTATGACTGAGCAGTTTTAAACAGAAGACTGAAAGGAGACAGTTAAGAGAAATTAGTATAATATCTCTGCCTAGTCATAGAACACGAGAAAAATCTGGAAAAAATAATGGTCTCAAAGTTGGCCTTGTTCTTTCTGTTTTTCTTCCAGACTCAAGTGCATTTTCTCTCTTCCTGTTATATCACAAGAAAAAACCTTCACTGACAGTCTGCTTATTCCAAAACCCTTTCACATCACAGTCCTTTCACTCTGACATTATTTCAGCCCTGAGCTGGACACCCACAGCGTTGTGCTAGTCATTTTCATTCCTGTTTTAAAGTCTCTGTGGGCTTGAGCAGGTAGCATCCTCACTACACCAATGGGGTCAGGACTTTCTGGGTTTAATTGTTATTATGTTCTTTATCCATTAAACCTTGAACAAGCAAAAGGTGATATTACTTTATATGAAAACAAGTCTAAAGAAATTTGCTATAAAAAGGCTGAAAATACAAATAATGTCTGATTGAGTGATTGTGAACTGATTCAGTTTAAATTAAATTGTAGTAGGCTTGTAATGAGAGCTTGGGTTTCAAAACGGTAAACCTTAATAAACTGAGGAAACTCATTAGTAAAGTTGACTGTTACACTGAGCTCTGAGATCTGAATGTGGGGTGGGTAAGTATTTTAAAGAAATCTATCAAGTCAGTGGTAGTGCCATAAGATTACAGGATAGGAAACGTAAGACTTGGTATAAAGGAACAGGGGTGGAAGAGAAGGCTGAGAGGAGATTAGTCTGATCTCAATAGTATGCTAGGCTTTAGCTTTTAAAGAGTTGAATAAAAAGACATTGAGATAAAATAGTAGAAAATGCAACACAGGTTTGCTAAATGCAGATCACGCTGGACTAATCTGATATACTTTTTTGATAACGATTTTCTTCTACACAAGGGAAATATAAACTAGATTTACTAAAATATTTGATATGGTGYCACATAGGAAATTACTACTTCAGCTAGAGAATGCAGGGATTAAGACAAGAATTGTAAGGTGGATAAAGAACTGTAGAAGACAACAAAAGCTTACTGAAGAGGAACTATTGGGTTCTGTGGAGGTTATTTGGGGAGTTCAGGGATAAATCTTGGGACTGATATGTTTATTTCTGTTAATGACATAAAAAAAAAGGAAAAAAAAAAAAGAATGTTCTAAAAAGGAGCATGAGTAAAACTTACCAATGAGCAAAACTGAGTTATGGTGTATGTAGATATCATCTGGGAATAACCGAGTGGTCTTGAGGGACTAAAATATTGTAAATGGGATAAAATATTGCAAAATGGAAGTTCATTGATTTTGGGATTAGTAACAAACTCCTGTTATATGCAAGGATAACATAAGCTGAAAAAAAGTGAGAGAGTTTTAGACCTGGAGATTTTGATCATTCATAGGATGACTGGGTTATTAAGAAGATTGGAAGGYGTTAGACTGCTATCAAAAGAGACTAAACGAGTATTTTCTTTACTCCTTACCACCAAGGAGAAAAAAAACATGCAGGAATTTACTACTCAGAGGAAATTATCATTTCTTTCAAACTGATTCAAGAGTATTTTCTACTAACAAGCCAAATGAAGGTTAAAGAAAATATGTGAACTCTTCAATGTTAAAAGGTTTAAGCAATAGAAAAACCCACATTTATGATAGATCTTAAAACAACTGTGAAGAAACAATGTCTGTTATGAGAGGCAGCTGGACTCAGTGACCCAGAAATTCTTTCCGGTCCTGTGTTTACACACTAGAAGCAAGAACACAAGCAGTCTGGTAAGGTAAAATGTCTATATACACCCAGTTAAAAACTAAAATATTTTTCACTATATGATGCCTTCGGTACAAAGAGCTTCAGTGATGTTCTAATTTCTATTTTATTTTTTGGAATTAAACCAACACTGAGTGGGCTGATAAAATAAGTATTGAGCACACATTTTAAAGAAAGATTATGGTTTTGTATCTCCTTTAAATAAGAAAGTGAATATGGTTTTTACCAGGTATTGTTAAAGGGCAAAATGTTCAAAGAGAGAGTAAGCAATGTGAATCAGTAGTAACAATCAATTTGAAAGGTCTGCTGTAGGCCCTGGGATTAGAAACAGGGTGAATTTTTTGGGTCCAATATAGGGTGTCTTTCACAACCGGGAATGAAAAAAATCAAGAGGGAAATTTGGTGCTCCAGGGAACGGAACATCTTCCTCCATCTGCTCCAAACATAACTTTCTTCTAAGTTAAAGCAAATGTGAGAAAGAAATGGAGGGAGGGTTTTTTTTAATTGTTTTGCTGAGGGCACGGCTTTCCCATGATGAAGTAAAGACATGGGCCTGACACCAACTGGCACAGGCTTCCTTAGGAAAAGCTACAGCTGCCCTGTGTATTAGTCCACCCCAGAGCGTATGGCCAAGGTTGCTGCAGGAAAGCCACTCTGAGTGCTGCGTGTCCCCGCTTGTGTGCGGCCAGGCAGCATCTGTGAAAGCAGGCAAATTACTGGGGCTGCCAGGCTGACTGAGCTGCCCTGAATCCCTCTGGGACTACTTAAGAGTGACCTGAACCACTGAACTGTCTTTGACTGTAGTTATAACAGTTATAAACAATAATTATTAATACTTTCCTAATGACAACCTAATCACTTGAAGTATTCCTAAAGTATTCAAGTTCTTTTAGCTCACAATAGATTTTAACAAAATGATAAATTTTACAAATCTGTTGAAACGTTTTTTTCAGTTAAGGGTGCCTGAAAATTTAAAATCTGGAGGTTAAGACTTTCTTGAATCTGACTAGTATTAATTTACAGATAAGCAAACCAGTTTACTTAAAACAAATCTTGGGAAAATTGAGCCTATCATACGGTCAGCTGCTGTAATTTCAGAGTGCTTAATGCTTTTACACTCCAATTTTTTACACAGTGTCTGGCTTAGAAGAAAGCCTGGATCCCACCTGAAAGGAGATTCTTAGCACCACTATGTGTGCATGGGAAGCACTCATTGACTCGTGCTCCAGTCTTCACAGGATTTGTCTAGCTTTTAAAGGACTTAGAGCAAAACATATTAGCCAGAGTCTAAGCTGGCATCCTGGGGAAATCAGTATAATATTTTACACCACCTATGAATCAATCTCAAAGTATGAAAATAAATATACTTAAAATAGTAATATTTCAATTTTTATGCTACATGCATTTTACGAATTTAAATTGATGAATGTTATGAATTTAATTTTATTAATTTAATTTTATGACATTTTATGCATTTAAAATTAATTAAACCATTAGAGAGAGGTCTGAAGACCTCTTTCCAGCTACTCAAAAGATCCACAGCTCTGTTTCCAAATTGGATTTGAAAGAGAACTTCACTATTTGTGCTGGAATGTCTGTTATTTTTAAGATCTCACCATCACCTCAGTGACAAAATTGCAGTGAAACTCAAATTCTTCCTAACTTCAGTGCATGCAGATAATGACCCATTTTCCCTTTAAATGGGTAATGTTTGAGCTCCCACTATTTATGCATGGAACCAAATCTTGTGAGAAGCCCATGTTGCACCCTGCATCTGAAGTAAAGGACCACTTTCTTTGCTGAGCATTCCTGAAAGTCCAGCTAGAAGACTTTCAATGTCATATAGCTTTGAAAATCTGACAACAGTTCAGGGTGCTGGACAGCAAAAATTCAGCTTTTTGCTCATTTGTGAAACCAACCATTATTACACCTAATGTAAGAACCTGTATACCTCCTTGAGTAGACAGGCAGCTGTTCTAAAGTAAGTATAGAGCAGAACTGCTGTGTGCATGGAGGCAGTGCATGCGGTATCCAATACGAGAAATACACACCAGTGTCTCACTTTTCAGTGCCTGGCCCTGACGATGAAAGTACAAATATCAAAGCTGGACATTCATACTTGTTATGCAGTTCATAAGAAGATAATAACAGTTAAAAATTGTAATTTCATACAAGTCAGCATGGAAAGGGAGCTGTTTTTGTATTAGAAAAGTACCAGCCAAAAGGAGTTCCTAAAACACATTCCTCTCAATAGCTTATGTATCTAAGTTAGGGATGCAGGTACGCCCTTTACTTTCCCTAGTAGAGATACCATCGGACCTCAGCCATCATAGCTTGTTAATACATTTGTTTGCTCACAGAATGGTGATTTGCATTCAAATTCCTCAGCCTAGTTAGACCCAAATCTCTTTTGACTTCCATCAACATGCAGGGTAGGGTAGGAGGGCACAACTGAAAGCCTTCACCTCTTCTTGCGGCAGTTGTAATGCAGCTGAAAAAGGACTATGAAACAATTAGGTGGCAAAAAAATAACAGGAGGAAAAAAAAGGAGAGTTGAACTGCAAATACACTTGGCCAAGAGGAGAGATTTAACTTCCTCTAGGATTATTTCATTATTTTAAAGACTAAAACCTTTAAGAGTGGAGAATGGACATAACCCAGTGTTTTATTTGCAGGTTTGGAGCTACCTGCTACATTCAGCCCCTGACTCCTAACCTTGTTTATGCAAAGGCTCTGGTTTGTTATGGCAGGTTATGACGACTGCTGAGGTGGCAGGAATAAGACTCAGAAACTGCCTGTAAAGTTGGGGGTTAACCCTGAACTACACCCCCTGTTGAGCCTTTCTGTTAAAATAACAGAAACACATCAAACACCTCTTAAAAATAAATGGTTTTAATAGCACTCTGAGCATATTGACTGGGTCAGATTAATCAGAGCATGTAGTGCTTTCTATTTTTAGTTCTGGTTAGTTTAAATAAGAAATAGGTGTACAAACTGGCACCGTTCTGTGCGTGCCCAAAGCAGAACTGAAAATATTGTGAGAAACACTGAAGAAAGTTTTATTATTTATCAGGAAGGTTGTTCMTGAGTTTCTAAGACCGGAGGATGAACTGCAATTTTTTTCTAATATTAGAAGGCAGAAAGGAGAAAACTTCCTCATATCCTGGTTTCAGACACAGGTAATTACAACCTACCTACATTCTTATTTCTTTTCATCCCTAGATACATACTTGCACCCTGCTAATTCAATCTTTTATTTATAAAATAAGAAGTTGTTGCAAGAATGAGCACCTGCTTAGAGCTAGTTTTCTATGGGAAAGGAATATGAAGTTGTTACCAAAACCAGAAAATCATGCTTAATTAGAAGAAGTTTGTTTACACAGACCCCAGGAAATATTTGAATAAAAAAATAGTTTTTACCCATTTCAGAATAAGTAGTAGTAAGCAATAAAGATATCAGTAAAATAAGTAGTGAAAGACTTCAAATACAAGAAAATGTAATTCAGTTTGCAATTTTGAAAATTTTCAGGAAAAAATAAAGATCCTCAGGTTTTAGACAGTTAATTGATGCTAAAATCGCTTGTACTGATAATATAAACACAATCATAATGACTATATTGATCATCAACTTAAGTCTAATGATCAAGAGAAATTTTAAATTTCACCTTGTCCTCAGGTAAGCCCTCTTGGACAAAGATGGAGAGTCCTATGTACTTAGTATATAGCACAAAAGGAGCCTGATCATGCTTGAATGAGAGTGTTTCATTGACTTGAATAGGAGCAAGATTGCTCCATCAATCTAGATTTTCTTTCTTCTCCTTCTTCTTTTGTTTCAGATTGGTAACTCTGGCTTGAGCTGTCAGTCAAAAACCTTGCTAGATGAGACTCAATGCCACGTTCGTATTTTGAATGACATTAAGGATTTATATTATACATATATTTATGTTTCACTTACAGTTTAACCGCAATAGCCCTTTAGCACCTGAGTGCTGAACAAACCCAATTGCTTCCTGATATTAGGAGTCCAACTTTGCCTTACATTTTTTACATAGAGAATGAATGTTTTTTAAACTTATATAAATTCAGCTTTTATCCTTACTATATTCTGTGAACAGCTTACAAAGCTTTTGATTACACGGCTAATTCAGGGAAAAATTAGTACTGCTTACCTATTGTTTTGACTTGCTGCATTAATTGTTCTTGATTATGATAATTAACTCTAATCAGCTACCTGCTCCTGCAAAGTATATGAGCTTTTAGGTGCTTTTCACAATGATTTCAGCCAGCAAGAAAAATAAGAGCTTAGTTTAGACAGAAGTTCAACTCTGAAGGCTTTAACTGAAGAGTCTCAGTGAGTTATCTTTGTTTTGGATTCCATTCAATTTAATCCTGACTTAGAATTTTAAAGCATCTCCATATTATTGATCTCAAACTGCCTAGAATTATGTAAAATCCTTCAAGTCAGTATAGATTCATTGCATTACTTAAGCATTACGCCCTGAATATTTCATTGTATTTGCAAAAAAACTTTTTGTCAATCTACCATTTTTCTTCTGTCTGAACTGTGCTCCTGGTGAGGTGAATTGATCTCTGCATGACCAGTAATAACTAAACCCAGGGATAGTCTGTACTAGCACGTTTTCTAATAAATCAAATGTCTACAAGGCAGGCTGAGTTAAGGCATAGTTCTCCCTTTCTTTCTCTCAAAAGGTTTTGTAAAGGAGGTGATGTAACAGTTTTCAGTCTAACTGGTAACTTAAATAAAATACTTTTATTTAAGGCTCTCCAGGCACTAACATGTCTAATTAGATAAGTACTAAATAATTATTTGAACTATTGACTATTGCAATATTCCAGTAGTCTGCAAATTTAACCCTCCCAGGCTAAGCGATGACCTTCTGAGTTATCAGACTAAACACAGGGCTGAAGATGTGCCATTTTGCAGCTTGAGTTTCACAAGTGGTATGAGGGTATAATCTAACACTTGTTTCTGACTTTAAAATCCATGGTTGTACAAATTGTTTTCACCACAGACTGTCTTTGGTTTTCTGAAGAAATACAGAAGCGTATAAAATGGTATTTCACATACTTTTCTTGCACGACATATAGGATATTTACTGAGGTTTTTAATATATGCATTGAATGCATTAGGTATTATCAGTCTTGGCTTTTGAATACGGTGGTCTTCTAAGCTGTTCCCTTAAGCAGTATCAGTATGTCCAAAACCTTACAGGCAATGTAATTTTAGCCTTGCTTTCATTGACATCTCTTGCCTTTCTTTTGTTCACTCCAGACTTCTGATTTGTCTGTGCTCTCATTTTGAAATTCTCACTGTGGCATTTAATGTGATCACTGACTCTTTCCCACCATCCTTCTCCTTTTATTCTCATTTTTGTTCTCATTCAGTCTTTCAGAATTGTTATATTATACTCTAAATTACAATTTATAATTATGATACTGGGTTTAAAGATTCTAACTACACTTCTTGGTTTTTTCCTTTTGATATTCTCCAGCTCTTAAAATTACTTCTCAATATATTTGTTTTTCCTTTTTTTGAACATCAGATCTATTGAATTGAGGTTTCTTTCTTTTCTTTCAAGCATGTTATTTTGTTCTCACTCAAGATAATAAAGAATTTACATATTTCTTTTTGTAACTAATTAAGACATTTATTTCTTTTATTGATACATTGTTTTCATTGTTTTGGGCAATCATTTGAATGAAATTAACTATGTGCACCTAAAATGTATCATGATAGTGAAGGAAGAGTACAAAAATGAGTATTAGGTAAATTACCTCTTCGCACTATTAAGCTTTGCAAAGGTTGGTGTAGTCTGATACACTATAAAACACTTTGTACAACTTTCATGGTTTGGGTATGTTCCTTTGCATATTCTGTCTTTCCTCTCCTATCTGACAGGGACTGTGTACTTTTTTTGGCTTTTCAATTTTGCACCCTTTTCAGAGTTTCAAAAGGATGGCTGGAGGAACATCAACATCATTCCAGTCTATCTTAACATCAAAATACAATTGTTAAAACTTTATTCTGAGAAACAGAAGATTGGAAGCTGTAGGTCCTACAGGAAACCAAGGAAGTCGCTAGATCAGGTCACTGCTTCCTGGATTAATATTTTCACTTAATTAGATTATTATATGCATTATATGCATTCTCCCATTTCTGCAGTGGTGCACTAAGGAAATTTTTAACTATTGGTAGTATTGCTACCACACAATTTGTCTAGTTATTAGTCCAACAAGTACAACACTTCCTAAAGATCCTCCCTCAAACTTTTGTAGAAACAGCTCTCACGTACTTCTGTTACTCCATTCTTTTATTCTTACGCTTCAAGAAAACACCCTGCAAGGTCAGAGTCAGCAGAATGATACAGCAAGGAGTAACCTACCAGATGACTGAAGGTCACGCACTGATACCTGTGCTGTGCCCCTCAAAATATATAGCATCAAGGTGTGTTAATTTTGTAAACGACTCATGTTACGACTACCCAGCTACGTCTGTATTAATGAATAAAGCAGACCCATTCCTCAGCCTCAGGCTGAATGGTATGGCATAGATCACATCCATATATAGAAATTCTCCTTTAGCTGGGTATGTCATGCTAAAGTGGATGCCAACTATTAGCTCCCTTTAGTTTGTTCATGTGGATATATATGTTGCAAAACTCTGGCAAGTAGAGAGACTAGGAGAGCAAAGTTGCAATGCAACTGAGTTGCAGGAAAGTAGGATGCCCAAAGACTTTTCCCAGGAAGGATCAGTGATGAGAAGATCCTGAAAACAAACATCCGAAGGGAAGCAGAAACTACAAACACCCTCCACTGAGGTTGCCTCCCACCTTCTGTTGTGACACTTTTTAATGTGTGTATAAACTGGCTATGTGGCTTACAATTTCCATCCGAGGTTGGGACTTCAGAACATATATTGTCGAGAAAGCAGAGCCTAGGATCAGAGCTACCTGGGAGTACCAACTTTTCACTAAAACACAGTTCTTTCGCTAAATTGAGAAGAAATTGGCAAGAAAGACACACATCTAGATCATTCTCACTGAGCAACAATTTACTGGGATCAGTTTAGTCAGCTTTACAGCCAAATTATGCTGGAACAAAGTATAGTAGTTGTATTTGATATTTTACTTACAGCTTTTCATACTGGTTTCATGCACTAACTTTGCAATTGTATCAACAAACAGCTGAGACCTCATCTTGACTAATCCATGCTATTGTTCCCAAACACATATAAAAATGTGTTTCGCCCTTAGTATTTATTACAGGAATTGTATTTATATTACTGAAGATTAGCTTTTAGATTCTTAAATACTATATTTGCGTTTCTCTAGTTGTCTCCAGTTGTCTGTTGCTGTTAGCAAATAATTACGAGTAGTTGATAACTCGGTAGCTACTTCCATTCCTTTAATGTTCCACAGTCGTCACAGCATGAATCTCGATATTTGTAGATAGGCAGCTTATCTAACTATAATTCTAAGCAAATATTCTGAAAGATAAATCCATCCTTTCTTAGCTGTTCATGTGTACTTCATCATTAAAAGGAGATCTCAAACATCCTCCTCAAGAGCCCCTGATTTGCCTCACTCATGCCTTCCTTTTTGTCCTCGGGGTGTCTTAGGCTATGGTCTCTGTAGCGTCCCTCCTGTTGACCTCATGTTCATTACCTCTGATCACCTCTGGATGCACTGAAGCCTGTCACCTCTTATTGCAGTTCCTTACTTGCTCTGCCGCAACTATCAGCGCTTGCCTGTCACAGGGGAGGCTGCTGCCATCACTCCTGGCCCTGGCCTGGGGCATTCCCTGCAGACCATGACCTGCACAGAAGCATCCACCTTCAGGGCTTCTACAGTACCAGAAGTGGCTGCACCAGCCAGGATAGGACGTGCCACAAGACCTGATCTTCACTTCACATCTGGGCATCTCCCTTCTGCTAGCAGCACCTCTGGGACCACTATGAACCCCTACATACCAGCTCCTGCTTTAGCTGCCTTGCTTCTTTTTGCACACCCTTCTGGAAGTCCACTTGATTGTGTTCCTTAACTACCAGATAAATAGGAAGCCTGAAGTCAGCCTGCTCCACCCTTCTGTGAAGTTTCCCACTTTGCAAGGAACCTCACACACTGTCTTGTAGTCTTCCCATCAGAGCTCATTTGCCTTGAATTGCTGGGTATGCTGTGCAGTGCTTTCTCTCCACACCAAAGCCCCAAAGAGCAACCCAAGGAAGGGAACAAAGGACATCCAGCAGTCCTCAGGAAGCCTGGAAAGGCAATGGGGTGCTTCAATGGTGAATGGTGAAATGGTGAAACTAGGTTAAGAGAAAACTCAGTGAGGAAGGAGATTTTAAGTGAGATCTGAAGCCTGAGAATGTTGAAAGGGACAGGTTATATAAAGCAAATGAGATTGGAGTGAAGAGGCAGTGTTAAAATTGAGAAAAAACTGGAGGAGGAATCGTTTGGATCAGGTGAAACAGAAGGTGCAATGCAAGAGGAAATGGACAGAAAAAAAGACATCTATGCCCACCACAGATTGCTCTTTCAGAGCTTGAAATCAAGTCAACATGCTTGAACCTAATCTTTATTCAGCTCTCTGGAAATAGAAATCTGCCTGAGAAAATAATTCTTTAGGCCTTAGCTTAGCATTTGTACAATGGAAATAATAGCCTTTCACCTGACAAATTAAGCCAGTAAAGTTTGAGATGCACTTAAACTGATGACTGTTGGAGAAAGTCTGAGTTAGTAGGTCTGTCTTCAATGCAGGGGATGAATTGTGCACTGGAAAAGCACAAGATATCACGTACAACAATGAGAAGAACTTAAAATTTCCATCTTTTGTGCAAATAAGCAACTGGTTCAGGGAAGGAAAAAAGCACAGCCTGAGCTCACCAGTTGAAAACTGTATTGTAATGTACAAACCTGGACAAAGGGAAGGCAATATAAACCTTTTTTTTTGAATGGTTAATAACATCTTGTTAGCAGACATCTTTCATACATAATAAAAATGTATCATCAAAGAACTAGTGTATTTTTTCGAGAGCTGCTACTTTCTAGTATTCTGCATAAGTTAATCACTGCCTAAATCTGTTTCTTATCCTTCTCAACAGCAAGATACCTATTGCAGGTGTATAAATTAAACGTCTCCTGCTCCATTTCCCTTCATTTTGCCATACTGCTTTTAGTTTCCACATTCTCTCATTTTCTTTCTGCCTTTTTCACAGCTATCCTATCCGTTATCTGGACTTGTCATGTCTCTGATGGCACGGCAAAGTGAAACAGTGCAGTCACCAGAACCTAACTTGGGTTTACTACTTTCTGTCAGCAATTTCAGCTCCTGTTTCAATCCCTCCATCTTTTTCTTAAGCAAAGAAATCTGCTTGCAGCTTAACTACAGGCCTCCTGTTCTTGGTTCATAAATCTAAATGTCACTGGGTTGCTTGGTTCCTTTATTGTCTACTTTAATCCCAGTTGATGCTTCTTGACTTGTTGGAACCCGTTAGTGTCAAAGCACTCCATGACATCTCTCCCCGTGACATTCCTCAGGAATTCCATCTTTATTCCTTCCTGGTTTTTCCCTCCTGCGAAGGTGGTTCAGTTGCAACACTAGATAATAAACATTCACATGCTTGCGGTTTTTTGCTTTGGTTCTTTCAGAGGAAAGGGGTCTTGCACTACTGGTGATTCTTATCTGTCTTACTGTACTTAAAAATACAGAGAGATTTAAGGAAAATTCATTAGATTTTCTTACCAACTGAAAACACAGAATTTATGCTTTGCAATTCTGCACTAACCTGGTTATTGAAGGGAAAATTCATGCTATGATAATGCCCTTCTTTTTACCCCATTAAAAGCTTTGACGTTTTTTCTAGACAACATGCTTTTAATTTACACAGAACTTTTCAGTCTCTACCCCTTTTCTGTTGTTATGCCTGTATAACGTGACTAGAGCATACATGGTATGATACAATCTGTAATGATATTACGCTACTGGCATGTTGGGGGCTGGGTTCATGTTTGTGGTTAAACTCTGATGTTAGTTGATGAAAATAGTTCAGGTAACAAAAGCTTATGCATTTTTATCAGCTTAGCTTGCATAAACTTTACACAATTTGTTTAAAACATACATTTAACATATTGAAAAGCGATAGTAAATCCAGTTTTTAAACCTAATTCTGAAATCCATGTTATGCATGAATAATTACTGTTTAACAAAATTATAGGTGCTAGGATAAATGGAAACCAATCCTTCATTCCAAACAGCAGAAGAGACCTAACAGATAACACAAAGAGATACCATATGAGAATACATCCATTGAACATCCACTTAATTTGCAAGAGTTCAAAGGACATTCAATCCCAACAGAATGACATCAAAAAGGATTGTAAAAATATCTTGTCAAGCAGCATTGTTGTGCTGTCTAGCTTTTTAATCGTAGCATAATGTTAATGCTATTAGAGTTTCTATAAAGACACACAGAGGTCAAGGATGCAAGAGGGAAAAAAAAGAAAAGGGGAAAAGAAGAAAAGATTATATGTGCTAATTACATTTTCTGAGCTTAGCATGATGGTGTGACCTATATTTATGCGTTTTGGCCTGACGATATTATTTTAAAACTATTCTTTCAATATTAACTGGTTCTAGAGTAGGGTATGAAGCCTGTTATACAAGATCAAGGGAAAATATAGGATCCTTACACTGGTGAAACCTGTTCCCCCCCAGTTCCTCTAACTAGAAAATTTTCCATTTTCAGTTTATCCAAATTTACATTTCAATTCTTCCATACACAAGAAGATGATGTAAACCACATATTTACAGAGGTACATGTTTACAACGRATCTTGTTTAGTAAAACTCATTTCATACCCATATAAATCTGCAACTGCATGTGCTAAGAAACACATAGTTAATTTCAATTCTTCATCTAACAATCATAGATATCAAATTGGTTGCCTTATTGTCAAATAAATAGTAATGTCAACATGCTATTTTAATTTAGTTTTACATATCTACACTTGACTTTGTTTCAAGTAAGGACGCCATTGAAAACACTGCTACTTAGTGCAAGAATTTTGTGGCTTTTGTGCTGTCAGTGGGGGCAGGGAAATTCTCAGTTTTTCCTGGTTATTTTTTACATTGTTATTCATATTTGTACAAGCTTCTAATACACTGCAACTTTGCCATTAAATATTGCCTTTGGCCTATAGTTAGCACAGTCTATTTAAATTTCAATTGGAGATAAAGACACCTTCTTTTTGTATTATGTGATCAAAATTTTGAAGCTCTGTAATTTTCTTGCTGCTCGTAGAAACAAAGCACCCAGGCTCATAGAGAAAGCCCTTTCTACAAGCTATAAATATTTGCTATTTGTAAAACCTCAATGAGGGTTTAGTTATTAAAAAACTAAAGGAAGAAAATTACTAATAATGATTGGTTTGAGCTAATGAGATGTTTTTATGCAAATATATGAACCTTAAATATGACCTGGAAACAAAAGACAGCTTAACAGTTACTATTAAGCTATACATTAGGAGATCAATTAAGGAGAACTTCTTTCTAATGATCATGCTGTACAAGAGTTGCTATGGAAACCTGCAAAGAGAGATTCAGAATGCAAAATAGCTACAGAAACAAAAAAAAATATTTGTAAACAAGTATCGTAGAATGTGTATAATCAGTTAAGTAAATAAAAGGCTGATTCAATTCTTTTCCACCCCAATATATCTAGAAGAAGGGCACTTTTCCATATGAAGGTGCCAGTTTAGTCCATATTTGGATGCCACAAAGCAAGGCAATGCCAAGGTAATCTTTATGTAATCAATGACAGTTCCCTAAATTACAATATGAGATAGAAAGACAGGATTACTTTAAAGGTCTCAAAGAATTGTACAGTTATGTCATTACAAATTGCTGGCAAAGAAAAAACACATCTGTGGCAAAGAAAGTGCAAATACAGGTGGTTAAAAGCAACGTTAATTCTTTCCCCTCATACCTTAAAATAAAGTGGTACTTATTTCAGAAACAGCTTAAAAATACTCAGATTGTCTTGTGTGAAGGCTGTTGGCTGTTTCATATTTTTTCATTCTGTTTTTTGCACCTGTATCTTGAACAATTCTTGAACATCCATAACATCCATATGAAAATACTGTTAAATAGCATTTTGGATTAAAAATTTATTTTCTGTCACTATGTCTTTTCAGCACATATTGCAGAAGGAACAAATACACACAATCAAGTTTTCCAGTATACAGAGTATATCTTGCCAATATATACACAGAGAAACATTCAAAGCAGGGTTGGTAACTGGGATTTCCTGTAAAGATCTAGAGACCTACTTATAACAAACAACTGATATAATGGACTAGACACACTCCCTCTCCTCTTTGTTCTCCCATTTGCAAATTATCCATGGCTGCAACGATTCAGCTTCTTTGGCAGTGAAAAAGCACCAGAAAGTATCCGGATCTGGCAGAAAAGAATCTGCAGCAGGTATAGATCCCGTATCACAGCTTGCATACCACAAATCCTGCAGCTCCTTGTACTGCATAAATACATGTCAGAGGGACTGCAAGAGGGTGCTGCACTCCCATGTTCTCCAGATGACAGATGGCCATTTGTGGCAGGGCCGCAACCAGCTCTTCTGATCCACACTAAGCACAAGGAGACCCAGAGCCCGGAGGAAACCAGTCCCAGAAACAGCTACCAACAGCTCCAATGTCACAGCTCAGGTCTATATGCTACGGTGTGACCCCTTTTCTGGGATATTTCAATATTACACAACTGGCAATCTCTGTAATTGTATGTCAGCTAACATTAATGATACAATCTGAGCATGTGGGCAGACTCCTAAAACTACACATGGTGTTTTAGACCATGCTTGTATACTTCTGACAGTCTTGAAAGCAAATAAACATCACCAAAATCACTGGCATTTATAAATAGGAAAAGGAAATTGGTACTCACAGGTTTGTAGAAACCAAACCAGCAAGGGACTGCAGGCTCGTCAAGTCCTGTTTTCTCTGGCAAGTTGTCCCATTCCTGTATTTACCAACTTTCATCTCAACCTGTTCTGAGCAACACATTCACGTGAATGTTTCTGAAGGAGGGATATGAATGAGCACATTTGCCAATGAATTTGAAAGACTTTTTCAATGTGGAACTTGAAAAAAGTGAATTAAACAAGCAACATAAAAACAACACAGGAAAACTATCATGAAAAATTAATTAAAACATTGCCATCAGTACCACAGAGGTGGATGGGAGGGTATCTGATAGTCTTTTTCAGGGGTCAGTTTTAATCAATAAAACTGTTTTGTTTTTTTTTTTCCAGGACTCACCCTATGTTATAATCCTGCTACAGTCATGTATGATGGGACTACCAAAATGACCTAATTCTACAGATACCAAGCTCAATGATTAATTTCAGTGGAAACCAGCCAATGCTAATAAGCACTTTCAAAAACCCTCTTCTATGCTTTTCCCTGTGTCTCACTTCATGTACGACATCAACTAATAATACTTTCCTGCCTTATAAATGTTATGTGAGGCTTGTTTAAGCCATTTTTTAAGAATGCATTCTAGACCAAAATCCATTTAAAGTATTTGCTTCATATGCACACTAGCTTACTTCTCATTTCAAATGATTTATAATCCTGAAATACTCTTCTCATGTCTTTTGAAAGTGTGACTGTAGAGATGTACCTCTGAATAGAAGACAGCTGCACTTCAGGGAAACAACACAAAAAGAAAAAAAAAAAAGGAATATTTAGCCAACTTGAAGCAATACATAGTTATCAGGGAGAAAAGAGTATTATTTCTGAAAGAAAATCTTTCAGGCTTCCACTTCACGGGAAGGTCATTTTGGTTAGCTTCAGTGAGATAATCAAGAAATCCAATTAGCTCTATATAGAAGTTATAAATCTGTTCTCATCAAAGAACCTATAGCCTACAACACAACCAAACAAAATACAATTAAATTACACCTATTGAAAAGAAAAGACTTGTATGCTGCTGAGAGCAGACTTAGAAGAATTCAGCCAGAAAGTAACTAAAATGAAAATAAATTCCAACCACTTGTCAGATCAATCAAAACAAAATGTTAATCAGTATAGTGTTTTATTGACTGATTTGTAAAATGTGCTACTGAGCTTTTAGATTCACATCCTTAAACTTTGCAAAAATCAGTGAAATCTGATGTGAACCCAGTAATCCTTCACAATGGGAGCACAGACTCCACCTCACTCCTAAGAGATTTCTTCAGACAGGAGAAGGCAATAAATTTGTCTTGCAGAGTGACCTAGGGCCAGCTAACTTTTGGGATCAATGGAAGAATCAAGTTCCAAAGTCAAGGGCTCTGGGCAAATACCACCCAGAATTTATTTTATTTTTCAACAAGCTCTGAAATGAATTCAAATGTACTCATTTGCTGAACAAACTTCATGAGTGATTTGTACATACAGTCTTATGAATATTCCATATTCAGATGAAACTAGTGCAGACCAATACCCATATCCTTATCCATATGTTAAAATCAAAAGTTGTGGTTGTCAGGACATCACAAGCAGTTATTGTGGTATGTCTACAGTCTCAAACCTTGCTAGAAATCATTGTACAGGACAAATTATCTTCAAAGTAAACTTCTTTTTTAACAAAAAAACTTTCAGAATTTCATTGTCCTATCTTCAGTTAATTACCTGATTTCAATGCATATTGCAGTTCAATTCYGGTAAGCTTCAGTAAGTGTTCAGGGAAGAAAACAAATATGACAAGATCATAGATTTGAATAAACAAACTAATTTTTGAGGCAATATTAACTGCAAAACTGTATTATTTAGGGAAGAATTTACTCCATATTCTGCTAACAGTACTTGATCTCTTGCTTTTAAAATGAAAATGTCTTCCTTTTTCTTTTAAGTCATCTGACCACTGCTATATGGAAATAAGCATTTCTGCTAATTACTTCACTGAGAAAAAAATTATAAAGAAAATCAAGATGAATGAGGCACTGTGCTTTGCTCAAATCAGACAGACAAGCTGTCAGCGCTGCCTAACCCATCCTTAGAACAATTCCTTTTCCCCAAGGAAGTTGTCAGGAAAATGGAGGTCCTTGTCATTTCTCCGCTCGCAATTTGGGACTTTCCTTTCACACCTAGTTTATTTCTAGAATCTTTTGACACTATTCTTGCAATTAAGTGACAAAATAATTTTTTTTTCTTATTCCGATCTTTAAGCTGGCATCTATACCTTTCTGGTGCTATACATATGGGATAAGGCATGGCTAATGAGCGTGTTTCTTATTGTTTTGTTCAGTCTCTGAAGCACATTTGTCCCGTAGACACGCCAAGCAGGCAGCTCTGCATCAGTGCCTCAAGTGGCTGGGCAAATTATCAGTGCTTGAAGAGCCCTGGGAGACTCATCAGTGCTGGAGTGCCCTTGAGAGCGCGCAGGAGCGCGCAGGGAGGTGGCGTGGGATCTTGGTGCCTGCGGGCTCCTCGAGCAGACCCACTCCTCCAACATTTTCTGCACAGGCAACTTTGTGCTAGCGGGTACTTGAAGTGGAGCAGTTTGTGAAGTATATTAGAACCTCAAACTCACTGGGACCATTTTATACTGAAGAGTTATATTATTAATTGAATATATTTCTCAACAAGAAAGATTTTGTTAATATATAATGAGATCTCACCAACAAATGTCTGAACTTGCTCAGATATATTTACATCTGGAGTATGGGAAAAAATATGAAAAATTGTGCAACTATGATTAGGACTCATAATTTCTTTTGCTCATTCTCTTTAAAGTCTTTTTTTTCAAATGACCTTAAATTTCATCAAGCAGCAGCCCACATTTCTTCAGCTGCACTCATTAGAGATATGGAAAAAATTGTGGATGTTTTTAAAGAGAGGTCAACAACAGAATTACAAGAAAAGGAAAGTTTCAGAATGTATTGAAGAAGCGTGTGAGTATAGGAAAAGAAATTTAATGAGTGATACAGCATCTGTTAACATATGGTAGTAAATTCTAGATAAAAGTTGCATTAGTTTCTAAGATCCATTACATACAGACATACACACACATGTGTGTAAGTGTGTGAGAGATCAGTGATGTACAAGATTGTGGGTTTACTGATCACAGACACAAATATTGAAAGCTAGCAAGTGTTAAAGCAGAACTCAGTTTTACAATGAAAGAATTTTTTTCCATGTAACTAAATTGAGCAATACATACATTGCAGATTACATAGAGCTGAGCCTGGCACAGCCCTATCAAAAGCATTTACAAAAACATTCCAAATTAACAATGTAACCTTTGTTTTTACACTAATTCGAAACCAGTAGAGACTGTATGCCATGCTTGTTCAAGATAAAAGAGAAATACGGACACCTGGGTAATTTATGTAAGGAGCTCAACCTTAGAGAGTRACAAAGAAACTATCCACAGTTGGGAGGAGAAAATACAAAGACAAAACTTGGGGAAAAAAAAACCCACCAAAAAACCAGAACTATATGTAATGTAAGACTCAGTCTTGCTTAAGAATTGTCTGTATGGAGACATTTAGAAAATATTAGTCTGAATTAAGAAAATAAGTGAAATCACATTAAAATTAATTAGTTGAACTGAAATAATACGTCTGCACGCACCTAAGGTGGTAGTAGTTCAGTTAGGTTACTTCACCCCCAAAGGGAAGTAAACTAAATCAAACTGAAACCATGAAGGGTTCAGTTACCATATGTCAGCAATCTGTACACATACATGGCAAATACAAGGTCATCTCAGGGCTTAAGTAAGAACCACAGGCTAAATTAACCACATAAAAAGTTACTGTGTATCATCAATAAATTATGTGTGTGTCTATGGCATATGATTCTCAACAAAAATGTTCAGAGGGATTCAGTGTTTTTTAACTAGTCCAGTTGTGACATTTGTGAATTTTTTTGCAAGCATTACCATAAACAGATATTAGCCAAGAGCAGGCTGTCTAGATTCATCTCCCTAAAAAGCATTAAACTATTCAGAATTTACAAATGGATGAAAAATAGAATAGTATCATTTGTTCTATTAGAGTGTGTGGACCAAATTCAGTCAGAATATTCAGGGTACTCATTTTTTTAAGTTTCAACACACCTCCCTCTATTTGCCCCCAAAACCAATGCCATGTCCTAGCACCTGAAGTTCTTTGGAGTAAATGAAGGTAGCACGCAGTGAAACACCCATCTTCCATGGAGTTACCTGGAAAACACCGGTTTTCTAGGAAATCTAGTCCCTTCTGCACAGCATGACTCAAAGCTGCTGCACAGAGSAGCAGGACAGCCTCTTGGGTACACAAGGTCCTGTATAACACTGTCGGTCTCTCTCTGTCCTGAGAACAGACTCCTACCTGGGAAGGATGTGAAGGTTGTAGAGCCTCCCTCCTTACGCAGTAACCCAAACCTTGGACTAAAGACTCTCCACTCGTCTCCCCAACTCCTGCCTCTCTGCCTTTTATTCTGAGCTGCACAGGGCCTCACATTCAGCAGGAGTCCGTATGTGGTGAATATACCTTTTTTAATAGGCTTTATGCATGCTATGAATATACTTAATGTAAATTATATTATATTATATTATATTATAAATGTATTGGATTTTTTTTGTATTCAGCATGGGTGCACTACAAACTGAAGGAGAAAAAATGGAGGGTCTGGCAGTTGGGCAGGGGTATTTATGATATATGCTATTTGTTAGCAGTAATTTGGAACTGCAAAATGAGTGCATCAGCTTGCTGGTTTTAGGTAAATCAATACTGAAACAGCTAATAGTGACTTTTAAATCATCAGAATTTACATTTTTTTTCTTCCTTTTCTACTGCAGTAGTTCACTCCTCTGAGCTACTGAATTAAACTGTGTGCAGACTCAGGAATATAGCAGTCTGTTATCTGGCTCAAGTGAGAAAGATTCAATTAGCAACAATAGGACCTAACGCAGCTGAAAGCACAGGCTCTTCTACACAACTCTGCTACAAGAAGTTGATTCAGCAACTGGAATGTTTCTTTAACTCGTGCCAGCTGCTAACCGTCACCTGGAGCTATTATTGCAATCAGACATCTCGGGGACACGTCAGCCATGCTTCAGCTCCCCAGCCAAGCTCTTTTCCATTGGTGATAGTAATTGTGGGAGTAACAAGGTTTGTTATTACCTTCCTGTACAACGAGGACTCTCGTGCCACACAAAAATTACTGCACTGACTTTGCAGACCAGTGTTCAAAGGTCTCAGATCAAAGATGATGAATGATATGGCATATTTTTTTTTTTTAATTCAGAAGAGCATTCTGTAAAATAAAAATATTTCTTCAAATAACATCTATGCATTTCTGAAAAGACACAAATCTTCCTAGTCTTAGATGCCAATAACATTTTCTAAGCTATTGGATGTTCTTATGCATACGGAAAAAAACAGATTAGATGCGCAATTTTAAGTCATGCAAATCAACCATTTAGGGACTGAACACTATGGAGTGAGAAGGATGCTGTAAAGACATAGGCAGGAGGATCCTCAGGAGGGAGGACTCTCTAGGGATTAACGGATCCTGCCGAATGCAGGACTCGTGCTCACAACACTCCTCCAGCACCTCTGGAAAACCTGTCTTGTAAGCAGGCAGCTCACAGTATTATCTGCATTATTTTTCATTTGTAGGAATCATTGCTTTACTACTCACACAAAACTCCCTCCAGAATCATAAATCAAACCACTGAAATCCCATAGGGAAGTGGGCAGGGAGAGGTTGGGGCTGAACCAGGCCTCTCTGGGAAGCGCACCAACATGCCATCCACTGCACGCCAAGAAGGACCCCACCGTAGTCACTGTGCACGTAACATTTCTCTTCTCAAAATCTTTGTTAAGATTAAATTCTCAGTGACTGCAGAGCTGTGTGTATGGATAACTGTAGAAGATTTAATGTACAGTACACAGTGTTTTTAATGTAATGTATGCAGCGTTTTTAATTGAAGATCACCAAGGATTTGGCAGATATTAAAAGCTGCCCCAAAGTCCCTAGACCTCCACAGCTGGCCAGAGTGTGCACAAATAAGCAACAGTGGTCTGAAAGGTCCCCAGACAGCCTTTGGCATCATTCTTTTTCTGGGGATGTGACCTTCACATTGAGAATTTGTAAACCTGTATTTCAGTTTCAGAGATGATGGGATGGATACCAGGAGAACTCATCGCTTTCTCTTCCTAATCTCATAGCCATATGAGGAAAGGCCAAAATCCTGCCTCAATTAATTCAGACTTAATGTTTTGTAAAACAGGTAAATAATACCTCAGTGAACAGATTAGAAAATTGGGACACAGATAAGCACATATGATGTCATGGTCAAGGTTCACTCAAATATACCAAACAATATGGTTTCAAATTCAATATTGTGCTCCAGATTTTATCAAAAACAAGGGCTTATCTGCAGCCTCAGACTTGACTGAAGTACTTATTTAGTTTGCCTTTTGATTAAAGTGGAAAATGACACGGAACCAGAAAACATTTCAAGCAACTTGACTGTGTTTGTTTTTACCTAACTGTTGCACTGGAGACTATTTTATACTCAAACCCACCCATTCATGCTAAATCTGGTAATAACAATATTTTCTTTGCCAATCACTGCATTTTCTTACAAATTTTCTGTGACAGAGACATGTTTACAGCACCACCTGCAGCACTATAAAGCTAAAAAATTCTTGTCTAAATCTGTGCACCTACTCAACACATGCAAACAGCTCCAAAGTGTACAGACATGTTTCAAACCCATTATCACAGTTTTGACAGTCCTCTCACCATACCACATTTCCACTTGTGAACAAACATACTGGGCTAGTGTATTTCAGCATAATAGACCAGATCTCCTCTTGTGGAAGTCAAGATCAGGCCTCACGTTACTTTAGTACATTTAAATTATTTTTAAGAAATTCTTTGCAAGTCTGCATGTATAGATTACTTACACTGCAGAGATTAAAGGGAAATGGTTTTCTCTCAAGAAGAAACCAATAATGTATGATAAATGAGACCAGAATTCTCATTTAATATATTCATTCTGACCTGTTTATATTATTTTATATAATATGAATCAGAACAAACTTAAATTTGATTTTCAAATTATGAAGAGTTTTGATAAGTAAACATTCTGACTTTCACAAACTTTTAAAAAGTTATAAATATGCATTGACTTGCTTGCATCATTTTAAACTGTTTCTTTAAGACTGCATTTTGTGCAATCAGTCTGGGGATCGTGGGAAAAGAATAATGAATATCTTAAGAAAGCAGAATAATTTTCAAAATATCTCAATTTAAATGCATCTATCAGAAGATTCAGAAAAAATGTACTTTGACTATGTAATATATAATCCAAGCTAGAGACCTGAATTATACATAATGTTGAGCAACTAAACTATAGCATTAATCCACATTTTCTCCATGTTCAAAAAATCACAATTTAGATTTTAAGTAATGAGGGCACCAAAAACTGTTTCAATGAGATCAAATTATTGAAAAAAGTTGGAAAAAAAGATTAAACATTTACTTTACTATTACCTGTTCAAGATAATTCAAGAGCTAATAAAAATGACTTTATTTGCTCACATATTCATTATATTTTATGTATACTGGTTCTATTCTGTAGATTTATGAACAGTTTCAGAAAATTTCTTATACTCTCAATCTTTCCACCAGTGAATGTTCATATAAAAGTAATCTCACTATCAAGAAAAGAAGTGTGTGTTGCTCTTGCGGTCTGAATGAGGAGCTGTCACTCATTTAAGAAAGGGGTTGCCACATCAGTAAGCTCCAATGAATTTCCAACAGGTTTAGGACCACCCAGCAACCCTGTTGCCATGCAGCTGTAGGTTTTACTGGCTATGAAATGTTCAGATGCCATGGGGTTTCCAGTGCACGGCCTACTTCCTGGTACATTCACTTGTGGCATGGCTTGGGACATCACAATGTAGAAGAAAAATTTAGAAAACTGAACTGAAAGCTAGTAAATTAAGTGTGCCAAGAAGTACTTCCAAGTACTGAAACTTGATCGCTTATCTAGTTAAACTGTTAAAATCATCCCCAGTTTGGGATTGTCTACACAAGTGTTTTAGTGTGGATGGGGAGCAAACTTTTGAAGCTACTCTTCCAGTTGTTCCCATTGACTGTACCCTGGTTTGCATTGCCGAGCTGTCTCAGGGCATGCAGACTGGACTCTCTTCTGGCAAAAGCCGACCCCCAGAAGTGAACCTCATGCTCTCTAATCCCTGACTGGCATTCAAGTTCATCATTCTCCCAAACAATTTCCAGTTGCGAGTCAGGAGTTAGGCTATGCACTGCTCCTGTTAGGTTGTTTACACGCGCCCAGTGTGTTTTGGAGCAGTCTTAATTATACTGCTCCTCTGTGCCAAACGCCCTCAGGGACAGAACGGTCTCAGGCATTTTTAAGGTACTGAAACTGAAGTGGCTTCAGGGTAATGCATCGGACGAGGTCCTGTTGGAGTCAACCCCTAGTGCAGGGGCAATCCCTGCACAGTGTCACTGTTAAAGCTCTCCATGACTTGAAAATAGTGCAGGACAAAGTCCTTCAAAAAACTAGTTTTTGAAAAAGGGAAAGAAAAATAAATCAAACAAGTTGCCACAATCTGACAACTTTTTAGTAATGTAAAAACTGAATTTTACCATTCTCAAGATGACACCCCAGGATTTGCTGCTGTTGCCACAAAAAACAAACAAAAAGATAAAAAACCCCTTTTGTTTTTGGGGAGAGAAAGGAGATAGGATGGGGGATCAGAAGAAGCCACCATGTCCTCTGTCAGCACAGAGGGTTGCATTTCCAAGGAATGGGCCCAGACAAGGCAGGCAGAGACACATGAGCAAGGCATAGAGCCTTTTTACAGTACACAATTATCGTTTGCCCATGTCCTTGAAGAAAGCACACAAACCTCCATTGCCGAGAACTACAACTAGCTCAGAACTCATACCCAGTCCACTGCAACTTTCCATGTTGACCAATGACCAGATAGAATGTAAACTGATTTATGCAGCAACTTGAAAATTTGTGGAAAAATAATTAAATAAATCGCAAGGTTTCTTAGCATTCTCTTTAAGCTCTATTCTAAGATTCTATCATCATAGAATCATAGAATAATTTGGGTTGGAAGGGACATTTAAAGCTCATCTAGTCCAATGCCCCTGCAATGAGCAGGGACATCTTCAACTAGATCAGGTTGCTCAGAGTCCTGTCCACCTTGACCTTGAATATTTCCAGGGATGGGGCATCTACCACCTCTCTGGGCAACCGGTTCCAGTCATAATCATCACTTAGGGACTGCACACTATTTCATTTTTTGGTTTTCACTGGGTGCTAACGGTTATTGATGATAAATTAGACTTTTTTTTTTCAAGTGATAGTCTTTCTTCTTTATAAATCTCCCTAATTCTATGTTTGGCTCCCTTCATTTGCCCTCTCCAGATTATGTTGGTCCCTGAATCCTCAGTTTTGTAGGTATTATCTCATGACAGGACATTTACAACTGCAGGACAACAATTATGTTTTTGTATCCATGTGTATTATGCCTGGGAATTCAATTACAATTATGGATGATAAAAATGACAACAGTATAAGCTGAATATTCAAAAACATGACTACTTTGTTGTGCAATAACATCTGACCCTTAAATATCAGAGTACAGCAAAATAACAAAGGAAAATGGCACAATAGGGCATAAAATATACCTCTCAATAGTATTGTCACAGAAAGCAACAGAAAAAGGTTTACTTTTAAGGTAAACAGTCTCAAAGACTCAGCTGTAGAATTCTACAAGGGGAAAGACTTCTAAAACAGCAGTGTTAATTGAGGAGAAGCCTGATATTTTGACACAGCAAATGGTAGGGACAGAGGAGAAACAGGTCAGAAGCCAAACATAAATTATGAGAGGGGCCATAAACATGAAGCAGATTTCACAAATAGAAAGGGGAAAAGGTTTGAAGAGCCTTTAATGTTAACAATAAAATTTTGAAGTTGATTCTCAGCTTTAGAGGTAGCCAATGCTGTTGCCTCAGTAAAAGGTAATATGAGAGTAGCAGAAACAGTAATAAATTAAACAAGAGGCAGAATTTTGAACAGATTGCAAGCAGAAGGCCGAATGAATAGGAATACTACAAGAAGTTCATTATTGTTAGAAATAACTGTGGTCTGATACAGAACCTTGGCTGAAAAATCCTAAATAAGTATAAAAATAGAATATAAATAGGATAGTTATTATTCATCCCGTAGTTACACAGAGCACACCTGCACCTTTTTCATCACTGAGATTGAGATATTTTGACAATGATTTTTAACTAAAAGTTCTCACTGCACATTGTGAGTGATCAGCCAATGGGAGCAGCCTCATTTTTCATCAATGGAAAGAACAGAAGAATTTGGGAATGAAGGCACCGCGAAAATGTGGCACTTCGTGTATATTTGGTTCAAATACCCATGTTTCAAGAACTTTTAGGTATCATTTATTGCATACACATTTCTAAACTCTTTTTCTTCATGCTGCAGAGGGAAAGAATGATTAAAAAGGGTGAAAGAAGCCTGAAGGGATTATCTAGGCCATCTCCTTTTCCCTAAAATAGTATCATCTTACACCAGTGTACTCAGATGATGGAGACCCCACAGCCTCCCCTGCTTCATTATTCTTGGTATTTAAAAGCTTCTCTTCACATCTAACATTCTTTCTCACTGAAATGTAAACCTATTACTCTTTGTGCTATATGTTACAGACATGGCAAACAGATTATTCCTTTCCTTTTCACAATGGCGTTTGCATACTTGAAGACTGTTATCATGCTTCCTTTCCGTCTTTCATTCTCTAGATTAAACAACTCCAATTCTTAAGCATGCAAGCAAGTACTGTTTACTTCAGTGGAACAACCAGATAGGGACTCTCCCATGCTTTGAATTAAACTTTATTCATTGGTTGAAACAAAGCCCAGTCGAGCACTCCACAATCAGCAGGAAAGGAAATCAGCTTGGCAAAGCTCGTGGTGGGACAATTTACCTCTTCAGTTCAATGTCAGTTGAGAGGTTATAAGAACAGGCCAAAGACGATGACTTCTCAAAAATAATACACAGTATATTTAGCCCCATCCCCAAACGGGGGCATAAGTGAATGGTAGAAGGCAGCCCAAAGGGCCACATGCACTGGAAGACGAGAAGTTTGGGATGCCACTTATGAAGGCATGAGCACTTGCGAGTTGGAAGGGAAAGGTCTATGACTCTGCCTCTGCCCACCTCTTTCACAGAGGTTGCAACACACTATTCTTTGTAAGTCATCCCTTACTCCTCCCTCTTCACCTTCTCCAGTTTCACTTAACCATGTAGACTTTGAACATAATTTAGATTGGGAGAAGTGAAATCTTGACACACAACCTCAGTATCTCAAAAAAAGCTGTGTCCCTTCCAGTAACTCATTCCCTGTTCTCAATGCCTGAGGTTGCGTACCCCTTGCTCTTGGTTTAGGAGGTCAGAATACCAAGAAACCGGGTTCATTCCTGACCCCTGCAAGAAAACAATTCTGTCGACAAATTGGTCAGTTCTGTCTCATAACAATTATTTTTACAGCAAGGTCAAAGGCTGCCAACTAAAAAAGAAAAAAACCCAACCCTACCCAATTTTAACAGAATGGCAATAATAGTAGTAAAAATGTTAACCTGTCCTAATTGAATTTGGTGCATTGATGTTTTTAGTGCAGTAAAAATCCATGTATTGGAAAGTTTTCATGTTTCCTTTGACTGCACAGAAATATGCCATAAAATTGAGTGAAAGCATGATTCAAAAGCATAAAGTTTAGGTTCAGTGTATTCCAGAACATTGGTGACCCTAATTGTAACAGACTTCCTACATTAAGTTTTCCACATTATCTGTAGTATGCAGTGAACATACTTGTGCAACAGACGATGACCCTGCATCCTAATAGAACCATCTTTCTTAAGCACATCGTAGCTTTTATTTTTTACAATAAACAGTAGTCCTAAACAATAGCACATATGTGAAATACAGTGTTTGCAAGGGCCTTGCGAGCTGCGTCTTGGGAACAGAGAGTCTAGCACAGCAGCATCTCCTGTCAATCCTGAATGTATTGTTAGCACTATGTTAATATTCTCTTCTCCACCTTGCATAATATTTATGCAGAGCTTAAAACTACGAGGCCTTCTGTGCTATAGTTCAAGCTCCAAGTGAATTATACCATTTGACATGAAAACACCTGAAAAGTGTGGTCTATCATGGTAATGCTGACACAACCTTAACTCTAGTGGCACCAGCAGGTGTCATTTGATTACAGTATCTCCTGCTTATAACACTGCCATGGTAATTAAAGCATGTCAGAACTACAAAACAAGTGTAGTAAAGACACATTTTATGACAGAAACATTAACACAATTTTTAAAACATGATCTGCAATGGTATTAAAAATGGAAAATTGTGTTCCAAGTCATAATGATTTAGTGCTGAATTACAGAAATAGTTGAAATGCCTAAATATGATGGCAGTTGGTACTATTCTTAAACATTATACACGCACAAAAGTGCTATGACAAATACATTTAAATATCTTTAATGCTGCAAAACCTGGAAAGGCAATTAGCAGCAATAAAATTTGTATTGAATTTGGATAAATTTTAGACAATTAGCCTTCTTCTAAATGTAATTTCTGGCCAAGAAATCCATAGGGACACATGACTTATCCACATTTATTACTCATTAGAGCAGAGTAATTCCTGTCATGGCTGAACATCAAGGGATTTATCATCATAAATTCAGATCAGCTAATGGACTGAATAGTCCTTTTCTCCCAAGAACAAATCCCTAGGTAAAAGATATGAAATATAAATTGACCACAGCAGTAGTAGTGCATAGCAATAATATGCATAGTAGATGTATACAGTCATTATGCGCAATATGTAGATACATGCATTTATTGTATATGGGTAACATATTGGGAAAGTAGATTTACACATGGGCACTTCTCCTACATTTCAGATAGCACAGATAAAGTCTGTGCATGCCCTCTTATTAATAAGTTCTCCTCCAAATGTTTCAAGACAAATAAGTTCTACGAACAAAATTTTTTTACTCTTCTCCTTGGCCAAAGCATCCTTCCTCTCTTGAGTAACAGTATAATGAGTCTGGTCTATCTTTTTTTATCTTACAGGTCTTGCTCCTCCAGCATAACAAACTTACATTCTTCAAAATAATGTAAGCAAAGAAACAACTAAAATATTTTTATGATTTAAAAGGCAGAGTTCAACAGACCAAAAGATTCAGCAGTTTGGTGACAGCTAGCTTTTGCTTTATTTCTTAAAAAAAATAATTCCTATTGAGAACAAATGTTTCAATATAGATCAATATGATCTCACTTGAACCTGTGTCCCATTGGAGCTGAACACAAACCTGAACATTTTCAGGTGGAGAAAGAAAGAATAAATACAGCTGTTTAATTACTATTTACTTTTCACGCACCCTCACATTCTTCTGCATTAACTCGAAGAAAAAAAAATTTAAAAATCAAGAAATATCTGAGACAGGCTTTGGTGTCTTCCTGCCATAATGAGGTCACTGGAATTTCTGTTTCCATTTTCCAGAGGTTATGACTGATGAACTTCACAGAACTTTAAAGCAGGATTCATCATGTGATCTGAAATGACTTTGAACCATCTCTATGTCTTCTGAACTTATTTTAACCTAACTTTTTTCAGACAGATAATTAGCAAATTCCATCTGCTTTAAGATGGTTGCTTTTATCCACTTTATACCTACTTCTTTTTGTGTGAATATCCTTTTTTAAACTAAGTTTCTGCATTCACTTTCCTTTGTATTTAAAGGAAATAGATATAATCCTCTGTGTATAAATAAGACAGATCCTTTTAGTATTTTCTTAGACCAGGAATGCACATTTGAAGCAAACTGATTGCCCCTGATTATTGTGCTTTGGTTTTTCTTGTGTGGGTTTTGTGGAGTGTGCAGACTGGATGGTTTTTAGGCTGAAAACAAACCCAAATATGCACTCCTGAGAACTTCTAGTGTTCTCTGACAATAACGAACATTCAGTCCATGAGACCAGACTAGGGATAGCCCAAACTAAATTGCACTGAAGATCAACAGTCTGGCCACTAGGTCCTCATGATCAGCCTTGCTGATCTCCATTTCCACCCTTACTGCATTTCTTTTTTAAATACACATAGTCTTATCTGCTGTTCTCTACACCTTCTTCAGTGCAATCACCTTTATGAAAATGTGTATGTCCTCAGGTTTCCTGTGACAGTGCAACTAATTCCATCTCCATCATACTATTCATCATGTTATTTTTCCCATATAATAGTCCATCAAGTCCTGTATTGATGATGCCCTGCAAAATTACTGTCAGAAACCATCATTAGCAATCTGGTTTTGCCCATGGCATTAAAGGAAGTATTTAATAAGACTGGCCTCAAAATGGGTCATTAGGTTATTTGTGGCATTACTTTTCTCCAAGTTAGTAATTCCCTTTGCAGCATAATCCATTATCACCTCCCACTTAGCTCATCTTATCCACTTTAAAAGTTCTTGTACTAGCCCCATATTATCAAATTCAATTGGTAATTTCCCATGTGGCACCTTATCAAATGCTTTAGTGAAATCTAGACTGACTACACAGAAAGTATTTCCTCTGTCAACTGCCATTTAAAACCCAGGATAGCAGGGTTAATCTGACATGATCTACCTTTGACAAAGATGTTTTGCATTTCATCCCATTTTCCATTTATCTCCCTACACTTACTGTTAGACTCTTTTTTTTTTTTTTTTTTACTCTGAAAAGCTTTACACTTTATTGAGGTCAGCCTATTAAGCCTCTGTTACTTGAATTATTTTTTCTTCATAAACATGGTGTTTACTCCTCTCTAGTAAAAAATATCATCTCAAGTTAATGCACTTATTGAACACTTTGACTTGCTGAATATGCAGTGCCAGATCTTTCAGGATTCTGGCACAAAGATTGCCGCTACTGAAGGTAAAGTAAAATTCAAAGAGCTTTGAGATGAAACAATATCTTTTTCCCAGACCTTCCTTAATTTTATCATTACCTTCACTGAAAACTTAGTACACATATTTATTTAATCCCAGGAATGGTCTACACCATCTTTAATCTTAATCACAATCTCATGAATGTCACTTGGTCTCTGGCAGCCCTAGGAACTGTATCTGAACTACTTATCACTCTGGAACTTCATTGCCAAAGTAGGCATCCAGGTCCAAATTAGGAGCCAAAATACATAGCTTAATAACACTGCAGGCACCTAAAATTAGGCATTATATTAACTAAACTATATCTTCTAGTAATAAATTCTTATATTTATATTATATTTATATATATAATTATATTTATATTATATTTATAATCATGACTGATAGCAGTATCTAATTTGTCTTCATGTCTTGTATAGGACACAGAACTTTTTTATCTAGCCAATAGTTGGATGAGCATTAGCACATATCTGGGGAGCAGCGGGAGGGAAATAAAAAAAGAGAAGTCAGTGTTGACATATTGGCTTCAGGTGATTATGAATTCGCCACATTTCTCTGTAGGCTGTTCCAGTGGCTAAACCTATTAAAATGTATACCTTATTTTTAGCTTGCGTTTTATAGTTTTAGCTTTCAACAGCTGATGACCCTTAGTGTGCATTTATCTATTCTTTTCTGTGGCTTTCCCAAACTCAAGTACTTTGAGGATACCTTGAAGCACTGAGTGTTAAAAAGAGTAGAATGATGATAAAAACTGGGAAAGAATATGTAATTTCAACATAATTTTATAATGTAGTATATTATTGTGATAAATTATATCTCATGCATTTGCAGGAATTAAAAGCAGCTGCTTCAAATCAAGTTCCACTATGAATAAAATATAGCATATTTGCATAACTAAGCAAAATCTATTACTAATAGCAATAGCAAAGACAGTAATAAATGTTTCCTCATAATGTCCTCATTTTGAGGGCCCACTTTTCCAGGTCAAGAAGTTGTTAAAACATCCAGTAAAGGACTTCTGTGCCTGAGCAGGCCTTTGGTGAAGCTGAGAAATTTAAGTGGAGATTGATGCAAAATTTCACCTCCACTACTCCAGGTTTCTAAATGCTTCAGATGTCTACTTGGCTGACTTTCAGCTCCCTGAGGGACAGGCCAATGTGTCAAAAAAGGGTATTCTTGGGGAAGTTCTGAATAAGTGTTTAGCATTACTATAAGCTGATTAACTGATATTGCTGAAGAACTTCAGTTGGGCAGATGTACCTTTTTACATGAAAATTACCCTAAAAAGACCTGGATACTGGATCCCAATCAGGACACAGGTATTGAGTTCCTGGTGGTAGTTATAAGCCAGAATCAACAATCAAAAATATCAAAAAGAAACCTGTTGAGTTTATCCATTTCTATGATTACAGAGAGTGAGGGTTTTTTAGTTTGCAAGTTTTGGTTTGGGTATTTCAGTTCTGCTTTAGAGGTCCGAGCCTTCCCTCGACCTAGCTTTAAAGCCAAATCCACAGAGGGAGTGAGGGTTTTGTCTCTGCCTGGTGTTGGCATGATCTAGCCACCACAGCCTTTCGTCAGGCTCCAAAGCAAAATTTTACTTCAGCCTGTTTCTGATGCTATGGCTGGTTGTAAGCCTCAGAGTCACAATATAGCCTAAGTGATCACACAGCACTTTGAGTCCGCCAGTCCTAAGCTTTTCAGTTAACATTTTACAAAGGGTCACAGTGAAAAAAGATTTATTATATAGCACAATTTTCTGATTCAGAACAGAAAACAATGAGTGTATGTGACTGCCTGAGCTGGCTGAGATCTTAACACAGCTTATTTTTATTAAAGGATAACTGAAGTTTAAAGTGTAACTAGGAGTACTGTGTTGAAAACAGGTTAAGGACAGCTTGATATGTATTAATTAAAAATGAAATTTGGGTTTAAAATAGAGAGCAGTTGCATCTGGGGGAGTAAGCTGGGAAGAAGTCACTGGAGTGGGTTATACCCTTCACTTTTCTTTAACCTTCTAAGTATTCCTTTTATTGTAGAATAAAGTAATAACTTCTCTCTGCCATGATTGGTTGGAAATCACCATCTGTAGTGGAAGGATTTTTTTAGGGGGTTCATTCATGTTTAAGTCTGGTTGCTCATCTAAATCATTTTCTTAAATCACACATGATTAGATAATGGATATTCTGTAAATACAATTTATTTTAAGTAATCTATATACTTTATGTTGAAGGCCAGTTACTTATTCAGTTATTAATCAGTAGCCAATCAAAATTAAGATATCTAAAGATGATCTATAATTTTAACATTTCTGTAAAAAATGTATCAAGTCAGAAATGTTTAAATAATTAAATAATAATCATTCTGTTATTTCTTTAGTGATAAAACAACATTGCTTACAACTGGGGAAACCAAGGTAAAGATAGGCAACACCCTACAGGTGATTTATTAAGGTTATGTGCATTAAGGTTATATCATAACACAACAGGTCATTCAAATTGTTTGATATCTGTGGCATTTAGTGCTCCTAGAAAAAGAGAGAGTCCAAGACAGAGGAATCTGTTTGCATACATTGGCAGTGAAGACTCCTAGCAACAAACACGAGCAGTAATTTGAAGGTCCCATTTATTTATGTATCAAATGAAAAAAACAGATGGACTTTTAGAACCAGGCATATGAAAATAGTAAGAAATACCCAAAAAGTATAGATATTTTATACTCAGTATAATTTTTCAGTTAGTGGATCCAACTCATGGATTGCAGTAGGCATATCTTGAAAGAAAACTTGCATCAAAATTTAATCTAATACTTCAACGTACACTGTAGGTAGAAAGAATAAAACTAGGATCCCTTTTCTGAAGTGCAGTCAACCAGTTGACATTGCAGAACAACAAAAAAGGAGAGTGAAGTTTAATCACCAAATCAAGCATGGAACTAGATGATCCTGTGTCTTTTTTTTCCCCTTTAATTAGGGCCTTCCCAAAGTTTTAGTATTTTGGGGGCTAACAAGGAATTCAAATTGGTGTAATGGACTCCTTACACCTGCACTCATAAAAATGTGCTAATATTTTCAGAGGACAAGATGTGATCAAGAAATGAATTGTAACTGAACAGATGATCTACCTCTAGGCACTGTAAACTAGTTACTGTAGATGGGCTGTCTACATATCCGTGGAGGCTGAAGCCCATGGGCTACCTTCAGTGTTGATGATTCAGTTCGGAATAAGGTGCTTGTTTCTTCAAAACACAACAACGCAGCCCCCCTCCTGGCTCTAGAGGCCAACTCAACCAACTCAACTAGTGGTCATCGCCCTCCCAGAAGAACAGCTAGCT
>JAYKAV010002938.1:647581-671236 GCA_035582835.1 Phoebastria nigripes | reverse complement strand
CAACACAAATATTCAGCCACTATAACAATCAAACAAATATTTACAATAATTACAAATATTTACAATATTTATAATAATCACCGCAGGCTTATTTCTTGAGCAGGGACTCTAACCCCTTCCAAACCAGAGGGGACTCTAACCCCTTCCAAACCAGAGGGGACTCTAACCCCTACCCGGGTTCTTACCCCAACCCTGCAGAGCTTTCGCTGCGTCTCATGGGCAGGTATCCAAATTCCCGAAAGAATGCCTTAATACTCACAATGAGTGGTCTTTGCTTAGGGGCTCTTCGGTCCGGGGATCGGGAGAAATCCTCTCCGAGAATCCCTCGGTGCCAGCTGAGGTTCCACGATCCCAGGATCTGTCGAGGCTCAAGAGCGATGTCCCATCTGGGTCGCCAGAACTGTTACCATAAGTCAGTGAAATAAGAACTCTCTAAGACTCAGTYTGGAGTTTTAGAAAGCWGGCATTCTTTATTGYGGYGCCRGGCGCACAGGGGATCGCTCCACCTAGTGTGCGCGCCAAATTACTCAACTGTGGGGGTTATATACAATCAAGGTATACATATTCGTTAGATTTCCAACATATTCATGCTATTTCCTGGGACTCATTAACRTATGTAAAAGTCTTTGACGCATACGCTTTTATATCCATAGGTGGTCTTCAAGGGTCCTCTGGTGGTTGTCGATAGTCTTCCTCACAGTGTCCTTTAGTTGAACTCGGTCTTTACACATGCTCCCTTTAACCCTTGGCTTGGTTTGCATGATCTCACTTGCACTAACGAGCTTACTCCGGTATAACTTCCTTATCTATTCTACTCAAGATACAAAGTTTCAAGGCCTTTTCATCTACTGAATGTCCAGCTTGTCTATTCATAAAGCATTCCTAACTCCTCTGCATTACTTCAACCAAAGAACCATATATCTCTTCAATATTCTTTTGTAGTTGGTATCAGTTCAGATTGTGTCATTGTGGCAATGCTAAAAGAGAGAGGTTCCCTGCTAGTGAGCACTTTGCACAGAAATTGCCGTAATGACTCTTTTTTCCAACCTCAGTCTGTGGAAAAGCACCAAATTCTTCAGAGAAGAGTGCAAGAAATTCTGTAGATGACCACCTTTGCAATTGTTCTACCTCCATGCCAAAAGAGAGCTTAGCAAGACTGACTCACGTGCCTTCCAGAGCTTCACCCTCAGCCTGATTGTGAAAGATGAAGGCTTGTGCCCTTACTGGTACAGGCAGAGCAGAGAAATACAGAAAGGTAAAAAAGCATTGAGCCTAATCTTTTCATAAGATTTTGCCTCAGCCTTTCTGAGTTTGCAACAAAGTTGCAAAAGGCGATGAACAGCTAAAGGGGGTGAATGATGAAACTGGTTGCTCCTACCTCTGGTTCCACAGAGAACCCTGCTGCTTGCTGTCCTGCTCACTAGCTTTAATGCCAGCTTTATTTTGATCTAGAGTTTAGGATAAGATGGGATTGTCCTTTCCATAATTTTCTTTTTCCTTTGGGAATAACCTCTAAACAACAGAAACAAGAAGCACTCATCTCAAGGAAGCAAAGAGGAGATTGCCCACTAAGTGGCTAAGTTGATGGCCACAAAGGTGTCTTCACCATGCCAGAATGGAGCAATTGCTGACTAATCACAGTCTACCTGGCTCTCTTGTGTTCTTGAACAGGTGCTGACTGGCTCCATGGAGTCTCTTGGCATGCTATTGCTTTCAAGCTGTTGCATGGGAGCTGAGACAACTTTCTCACTTCACAGTGACTGTGAGAGGATGGGCACTATTTCACTCTTAGTATTTCAGTTTTAAACTGAAATTTAAGAGGTGTAGAAAGATGAAGGATGATGGCTTTATTTATTTATTATAAGCTAGGTTTTTCAGGTCCCAGTTGTGAAAAATCTCAAAAAATCCAAATTTTAAAAGGTATGTAAAATTTTGTCTTTTCCATAATCTGCATATTTCTAAAAATAGAAGCTCAGTTTGAAAATCTGGAATAGAAAATCTATTTATCTTCATTTTATTGCATCAACAATTTGGTGATTTAGAGACCAGAATTGGAAATAAGGCAGACTCACTTGAAGAAGCACTCACTGCCAAGTTTGCTTTTCTGAAAACTCTATTAAGTGCAGAAATTAAAGATAATTTTGCTTTGTATTTTAAGTGTGAAATGTTAGGTGACCATAAATAAAATCTCAATGTCTTGCTTTCCAAAATGAAGAGAATATTTCAGTAACAAAACATTTGCAAGGGAATTATGGTGGGAATAAAATGTTTAGCTAAAATTTTAGACAGAGACACAATAAAGAAGGTGAGGAGAATACTATTCTCCCTCACTTAAAATATCCTGACCTGCAGTTAAGACACGCTCTTCGAAGTTCGTGTATATTGAGGACTGCATTGTACCTGGGTCTTTTCCTCCCAGGTTGAATTATTGTTTAAAAAGGGGCATTACCACCTTTTCTAGCCATTATTCACAGCAAAGGAGTTCTTTAAGCTTTTCTGAGAAAGGATGGGGAAAAAAAACAACTTTGGAAGAGGGGGCATGGAGGTGTGTATTTTCTAAGACATTGTTTTATACCACTGTCCTCCTCAGCTTTTCCTAGCAGCAAACTCTTCATCATAGTGCAGTTGGCAAGCTTCATATTCAGCATACTGTTTGGTCTGGACCATACACTTAAGTTCCTAGTGCTCTTCTTGTCCTGTCCAAGGATCCAAGTATATCTGAACCATTCTGTCACAGTTCCCCTCCGCTTTTTAAAAGAAAAAGTGTCATTTCCCTCTCTTGTAACAGTACGATGAAAGTAAACATATACTGGTCGGGAAGCAGTGGTATATAGTGGTCTCCAAGGATTAGTGTTGAAGTGTTCCTTCAGTGCCCACAATGCACACTTGGGGTCACATGTGGCCTAGTAGTTCTTCTGTCCTTCTTGTCCTTTTCTGGCCATACAGCTTATGTTTCATTGCTTCTAATAGCACCAGAAAGCTCAAACCCAGTCTCAGAGCCCAGAATAATGTGTGACCAAGTCAGGGCCTTCCAACAACAATCCACCAGTCCAAACTTATTTCTGTTGTGGACCTTAATGTCTCACTTACTTAGAAAGAAGGAGAGAAGACCCTGCCA
Source organism: Phoebastria nigripes (assembly GCA_035582835.1). Lineage (NCBI taxonomy): Eukaryota > Metazoa > Chordata > Aves > Procellariiformes > Diomedeidae > Phoebastria > Phoebastria nigripes. The sequence goes on along the minus strand of JAYKAV010002938.1, from coordinate 668,118 downwards.
TCTGTTTCAGTTTCTAGTTGCGTCCTTGTATGATTCATCAATCCATTGCCCTGAAGCTTGACCCCAGCTTGGGATAAAGACCAGCTACTAATTTTCTTTTCCTTAGTCACAAATAGGGAAGTAATTAACCCTTACCATAACTCCTTCTGAACTACTTCTATTTGAGGACCATATACCTCATGATTGTGCCCTATATTAGACATTACCCTGTCTGAAGTACAGGATACTTTTTTTTTACTCTAATCTCAAGTTACATTGGGATATATCAGGAGTAACACCACTTGAGTCCTTTATAAATAAGGATCACACTCAATGTCATTGCAGAAACACAGAAGTGTTGGTTAGAAAGGACTTCTATAGAACATCATCTGCAACCTCACACTCAGTGTAGAACAGTCACCAGCATTAGATCATGTTGGCCATTGCTGTCTCTAGCCAAGTCTTGAAAATCTCCAAGCAGAGAGATTCCACTACCTCTCTAGGCAACCTCTTCCAGTGCTGCACAGACCTCTCAGTGAAAAAGTTTTTCTTATTGTCCTATCTGAACCTCCCAAACTGCAAGTTGTGACCTTTGCACCTCGTTATCTCATCTGCTGCTATTGAGAAGAGTTTGCCTCCATTTTCTTTTTAACTATCTTCCAAGTACTTGCAGGCTGCTATTGTCCCTTAGCCTTCTTTTCCACAAATCAAACAAGCTCAGCACACAGTAATCTCTTGTTACAGGTCATCCTCTTAGGCCCATGACCATTGTATTATATAGCATCTTGCTTACCTCCTTTTAACTAAAAGCTCTGCAGGAATGTTATGAGAATGGAAAGGAAGAATATTTCCTTAACTGAAAGAACTTCATAGCAGAAGATGAACTGATTAAATGCACATGGCCAAGTAGTGTCAATAAGTATATACTGCCGAAATCCCTTGTGAGTGAGCCCAGCTGTGTATCTGGCATGTTTTAATTTGGTATTTTGGGTTAGTCGTTTCTTATTTATTTCCCCTAGAAAGAGTCAAATCTGAAAAGCAGCACTGCTTCTTACCCACAGTTTGCATCTTGTGTAACTGTACAGCTGGAATAGCTGTTTCAGAAGGAAATCAAATGAGATAGTGTTAGCTGCATCATAATATAGTTGCCTCCTTAGGAGTCACGGTGTTTTAAACTTAATTAGGAGTAGCTGAATTTATAGGCAGCAGGGGGTGTTCAACAATTGTTAGGGATGCTCTGCCTATTGTATTGTTGAGCCTTAAAAAAAGGTAAGGGCCATCATTACCCTTTCAGTTCTGTTGGCTTTGATATAACCCAGTAGATCTTCTGCAAACCTGAAGCAGAACAAGGATGTGAAATAATAAAACTGAGCTACAAGAACAGTTATAGGGCAGAGAAGACAAAAAAGGGAACATACTTTATCGTGCAAGGAAGTATGTTCCAGACTAAAATTTCAGCTAAATCCTTTTCAGCTCTGTGTTAAGTTTGATGATCTCTCAGATTTCTGGGATTAGAAGTGGCAAAYGTGAAGTTGCCCTCAGGTAAAAGCCCTGTTGTGGAAAATACTATATTTAGTCATGAAACAGAATGTGCTTTGTAAATTTACTGGAGGTCAAAGGTCATAATGAAATTATTTTGTGAAGGTGGAAAAGAAAAGAAAGAGGGAAGGGAGGAAGAGAGGGAAGGAGGGAAGAAAGGCAGGCAGGAAAGTGGATGGGCAGGGAGGGAAGAAGGGAGGGTGAAAAGGAAGGGAAGAAAGGAAGGAAGGAAGGAAAGACAGGGAAATACAGTCAACATCCAGAGAAGCTGCTCATTTCCATAAAAGCAGGAAGAGTAGAAATATATACTTAAATTTACTGTCAAAAAGTCACAGAATCACACTGTGACTCCTGAAGGCTGCTCTTACCAATAAAGACCAAGGTGAAGAACACACTGAGTACCTTGGTCTTTTCCACATCCTTTGTCACCAAATGGACCCACGTTTTCCCTAGCCTCCCTTTTGGTGCCTCTGTACTTGCAGAATATTTTCTTGTTGTGCTTCACTGTCCTGTTGGATTCAACAAATGTCAGGAATCAAGGAGCTGTAGGCAGAGGTAGCAGGAGGCCATCAGGAGAGTGAATCAATTCACCCTTTTACAGCTTGTAAGTAAGGAAATAATAGGGGTTTTTGCAACAGCTGGTAAGGTCTAATGCAAACCTCAATTTCTCTGTCAGAGAGAATAAAAACAACGTTGACTGGTTTTTGACTACATTAGTCAGTCATGGAATAAGAAGAGATAGTATGTGATTCACCCCACCAACCATGAATGAGGACAGAACATAACACAGAAAAACACAAGCCTGTTTTTAATTAGTTATCAAGGTGTGTGTATTAAAGCTTCCTTGAAATTCTCCATTGAAATTGGAGCCAGCATTGTCTCACAAATGGTTAATTCAATGGTTATTCTCACAAATAACTGACTTACCATACTGTGAGGGAGATAGACTCTGTCAGTGAAAGCTTTTCACCCACTCTCATACCCTTGCACACACACATAGAGTTTTCTGAGACCCACCCCAATCACCACTCCAATGAGTAGAACCAGGAGAAAATGCGACACTCCTCACTAGTCTCCGTGTCAGGATCTTGAGCAGCAGCTCAGCTCCAAATCACCACAGTTCCACCTCAGGCACTCACACTGGCTCTCACCTCACCTCATGTTTGATCACAGTCACATTGTCATTGCCGAACTTGACATATTACTGAGAAGATCATTTTCCTAGCTTGCTGTTTTAACTACATTACCCTTCTATTAATATCTAATTGCTGAATCTTTATATTCTATTAAATAAAAAAGCTGATTGTAATTTTCAAGGCCGTTTGAAGCATGTGTCCTGCTACTTATCATTTCTCATTCAGTACCAAGAGGTTAATTCAAGCCTCCAGTGCCAAACTCCATCTCACACTTACTAGATTTTTCAAACATATTTTAATGAATATAATACTAGTACTTTGACAGTGTGTATACAGTTTTAATGAAGGTTAGCCTAGAACTTGTAAAACTAGGCCAATTCAAAATTGGTTTTATGTTTCTGTTTTCTCTGTATTTGACATTCAATTTCTGTCCTGCTTTTGTAAGAGAATTTTTGTTTAAGCAGATAAACTTAATGGGAGACAAAGATAGATAAGGATTTTAAGCAAAGCAGGTGCTTTCACTTATTACTGTGAGATTTTCATGAAAATGTGAAATTATTCTTCTAGGTTTTTTTTTTTTAATAAAAGACATACTTTCATGTAGCCTCATTACATTTAAATTACAAAAATTACAATTATTTTATCGAAGAAAAAAGTCTCTATGCCATCTTTCTATCTGATAGGTCTGTTCCTTTCTCAAAGTCAATAATGCACCTTAGTGCTCATAGAATATGTCACTTTTTAAAGTGGAAGGCAGAAGTATTTATGCTTGCAAGATCTATTTCCACCAGGTAAAACTGAGTATTCTAACCATGCCTACTGGAAACAAAGGCATTCTGATCTCAAGACAGGTTTACCCTCATGTAAATGCACCAGCTTCAGCAGAATTATTTGTGATTTATACAGATTCAAAACCAGCTCACATCTATATATAAAATTGTATTAAAAAGGATGAATCACCAGTGTTTTTGCTCAAGAATAGTGTTTTCATCATTCTGTTTCATGGTTGTATAAAAATGTTAGGAGTATACTTTCTCGTATCCCTTTCTTAACTGTGTTTAAAAGATGGGTCTGAAATAGCAAAAGCTTATTCTCTTGTTAACACAAAGCTATACAAGCCTGATTTATATCAATGTGACTATCAACAACTGCTTTTGAAATACACTATGTAGATATCTTTTTAACAGGTGTAGTTCAGAACCTATTGGAGTTAACATAAATTGCTGAAGACCTTTGAACACTTCAGTAAATGTTCTGTTAATAATGCAAGAAATGCTGAACACACTAGTTTGCTCATGTGTGTCAGTAGCACTCAGCATGATTATGTATTGTAGAATCAAGTTCCATACTGGCAGGATATTTAAAAACACTCCTCATCCACCTTCTATAATATGGAGCAAAAGTAATCCCACTGGAACTAGTGGGATTACCTGTGTTCTGAATGTTAGATGCATATCCAAGTTTCTTAAATAACTGCTGAAAACACATTGAAGTCAATTGTGGTATTTGCAGCCCTCTTGAGAACAAATATGCTACCCAAGCCTGGAGTTGATGGGTTATTAATCTCAGTCTCTTACAATGAAATTTCTCAGACTAGGTAAACCAAAACCAAATAATGTTTAATGGCCAAATATGAGCAAGTGTACTTCATTAGGCTAAATTTACAGAGTGCTTAAGGACATATATGTCATCCTTTCTATAAATGAGGACTAGTCAGTCTCAGAAGTACACACGATTCCCTTAACAGTCTGAAGAAAGATTAATATTTCTTTGTCCATTACTAAGCAGACTTATGAGAAGCTTTCATTTACCAGGGTTTTTTAAACTTGAGGTTTAAGTTTAATTAGCTCCTTCAATGCAGTTACAAAATACCATCACCATTAAAAAAACATTCATAGCCAGTGTAGTTCCAGAGTCTGATAATTAATGAATTACCAACAAGATATCCAGTCACACTGACACAACAGTTCCTGCTCTAACACTATTTCAAATCAAGAAAGTTACTGTACTCCCCATCTTAGAATTAAAATGAAAATGCAATACACAACACTAGTTCTGAATGAGCAAGACTATGCTATTTAATAATTCAGTAACTGCCTTAACATTGTGATCATTTGTCATTTCAGCCACACAGAAAAGTATGCAGTTTCTTAAACACACATTAATATGCTTCCTTATAAAATTACTTATCATGTGTATGTGTCTTTATACATACACATATACACACAATGTTTTATATTTACATAAATTCAAACTGCATATTATGCTGTGACTTTCATTTCTTTGTGCACCCCAGTTGTCAGTGTTATTAGAACTATGTCAGAGAAGACACTACTGTGCCAATGTGAGTTCATATACTGTAAAATGATAAAACCTGGTTAAAGTCTTATACTGCATAAAATTTTTATATATATATATATATATTTCTCTGTTGACAGAGAAACTTTATGTTTAAAAAGGCAGTTTCACAGAAAAGTCCTAGCTTTTCATTCAATAACATCCTTTATATTCACTGTCTTCCTCTGTATGGGTGTTCTGACAAAATTCAGTTCAGTTGTGGAGAATTACAGGAAGACATAGCCTTCCACTTCAAATTGAAATAACAAGCTCACATTTCAGATATAGTGCTAACAAAGTCTAAAGTAAGTTTAAATTCAACTAACTTGGTGAGCTGTTAGGAATACAAACTTCCAATTCCAAAAGGGAGCATTTAAAAATATTTGTCTGTTTTGGTTTAGATCACTTCCAAGCATTCACACCTTTGATTCAGCAATTAAATATAACTGGTCTTGTTTTCTTAAATTCTGTAACACCTACACATCTCAGAGGTCAGAGAATAAGAGCACACTTGCAAGTCAGACCAACTCAATTACAATGCGTAAAATGCAGTTTAGTTACTCTCACAGAGGTCATTGATTTGAACATTTTTGCCAGTAAGAATACATTGAGAAATATGTAAAAACCTGGTTCTCAAAAATATTTTTTCTTCAAAACCTCTTCAGAAATTTAGGCACCATTACTGTCATTCCCTCTGAGTCACTCTGTTCAAGCACATTTCACCATGCCCAGAGAATCTCTTGTAGGCAGAATATATTCAACTCAAAAGTACAAAGCAATTATTTATTGTCTAACACATCAAAGGCAGTTAGGATTAACAAGTTATTAGGTAAAGCACTAATATCCTTATCATTCCCAACATAAGACACACAAAGAGTCTTTGCTGGCCAGGTAATCATGAAGCAGGTGGTGAAGGGTCAGATTCTGCTGCTGCTGGGAACGTTCGTGTTGTTTCATGTTGCTTCATGTTCATGCTTCATGTTGCTGTTGCCATCTTTAGACTCCTTTAGCATGTTATATCTTTTCACATTATTGTTTTTTTTCCTGAATCCTTGAACTTTAAATTTGTATTTCACCTTATTTTATCTTTCATGGCTCTATGCTACAGGCTTTGTCAAAGCTCTCTCTTACAATTTAGGATTTTTCTCAGTAGTCTGAGCCAGGGTTACACATCTGGGCAGTTGATCATTGCTAGGCCTTGAATCACACTGCTGAACCCCTAGGAGGAGGGGTTGGAGGCTACAGAGAGTGGGATGCAGCAACTAGGAAGACACTGAGCTGAATGGGTACTTCTGAAAACCATAGGTGTAAATTTCTGAATAATTCTCTGCCTACATACTGTTAAGTGATGTAAGAAGCTCAGCACTGGTGCCCCGGGGACCCAGGGCCCCTGCCCAGGTTGAGGGACATGGCTGACGCTTTCCTGTTTGCAGGTTCAACCAGTGATGAGGCTGCGCACGTGCGCGTGCGCACACACACACGCGCGCACACACATGACACCGACATGGCCAGTCACACAGGCTGCCACTGACAAGGTGCTGCCTTCAACAGCACCTACATACAGGACTCACGTAAAAGACAATCCACAGACAGTTAAGCCCCTGCCTCCTCTTCAGTGGGTGGATGCAGAAGGTCAGTAGTACAGGCACCCCCCCCCTCCCCACTCTCCAGGTTCGCAAGCACACACGCATGTTTGCGGATCCCTTGATTACCAGCGTGGCCCCTCTGCCCGCCCAGCATCCCTGCCTGGATCCTGGGACCCATTACCCGCCCCACAGGGTCCCTGACTTGCCGGCTGGTCCAGCTTGGTGCTCGCTGCAAACACGCAGCAGTCACACACTCGTCCCTCCTGCACTCCACATTCACAAGTCCCCTCGGCGTACCAGCACGGACCCCCTGCCTGGGGGACCCTGGCCTGGACCCTAGGCCCCCCTAGTCACTGGCTAGTCCAGCTTAAAGCTTGCTGGTGAATATGCACGCGCATCCCAGGCACACCAGAATCGTGGAAGACACAGACTGTCCCCCTGCAGCCGTCACCGGGCACATGGGCAGTGACCCATGGTCCCGCTCCAGTGGCACTGAGCTCCTTGCTCGCCTTGCTCATGCTGTCCCCCCTACAGCTGGTTTTGGGAGCAGACACTGTTCCCGCCCTAGTGGCTGGGGGTTAAAGACCCTCACTGCTCCAGTAGCTGACACAGAGACCCCGCTCGCTCCAGTCGCTGGCACCACAGGCCAGGGGCGCCCACCCCCAAGTCTGACTCCAGGAGCTGGCACCAAATTCCCCTCACGCACACACAGGTGTCACCAGGAGCTGGCACCGAGTCCTTGCAGCACACGTTCACATGGGACAGAGAGTGAGCGTTCGCAGAGAGATGCTTAAGAAAAGATTTAATAAGAAGATACAAGAAGCTGGGCTGGACTGCAGTGATCAGGCACAGGGCTTGGCCAGACAAGCGTACTGACCAGCCCCATTTTACAGCCGACCAGCCCCACTTACACCCCTTTCTGTCTACCCCCCTTTTGTTTCCCCCTTGCTCCCCCTTCCCCTGCGCATCCCCCACCCCAGGGGTCTGTACAGCTCTGTCCATTCCCGCACCCCTCATGGTCCGGGGTCCCCCGGTATGCTGTATCATCAGTTGCAAAGTCCAGGCTGATCTTCCTGGAAGTGGCACCTGTGGTTTCTTGATAGCCCATCAGTCAGTGTGCATGGTGAGGTTTGTTTCTTGCYATTGTCTCCRTGTTTGTTTTGTCAGGTCTGTGTCTCCGTGTATTTTGTTTCTGGTTTCCCCCTTTTCCCCTTAGTTTCCCAACTGACAGGTCCCCAGTCAGATAACCTCGCTGGAATAAACTTTCTCGCACTCTCACGTGCCCTTATCAATTGATGTGACTGACCAGGTCTGGTTCTCATGACTGCCTCCCTTATCGTGTCAGTCAGGTTTGTGTCCCCATATGTTCTTGTTCACGGCTTCCTCCTTTTCTTATTGTCCCTGTTGCATTGGAAAAGCAACTCTCTCCTTCCACATACCCTTCTACATACCTTTGAAATCCTGGCCCTCATCTTAGCTATACTGTATGCTTGTATACTTGCTTAGACATTTATTCTAGTTCTGCACAGATTTTTGTATAGGTTAAATTTAGGGATTTTGAAAGGTTTACCTGGGATTATACTACAATTGGAATGGCCAAGTGAATCCTGTATTTTTGAATGATGATTGTTCTGCTCATAACACACATTTGTATAATTTAAACCAAGTCTGGGATTTGTAGTGTAATTTAAACTTGTAGTATAATTTAAACCAAGTCTGTAGTTTAATTAAATCAAGTCTGGGGCTTACTGTGCATATTGTACAGTAAGCTTGATGCCTCACAAATGCGCTCGATTTAGCACATACAAACCACAATTGTCTGTGAGCAGGTCTGATATTTCCTGAAACATATACTATTTCTGTCCAGTCGTAGGCAAATATGATAACCCTATGTTAAGTGGCGTAAGACTGAACCATACTGAAATACTTCAGATAACCATAGATCCACTAAGAGAATGAATAGAAAAATCATTTGTACCATGTAGATTAACTGTGCCAAATATGGATAATGTATTAAGTCATTAAAGTCTTAAAAAATAAGATATCTGTTTTGCTTCATTTAGAATCTCAATGTAATAGTAATCATGAAGTCACCGTTATGCTCTTCATTATGTATGATCAAGACCTATCTTTCTTGGAAGCCAAAGTTATATCCCTACATAAATCCATGACCAGTACAATCTTACAAGGACAGAAATAAATGCTACAATAAATCACTTAGTTATGGTGACAATTTTCAACAGGATTTAGCAATTCTGAATTGTACTGTGTGCACAGAGTACCTTTTGTATAAAGAATGAGAATAGTTCTCTGGCAGCTAGTTTCTCCTAAGTCATTAGCAATACATTTTCCTGTAAGATATGTCATGATAATGAACATCAATATTAATCATATTCTATAAAGCACCATTTACATTTTCAATGCCATATGTTATATTTAGGGCCTCTTGACTGCATCTGATGTTTTTCATTACTTGCAAAATTTTCAGAGATGTGAAAGTTTAATCCCTATTAAAAACACAGAGGCCACTGGGGGTCAAACTTTCTCTTAAAAGCCACTACCACTTACAGCTCCACTAAGGGGATTGTGAGTTATAAGTGTATAGGAAGAGTGAAATAAGAACAGAGAATTAATAATTTTGCCAGAAAGAGGAAATCTGGTATATGATTCCTGTTGCTACCCATTTCCTTGTTCAGTGATCTCAAATCATGAGGAAAAATAAAACCAGAAAATAGCTCAAACACTGATTTTACACGCAAATAGATTTGAATAAGCAAATCAAGGCTGGAGAAATGGGCTGACAGGAACCTCATGAAGTTCAACAAGGGTAAATGCAAAGTCCTGCACCTGGGGAGGAACAACCCTGTGCACCAATACATACTGGGGGCCACCCAGCTGGAAAGCAGCTTGGCAGAAAAGGACCTGGGAATTCTGGTGGACACCAAGTTGAGCAGGACCCAGCAATGTGCCCTTGCTGCAAAGGCGGCTAACGGTATCCTCGGCTGCATTAGACACAGTATTGCCAACAGGTTGAGGAAAGTGATCCTTCCCCTTTATTCTGCACTGGGGAGACCACACCTGGAGTTCTGTGTCCAAATTCAGTACAAGAGAGACATGGACATACTGGAGAGAGTCCAACAAAGGGCCACAAAGATGATTAAGGGACCGGAGCATCTCTCATATGAGGAAAGGCTGAGACAGCTGGGAATGTTTAGCCTAGAGAAGACAAGGCTCAGGGGGATCTTATTAATGTATATAAATACCTGAAGGGAGGATGCAAAGAGGATGGAGCCAGGCTCTTTTCAGTGATGCCCAGTGACAGGACAAGAGGCAATTGGCACAAACTAAAACACAGGAGGTTCCATCTGAACATCAGGAAATACTTTTTTACTGTGAGGATGACTGAGCACTGGCACAGGTTGCCCAGGGAGGTTGTGGAGTCTCCCTCCTTGGAGCTATTCAAAAGCCATCTAGATGTAGCCCTGGGCAACTGGCCTGAGGTGGCCCTGCTTGAACAGATGGGTTGGACCAGATGACCTCCAGATGTCCCTTCCAACCTCAACTGTTCTGTGATTCTGTGAAATCAAACACAAGATATAAATAAAATAGGAAATCTAAGAGCTTTATATATGTATTTTATGCATTGCATTCTTTTTCTTTCCTTGGTTGATATTTAAAAAATCCGGTAGATTTAGGAATCTGTAACAAAGCAACACAGTCCCTGGGTTTCCTCAAACATTCAGTCCTGTGAAATGCTGAGTATGTTCACATCTCTATTGACTATGTTTTCTTTTACACCTGACGAACTGAGGTCTCAATAAAATGAAAAGGACCAATGATTTATTACAGTCACTGGATTGTACAGTCTGCACAATCCAGAACAAAGGAAATCCAGACAATTAATTACTTAATGTACTTGCCAACAATTCTATATTTAGCTTTTATCACTTTACATTAGTGTAAGTCTTTTAACTGCTGGATATGACTTCACTATCTCTGACACCAATTTAAGATCAAAATCCTACTTAATCAACTGTTTTTAGTGTGAAATCCTAGGTTGAATAAGATGGTATTATTTATTTGGACCTTTTTAAGGAGGTAGGGGAGATGCTGTTGTCAGTTTCCTTTGTTCTTCCTTCGTCTTTTAGTCATTTAGGTCTTTCTTGATGGTACGGTCTTCAAAAGAAACCTTATTGCTTGTGATATACAATTTGTGTCAGTCATGTTGCTGGTGGCAGAACAGTGCATTCCTCTGACTCACATCATGCTTCAGAATTCTGCTGAAAATTACTATGTTGTCAGTAAAAGGAGAAAAATAAGCACTGTTTTTTATTTGGTGCTGAATGGTTTTATCTCCAGTGATTCAGTGTCTCAAGAAAACCCATTTTTACAAGCCTTTTGCAATGCTTAAGTTCCTGAAAAGATTCAAGAGTTATTCAAGTCACTCTTTTGGGATCTTCTTGATTACAGTAATTTGTTTTCTATGCTATTTTAACAAATATGCACAGCTCATTGGTTAGGGTCCTGATGTCCTCTATCATTGGATCAACAAATCTTTATTATTTTCTATTGTTACTATTTTACTTTAAATGGGTGAACTAGGATCTGGATTCTGCTCACATAAATTCGAATGCTTTAACAAGATGGCTGAGTTGGTGGCCTACTTGTCCTGTCTAATCAACAGAGACAAACACCTCTGAACGGCAACTCTGCCCATCTCAAACCTGAATCATATTTTAAAGAAGCCTCTTTCTTTCTATTGATCATAGACAGACCCTAGGGTGGCTTGGCTGCCAACCTTCAGTAATATTAACAGACCAAACACAGTGTTTTTTCATTTGTATGACAGTCCTGAAAACATATTCCCCTGATTCATAGTCCTATGGAAAATCCCATTTCTTTCTGTCTTTTTCACATTTTCAGAATCTTCTTCCTGTTAGAAAGCTCTCCCTCCCCATTAATTCTGAATGTGCAGCCAGTTCAGAAGTGAGAGCTGATGCTTCTTCTCCTCTATCCCACTCAGCTGCCAATCATTCCATGAACAGGAGAAATATTTAAAGAAACAGGATCCCAAGAAGCTTGATATGTTCCAAAAGGGGGGAAAAAAAAAGCACTCTTCTGTGTCAATAAAACCAATCACCTTGAATCTTCTCCCACTCTCTATGTTAATTTATTGTAGCTTCCAACAATCACCACTAGACAGACTGGGAAAGAGGTTTCTTTCTTGGGAATGAGGTACCCAATGAATAGTACTGGAGTGAGCCAAATGCTGTTCTTGTGGTCCTGAGATTCATGAAAAAGACAAATCAGCTTTGGCAGATCTGAATTCAGTGACATGGCCAGCAGCAGGCTATAGGGAAACACTATTCTTGCTTCTATTATTTTTCTCTCTTCTGTTTTTTTTTCCTGTTTCTTAAATCATGTTAATGTTCAGAAAACTAGCAAGTGAAACTTTCAGTCCTATCCTTTGACTCACAGTTGTCTTAGACAATGCACAGATTTTGATGGATATTTTTTTTTTTTTTTGGCCCATCCACCAGCACGTCAAAAGGCAAGAGAAACTGAAGGCCTGTTCCACCATTGGAACACAGATGGGGTTGGTGCAATAAAAATTTTGCTGTACATCATGCTGTGCCCATACTGTGGCTAAAGAACAATAATGAATAATGCCAACCTTGTATGTGGAAAGGTGGTAAGACTGGCTAAAAAAAGACACTGAATTTGCGTCAATGCGTTCCTTTTATAGGCTTTTCAGTGCCCGGAAACTTTTATTTGGTGTTTTCAAGGTTTCTTTGTCACTGAAATCGGGAATTAACCCCTTGACACCAATGCAGCATTAAGAAGTGGGGATTCTCTTTATTACAGCGCTGGATGCACGGGGGATTGTTCCACCTAACGTGCATGCCGCGTGTTGCACCAGTCAAGGCTTATATCGTCTTATATCATACATATACATTGGATTTCCTGGAATGATTATACCTATTTCCAGGAACTAATTATCAAATTTGCATAGTTATTATGCATGCGGCTTGGGTCTCTGAGGGACCTCCATGGGGGTCTTCGGTGGTCTCTGGGGGTCTCTAGTGGGTGTTGAAGAGGTTTCTCTTAGTGTCCTTTCTATGACCTCTGGGTCTTCTTTTCCATATATGGTCTTGTCTTTGCTTATCTCTCGGTTTGTAAAAGTTCTCAAGTTCCTTATCTTGGTTTCAACTGGAGTCTGCTGGTTTATCTGCACTCCTCCAAGATGTACCAGTCACAGTTACAAGAATTATGTCCTTGGGTGCATTCTTGTATGAGGCCCCTTATAACATCTTCACAACTGTGAATAGTAAAAACCTTTCTAAAGCTGAGATTCACTCTCTAAGCTTTCAGGTTAAGAAAAGTCACATGGATCAGTGAAAATCACAGGTCAGAAGCACTTTAATCAGAGAACATTAGTCTTCATGCTAATCAACCTATTTACACAGCATCAATGCAAGACTCATTTGAACAGAAGCCCAGTTATACAGATCTTTCTACTCTCAGTTACATTTTCTGCCCATGTTGTCTCTAGTAACTTCCTTTTTGCTCTACAGTTCTTCTAAGGGAAGACACTTCTTCAGTCTGTAGTGATTCTACAGCAATCATTTGAATTATTTCCCTATTACTGCATAAGTAAAGGGAAAGATGAACCACTCATGCACGTACATGCAAGTCTTGCTGCCCATGTGCTCTTGGGAATGCACTAGGTGGAGCCAAAGTGTTTCACAACAAGAAGGAAGAATCAGGACCTACACAGGATGTCAACAGAAAAGCATGAAAGGGTGTGTGGCAGCTACAGGAATCAGGTACCAGAATGCAGGCTGCCCTTGCATGCCTGAGATCTGCAGGAAGGATTCAGCTTCAGCTGACACTGTGTGGTGCAAGTAGCAGTTGCTTGTTGCAAAGAGGCACTGACAACTGTCAGGACAGTCACAGGTTGGATTTTGTGGACAAAGCGTTCTACTTTGTGTCCATAAATCAGCCAAGGATTTCCATTCAGTCTTAGCCAAGCATGCGCCCACTCTCAGCACACAATAACATTATGAATCAGCATCAATGGAAGTGCTGAGACAAAACACCCAACCCCTTATGAAAATGGCAACAGCAAGAAAGGGAAGGCAAATGGTAACAGCAAAAGCCAGGATGGAGACAGTCCCTTAATGAATAGCAATGGTGGTGGTTCAAGGTAGACTGTTTGTGATATTTTAACTAACCTGAAACCATTCAGTATAAAATTCATACATTCTCACTCCAAGGTAAGCCTGGAGAGGGAAGACAAGATGCACTCTTCATTGTAAATCTCGAGGGGAAGTGTCTTCCTGAACTTCCAGGTGCCCAAGAGAGAACAGTCAGAACTTTCCTCCCACCGTACACTTAACCATGCTTGTAAGGCAGAAAAGCTACTATTTTTGTTTTAGCAGCTGGGGCTCCTGAGCACATGTTAAAGGCTTTCTGCCAGTTTTCTTCCCAATGATTTGTTTACAGTTAGGTGCTTTACATCTGATAAAAATAAAGCTTTGAACGTCCTCACAAGAGTTTTATTCTAATGATTACAAATGAAAATACTAGTTGTAGATAGGTGTTAGAGTCCAATACTCTCTTGACCAGTTTCTTTTAGATATTCCATGCACGGAGGGTGTAACGTTATGTATCAAATGTCTTATTAATGTCTTATTTGAAGACAGTTGATGTTACATGGGATTTCTGATTTAGTAGAGTGATACAAAATACACTGAAAACACAATACAAATGTAAGTTACACTTAGCAAAATATAGGAATTGCAATTGCAGTTCAATCATAATATCAATGTGATTCCCATTACTGGTTTTTGTAATATGCTCACTGTCATGACGCTGGGTGTCCCTGTCACTGAAATCGGGAATTAACTCCTTAACACCAATGCAGCATTAAGAAGCAGGCATTCTCTTTATTACAGCGCTGGATGCACGGGGATCGTTCCACCTAACGTGCATACCGCGTGTTGCACCAGTCAAAGCTTATATTGTCCTACATCATACATATACATTGAATTTCCCAGAAAAAGTATATATATTCATTCTATTTCCGGGAACTAATTATCATATTTGCATAGTTATTACCCATGCAGCTTTGGTCTCTGAGGGACCTCCATGGGGGTCTTCGGTGGTCTCTGGGGGTCTCTAGTGGGTGTTGAAGARGTTTCTYKTAGTGTCCTTTCYATGAMCTCYRGGTCWTCTTTTCCATATATGGTCTTGTCTTTGCTTATCTCTCTGTTTGTAAAGTTCTCAAGTTCCTTATCTTGGTTTTAATTGGTGTCTGCTGGTTTATTTACACTCCTCCAGGATGTACCATTCACAGGTTGCAAATTACGTCTTTGGGTGCATTCTTGTTGAGGCCCCTTACAACATCCCCAGTCACCGGGAAGGAATACGTGAGTTGAAGACAGCTCAAGCCCATTGCTCTCGTTGAAATTATTCTGTTAGTTGTTCAACATTTATACTTTATGTTGGGCTGAGCCATGTAATCACTTCCCCCATGCAAGTCTGGCTAACTGAGGGCGACATTCACGCTCTTTCAATGAACTCAGGGAGAAACATTTAAACCACCAGCTGATCCACTCAACTGTTGATAGCTGCTTATCTGAAACAAAGGCCACCATCTAGTCCCCTTTGTGTTGAGATAAAGTCAGCTTCTTTGCAACAGCTGTGGTCAGTCACACCCTGCATTATTCCCTGAGTTTCTTGGGCACATTGCCCTTGCCCATCTCCAGTGAGCCTTCTTCCATTTTAGGGGTTGATTCAGAGTCACATTCCATCTGTAGGGGTTTAGTCGGTCACAAAAGGATGCAATACTCTGATAACCCACACTAAGAGATGGCTGACTGCTTCGAAGTCACACAGTGAGATGGACTTAAGATCAACACAGAGGACAAAAAGCTGCCAGCCTGGTTATGACAGGTGATCAAGAGAAAATCTGTGCTATAACATATTAAGACCGCGTGAGCTACAGCTCCAAAGGAAGTGGCAGGGTGTCTTTGCTCTGTGCAGGGAAACAGACTATTTTTTGCTAATTGACAAATGAAAGTGCCAAATGTGGGACCTCTATTCATTGTCTGTTTGCTGGTAGTTCTGAAGTTGCACCGAACTGTGTAAATCAGTGTGCTGATTTTCTCTGGCACTTCAGCTCAGGAACTGCCATTTCTTGTTCTCCTTTCTGTCCTCATTTATCCTGCAGAGGTTAAAAAGTAATAATGGATAAACCTGGATACTTCTTAGGCAGAGACCTCCTCTACAGCTGAACTACATCTGAAACGACACTGAAGTGTAGATCAAAAGCTTGGCTAGGACATGGAGTAGGTGATAAACTGGAATTTTTTCCCCACCTCCATCCTAAAGCTCAGTAAAGCCTACAGAATATAATGTCTTCCTAGAACTGTTGTGAAACATCTGAAGCTCAGTGAGAGGGGAAAAGAATGAGTGGGATATCAGATGCAAAGTGACTTTCAGGGATCAGTGCATTAGAAATTTGCTAAGCAGAGGAGGGCTTCCATTAAATTTTCTGCTAATTTAAGAAAATAATTTGTACAGATAGAATACTCTGGTTATTTTTGTTAATAATTAGCCTCTAGAAATAGCAGAGCTCTACTTTTTCATGTGAATTTCAGCTTACTGCCTGATACTGAGAAAGGTCCTAAAAATAACTGGTTTTATAGTTGATTAGCACTTTCTGGTTCTTGTTCCCTGTCACTAGAGAGTCAGTCAAGATGATGATGGGGCGGGGAAGATGCTCTCCAGTGGTACAGCTACTTCCCCTACAAAAAACATATCATGAGCATTGATAATGGGGTCTGTAGCCCCCTCCCTTTTCTCAACAGATTTTCATGCACTTGCCAGGGTGATGTAAAGTAGCTTCAAAGTACCAAGCTATTTTTGTTTCCTTTCCACTTTGTGTCCATCTTGAGGAGTTTCTCATAAGGGGGTATATCACTTGTTATTTATTTGTACATCTTTGGAAACATGATTCTGTTCAGCAAGGCAGGCATTTATGCAGCAGCAATGATAGTAGCATACAATAAGAAAATCACTATGGAAAGTTCACACTTCTCTGGCTTTGTAGCTTCATAACTCTTTATGCAATGATCTGCAACAAACTCTTCCTCTGCACTGCGCTCAACTTTGATATTTTCAGCACAGGCTCCTATAACTTCTGTTGCTATTTCTACAACAAGCTGTGCCTTGTGATGTGAGGCATTTTAAAGTAATCTGGCACATGAGTATCTCTCTCCACTTGGAGATGAATAAAAACCATCAGTCACGTTTACATTTCTGCTCACTGCTTCCAGATAACAGTAGCATGTCTTCCCTGGCTTATAGTTGATCACAAAGTTAAAAGAACTGCTAACAAAGCTAGGGTTTCGTGCCTCAGAAAATTATCTTGTCCTTAAAAATATTCCCCCCCCCCAAAAAAGAGCGGAATTGCCTAGTCATCTTTAAAATACAACTACCTACCACCTGTGAACAGGCCCCTAATGTTCTGACTCCAGATCCCTATGCACCATTCATGGCTTCACAGCCATGATGATAAATAGTCTGTAATTCAGAATTTATGTGGAGTTACATCAGCTTACCTGGGTGACCCACCACACATTATGGAGGTTTTTTTAATAGGGCCTTGCACACTGCATGTTGGACTCTGCACAGAAGTGAAAGGGCAGTCTTTTTATTCTCCAGTGCAGTCTATCTACACTGTAAGCTATACTGTAGAAAAGAAGTATTAAGGTGACACTGATGAGTCCCCTCTGATGCACGTAGAAGGGGAGGGGCCAACAAGGGCAGAACAGTGAGAAACCGAGATCCTCCGCCCCGCTAGTCCAAGAAGTTTGTGCAAAGGCAGTCCTAGAAAACTGCCTCATTATTTACTGAGCAGGATAAATTTTCCTCCTATTACAGGAGGAAAAAGAACTGAATCATGACTTGCTAAATAACAATATAGGCTTTGAGCTACTCCCAGGGGAACATAGCATGGAACAATTTCTTCATCCTGTTTGACTGCAAAGTGCCAAATCTACCCAAGCAGCAGAGAACATCACTCACCAGGAACCTTGAACTATCAGTGTTCATGTGCACACAGGAAGAAGTATTACCCTTGTTCCAGCTACTGCCTCACAGTCCCCAGGTGCCCTAGAGCTAGTTCTGGATTGACAGGACTTGAAGACTCCACTCAGACAGCCACACATAAATCTGAGGGTTTCCATCCTGTCTCAAAAAATGAGGCAAAGTTGGTGCTATTTGACTACTTGTATTGCAGGATACAAGGGGAAGGGAAAGACTAACAACTGTAGTTTAAGCCAGGGCTGTTCCAGCAATATGACGCCTTCACAACCTTCTCACTCTGCCATGCCAAACCTGATCATGGGAGTTGGAAGTGGTAGTGTTAGTTTGGCCCCTGAACAGCACAACATAGCTGAGTGTTACTTGTTGGTATAGAAGTGCTTGCCCAATCAGGCCAGATGGGACATTAAAATATCAGTATCAGTGCAAGTAGTAAGCATTTAATGTTAACAATTGTCACTACCAAATATAGAGGTAACTCTGCAATGAATGCCCAGGAATGAAATTGATATGGTTTATTTTTAGATTCCTTGAGTTTGTGACCAATAGTTTAAAATCAGCTGGAAGACCTGATGCATTTTATTAATGCAGAGAGATTTCTTTCCCTTGTGCAACTCCCTGAAAGGCAAATCAGAAATAAAATGACACTAAACTTGGAAAAGCTCTTTATTTCCCAGAGGCTATAGCCTAATTCAAATGGAAAATTCTGCTATCAGCTTTTCCTCTTTCGTCACTTTCAACAATAGACAGGTAATAGACATACCTCAAACATTCCTCATCAACTGCCACAAAAGCTAAGCCTCTAATAGCCCTGTCAGAACAACAGGCTGTTTCCCCCTTTTATATCTGTGCATCTTGATTGCTTTTGTTCCAGAGAGTTTTGGATGTAGTGCTGCAAAGAGAAGAGATCTGTCAAAACTCCTGAAAACCAGAAATCGCAAAAGGAAAATCTGTTGCAGGAACACATACAACATAGTTTATACCTACTGCTTTTTTTCTAGATAACTGAATGGAAGAGAAGGAAAAGTATTACATGGTGATCAGTCAATTTAAGCGCTCCCTGGCCTTTAATAGCTATTTTAGGTATTAGTGTCACCGAAATTGGGAATAAACCTCTTAACCCCAATGCAGCATTAAGAAGCAAGCATTCTCTTTATTACAGCGCCGGATGCACGGGGGATCATTCCACCTAACATGCATGCCACGTGTTGCATCGTTAAAGCTTATATCGTCCTACATCATACATATACATTGGATTTCCCAGAATGATTATACATATTCATTCTATTCTTCTTTTCCATATATGGTCTTGTCTTTGCTTATCTTTGTTTGTAAAGTTCTCAAGTTCCTTATCTTGGTTTCAGTTGGTGTCTGCTGGTTTATTTACACTCCTCCAGGATGGACCATTCACAGTTGCAAATTATGTCCTTGGGTGCATTCTTACTCCTCCAGGATGGACCATTCACAGTTGCAAATTATGTCCTTGGGTGCATTCTTGTTTGAGGCCCCTTATAACAATTTCCCCTTTGAGACTTCCAAAATAAGATCTCTTTGGGAGTCTCACCTACATTGCATAATTCTGATAATACTTTCGACTTTCAGGTGTGCACAATCAGGTACAACATGACGTGATCAAAGGTGAACATTGAATCATGATGCAACATAATATACATGCAACAACTATGGCTATAATTATTACAAACAGTTCCTTTAACCAGGTTAGGTTTGGTAGCCATGAAGTTAACCAATTCCACCACAAGGAAGGGGACTCCTTTTGCCTTTCCCGTTTTTCCATCGCCCTTTTAATTGATCCTGTCCTTTTATGCCAAGTTTCAAGTCCATTATCTACGTATGTACAACATTCTTCTCCTATAAGAACACAGGTTCCTCCTTGATTAGCTAACAGATAATCATAGAATCATAGAATCATAGAATCATAGAATCATAAAGGTTGGGAAAGACCTCTAAGATCATCGAGTCCAACCGTCAACCCAACACCACCATGCCCACTAAACCATGTCTCTAAGCGCCTCCCTTTCAGGTAGTTGTAGAGTGCGATAAGGTCTCCCCTCAGCCTCCTCTTCTCCAGACTAAACAGTCTCAGTTCCCTCAGCCGCTCCTTGTAAGACTTGTTCTCCAGACCTTTCACCAGTTTCATTGCCCTCCTCTGGACACGCTCCAGCACCTCAATGTCCTTCTTGTAGTGAGGGGCCCAAAACTGAACACAGTATTCAAGGTGTGGCCTCATCAGTGCTGAGTACAGGGGCACAATCACTTCCCTACTCCTGCTGGCCACACTATTTCTGATAGAAGCCAGGATGCCGTTGGCCTTCTTGGCCACCTGGGCACATTGTCGGCTCATATTCAGCCGGCTGTCAACCAGCACCCCCAAGTCCTTTTCCGACAGGCAGCTTTCCAGCCACTCTTCCCCAAGCCTGTAGCGTTGCATGGGGTTGTTGTGGCCGAAGTGCAGGACCCGGCACTTGGCCTTGTTGAACCTCATACAGTTGGCCTCAGCCCATTGATCCAGCCTGTCCTGGTCCCTCTGCAGAGCCTTCCTACCCTCAAGCAGATCGACACTCCTGCCCAACTTGATGTTGTCTGCAAACTTACTGAGGGAGTACTCAATCCCCTCATCCAGATCATTGATAAAGATATTGAACAAGATTGGCCCCAAAACTGAGCCCTGGGGGACACCGCTCGTGACCGGCCACCAACTGGATCTAACTCCATTCACCACAACTCTCTGGGCCCAGCCGTCCAGGCAGTTTTTTACCCATCAAAGAGTACACCTGTCTAGGCCATGAGCCGCCAGCTTCTCTAGGAGAATGCTGTGGGAGACAGTGTC